>MAIP01000006.1:0-351615 GCA_001736125.1 Pseudozyma tsukubaensis | reverse complement strand
TCTGGACGGCGTTTCACATGTTCTGGGATGTCCTTCCAGAGCAGCGCCAATGCATATTTCGAACACTTGCCATTCAACTCAATTCGACTTCCCTTTCTTCCCTCATACTTCCACCTGGACGACTTCTACACATCCTTCTCATCTTCGACACCGACATCAAGACCAGCATCTTGAAGTCTTCAAATAGCTGCTCCTAGTCTATCCGATTCTTCAGACATTCAAACCGCAGCTCTCACACTCGATCTACATCCGACGTAGTAGCGCTTAACGACTGCCCATATACCAACTGCTTCTTGACAATCGAACGAGTCAAGTGCATCACTACCTCTCCACGAACCTACGCCGTATACTACCCGTCTCCCGGACACCCCTAACGGCTCCTTCTTAGCAACCCTATCACATCTACCATCATCATGGCTGCGGAATCCAACTACGATTACCTTTTCAAGGTGGTATTGATCGGTGACAGTGGTACCGGTAAATCCAACTTGCTCTCGCGATTCACACGTAACGAGTTCAGTCTCGAGTCCAAGTCCACTATCGGTGTCGAGTTCGCTACTCGAAGCATCTCGGTTGACGGAAAGACGGTTAAAGCACAGATCTGGGATACCGCAGGACAGGAGCGATACCGTGCCATCACATCTGCATACTACCGCGGTGCCGTCGGTGCCTTGCTTGTATACGACATTGCCAAGCACCCTACCTATGTCAATGTGTCGAGGTGGCTCAAGGAGCTCCGTGACCACGCTGACAGCAACATTGTTATCATGCTCGTCGGAAACAAGAGCGATTTGCGACACCTTCGTGCCGTTCCCACGGACGAGGCGAAAGCCTTTGCTGGTAAGTATACTCCTACGACTCGCAGTCTTGATGCTCGACTGCATCCTGCCGAGCGGCTTCCATTTGGTCAAAGTCACGAGCAGCAAACGCTCTTGCGCTGCAAGCCAAGAGTCCGACAGTCCTTCACGCTGCAAACGAACATGAACAATACTGACCTCCTCCATCTCTTCTCTGAACACTCTTTCTGCCTTCACGCAAAACAGCCGAGAACAACCTTTCCTTCATCGAGACTTCCGCACTCGACGCTTCCAACGTAGAGCAAGCATTCCAGAACATTCTTACAGGTAAGCATCCGTGGCTCTTGGCAAATTGTGCTCGTGCAACTGAATCTGACGTCCTATCTATGCGTTATTGCTTCACTCACCTTGCACACCACGACCTACTTTTCGGCCAACAGAGATCTACCGCATCGTATCCAACAAGGCCCTCCAGTCGTCGGACGACGTCATCAAGCCTTCGGGCGGAGAGACAATC
The DNA here is from genome assembly GCA_001736125.1 of Pseudozyma tsukubaensis. Taxonomy (NCBI): domain Eukaryota; kingdom Fungi; phylum Basidiomycota; class Ustilaginomycetes; order Ustilaginales; family Ustilaginaceae; genus Pseudozyma; species Pseudozyma tsukubaensis. The sequence goes on along the minus strand of MAIP01000006.1, from coordinate 350,301 downwards.
ACAGTGCAGCCTAGTGCCGACGACGGTGGACAGACCAAGAAGAACGGATGCTGTTAAATGCAGTCTCGCTCGAATCACCGACTCGTCACGACTCCTGATATGACCGTCCCTTCTTCTCGGTTTACAGTCTTCTAATGGCTCTCATTTTGTACAGTTCTCCCACCAGCACGTTGCACAGTCGGTTCTCTTTTGTAATTCTGCTCATCGTGTGACTCTATGCTGTTGAGTGCAGTCAACGCTCAGCAGCGTCAGTGCTTCCGTCCAAAACCTAGCTTTTACGTTCATGCGGCGAATCCGGAGTACCCCGCTGAGGCTCACAGGGCTACGTGTCTCTGGAAGGACATGACGCTTTGATCTCTGGCACGCACGTGAGGCACTTCCATGGAGAAGGTCACTTACGCGTCTCAGCTGCCTGCAAATGCCTCGTGAACATCGCATATGTTTGACCCCTTTGAGGACTGTTCAGCAGATGACGACGGCTTCGAATGCCAAGGCCACGGCGACGACGCCGCCTCAACAATTCCTCTTAAATTTGATTTTGTTTAACCTTGTTTTATCGGAAGCTGGCATCGCACGACTGAGCCTTTAGCCTTCCGTTCAAGTGTGGAGGAAGAACGCGTCAGCCGAAAGTGACACTCTCCTCGGAAGGCCAACTCGAGCCCTTCTTATATGCATTCATTCTCAGCCTGACCACCACTACTACCGCCTCATTCACTGCCACCACGACAGTCACTGTGAAAGGCATCAGCACTAGCCAGCATCAACTTGATCGGTCACGCACCAAAGTTGGTAACGCTTGACTACTCGTACGCAGGAGGCCTACTTGTTTCCTACCCGGGACCACCACGACGAGTCTCCCCGCTGCTGCTTGCCCGGCACACCCTCGCATATAGCAACGAACATGGACGATGATGAGATCCTCGAGGTCGATAGCCCGATGGAGCCCGCTATCGACATCGACGAGGACGAAGATGAGGAGATGGCTCTCTTGAACCTCGACGGGACCACCCCTGACCGAAGCCAACAGCCGGCGAAGAAGGCAAAGGGCGAGAACCGACATCTTCAGCTCGACTACCCGCAAAGCTTGCCATATGTATGCGAGAGTATCGAAGAGTTTGATGCTCGTCTTGATCACATCATCCGTCGCCTCGTCGACTGTGTTCGCACTAAGGACTACGATATTGGGCTCATTCAGTGGAACCACCGACTTCAATGCCTCTTGGCGCTCAAGTATCCTATTCTCCGCAAGACAAGAGCCAGACTAGCTAGGCTCTATTACGAGCTTGCTGTTCTGCCTGGTCTCAATACAAGATGTGTCGAGCTTGCAGCCAACATGTGCATCACCCTCATCGAGAACAAGAAGAAGTGCGATATCAAGGATCTCGTCTTGCCATGGAGGCCGCTGTACAACATCCTCGAGAAGGAGCTCTTCCCCAAGCGTCGCAGAACGGGACTCACCAACATTGCTGATGTCCTGCTGGACCTTGCAGAGACAGCTCAACGCTTCTTTCCCGCCAGCGAGGCTGATGATATGCTACGCACCGTTCTCCCCAAGATGGACGGATCCAATCTCAACTCGGTCATCGCAACGCAAGCCTTCCTCGTACACTTCTTGCCGATCAGTCATCCGCAACGATGGCTACCAGCCATGTTCCGTCTTTGGGAAAGTTTCAACTCGTCGCTCTTTGACGATCAGATGCTTGACTTGTTGGCTCGATTGACCGAGATGCACGTCACGGATCCTTCTATCAGCTCGGCATCGTCTGCAAGAAAGGCTGGATCTCTCGCCGAGACAACGATGCGATCCGATACCAAAGTTGCTGATGCTGCAGCCGCATCAACAGCAGATGCAGATGGTGGCATGATCGACGAAGAAGCACCTGGCAAAGCTCAGAGCGCCGAATCAGATCCACCCTTTGGCACCGAAAGCCCCTCAGAAAAGATCGGGCTTTTCAACGACGTCGGCATCTTCACCGAACAGCAGTATGCGCTCATCATGACCAAATGTCTCAAGTCGGCCGGTCTACCCGTCGGCTCGAGCAAGGCAGCTAATGCTGCTCTCATGGCTCAGTCTGCCAACGTACGAAGTGGTCCTGATGCCGCAGCGTCAGGATCGACGCTCAAGATGAAGAAGCCTACCGACCGACTCCGCTCCTTCGCTGCCATCATTGCCTATTCCATCTCGAAAGATGGCCCAAGCGCCAATGACTCTGCCTCAACATCGGCCGTTCCGACGCCGTCAAATGGAGCGAGCACGCCAGTGACGACCTATCCTGCCGGCTCCAAGGCGCTCGATCACCTCGCAAAATTCGTCCAAGCCACCGAGAGCTACTTCCATCCCTCTAATTGGGGCATGTGGCAGATGTCGTTATCGAACCTGGTCCAGCAAATCATGTTCGAGTTCCTCAAGCGTGTCAAGGAAGAGGAGCGTCCCAACTGCAAGACGCCGCAGCACTACCGCATCACAGACGAGATGAAAACCGAGATCGTCTCGATTCTGCGTACTGTTTGCCTTCTCTCCATGTTCTCCAAGGATCCCATCACCATCGCTGCTTCGCAGGCCAGCTTAAAGAGGATGGCCATCCTGGCGCCCGAGATGATCTTCCCCGCCGTACTGGAGCGCGCCTTCAACTCGCTCGAGGCGCTTGAAACGACGCATCGTACCAACGCCGTCATTACTGCTCTCTCGACGCTCTCTCCTGTCTTCACCTCTCGTCAACTCTACCGGGCCGGTGGAAAGCAGCTGCTCCCGCTCCTGCAGCTGTGCATTCCCGGTATCGACCTCAACGATCCGATGAAGACGATGAGCACATGTATGTTTGTACTCTTGTCGACTCTGTCGATCCACATCGATGATCTTACCCGTCCCGAGGCGTACGCAGATGACGAGGAGTCCTTCGAGCCGCTCCCTGAGCAGCCAGTCTTGAAAACAGACGCAGCCGAGCCCGCAGTAGGTGGCGAAGAGGACGGCATCGTAGCATCCCCAGAGCAGGAAGACTACCAGCTGCGCATCAGCACCGCTGACTTTGACGCCTGGATCTCGGCTTTCTTCCAGCGAGTTCTCTCGCTCTTTGAAACGCTTCCAGAAGAGGGCAAAGGTGGTCGTACGGGCGGCAAGTCGGAAGAGCAAGTCATCAACATGATCATGGCTGCATCAGATGGAATTTGTCGAGCTATGAGCCCGTACCTGCTGCAAAAGTCGTTCGAGAAGATTGCAGACTACTGCGCCCACACAGTCTCGGCCACGTCGGTGCGTGTCATCGGATCGCTGGTTGGCTGCTTTGCCCGCGCGGACGGTAAGATGGTGCTCAAGAGACTTGTGCCTCAATGCATTGCCAACATTCACGCCGAGATTGCCAACGGCGCAAGTTCAACGCGGACGACCAGCACGAGTTTGCCATCTGCAGGTGATGCCACCCTTCATTGGAACCTCAGTGTCCTAACAGGAGCTCTGAACGGACCCGGCGAAAACCTTCTGCTGTACAAAGATGAGCTGATATCGATGCTGCAGTACGCCACCGACAACTGCAAGAGCGAAAGAGGATATTCTTTCGTCGCCAAGCTTGTCCAGAAGGTCATGTCTTCACTGACGTCTCTCTACCCCAAAGAGCAGCGATTCGTCAACCAAGAGGTATGGGAGACCGAAGCGTTTGCCAAGCGCTCGCATCTTTACTGGGGCAAGATGTACGAGGAGAAGGCCGTCAAGATGAATTGGCACGTCCCCAGCGAAGACGAAATCAGCATGGCGCTCGAGTTGCTTGAAAAGGTGGTGCTTCGAGCACTGGACAAGGTCAATGCGTTGCAAGCGGAAGGTCTCGCAAGAGATAAGGCCTGGTCGAATGACTTCTGTCGCTACCTGATGGTGGTGAGGATGGGTCTCATCGGCATGTCGAGCCTCATCGAAGAACATGAAGAGGGAGGAGGCAAAGAAGCAATGGACCTTGGCGATGAGGTGCCCGAGTTCATTGACGTTCCACCCCGCTTCCGCTCTCATTTCTGCCTCACGGACCGACAAGATTCGCGCTACAAGAAGGTGGCCGACTTCAAGCTGCGATGCGGACAAGTGCTCCACCTTGCCGCTCAAAGTACGCAAACATCAGGCGCAGAAGATCAAATCGATTGCGTCAAGGTCCTTGTTCGCTCAATTCGCACCTACCTGACCTGCTACAGCTACAATGGAGAGGACTATAAGGCGCATATGCGCTCTCTTAGCTTCTTCCGCAACATTGCCAAGCTGTGGGCCAAGCAGAAGGCCTTCCCTCGTGTGCTCTACATCCGCCGCGCCGCCTTCTATAATACGGCACGTGCCCGTCTCAACAGCTTCCACAGAAAGAGGACACCTTTGAAGGATCAGCTCATCTTGCAAATCCTTGACTTCAGCATGTCGAACTACGTGGGTATCCGACAGACGGCTCAGAACACCCTTGATACTATCGGTGGTGTCTACGATGGCACTTGGATCTTGTGCTTACCGAAGCTCATGGAAGCTATTCAGCCGGGCGTGCCGGATGACAAGATGAAGGGAGCATTGTACGTGCTCGGCAGCAAAGGTGCGTCGTATCTGTGCATCACCGATGCTCGCTTCAGTGCCGAGTACATCATGAGTCTTCTGGCTGCGCAGCACCACTCGAAACCTTCGATCCAGAAGCTGGTGCGTGGCATCATCAACGACTTTATCATTCGATTCGCAGAACCTACCACGCTTATCGACAAGGTCGAGTCCGAGGCACTCAATGAGGCCGCTGACATCCTAGAGCGAGCCCTGCCCGCCGAGCTGCAGACTCCCAATGCCGAACTCGTCCAAGCTGTGACTGAGAAGAGGCGCCTCCGTCTCGACAGGGTGGACAGCTTGCACATAGAGTTGACCACCAAAGCGCTCGACTTTGCTCGTGCCGAGACCACGCACTGGGCTTTCTCGATCTTCGCTGCGAGACTGCTACGAGCTCTCATTCGCAAGGATCGACCTATTGACAAAGATCCGGCCGCCTACTTCACTGAGCAGATGATCTCCGACAATCCTAAGATGCGCCACTGCGCCCAAGCCGCGATCACAAAGATGCTATACTACGTCAAGCTACGAACCCTTGCGCCGACGGACGAAGACCTGCTGCTGGGCCAGAGCAAGAACCCGCTAAAGCATTCCGAGAAGCTGCCCAGTCCGGTCTCGAAGGAGTGGACACAGCAATACATTGCGTCGTTTGCAGAGCCGCTTACGCCGGAAAGCAAGCTTCGAGACAAGCCTTCGCAAGGCTGGCTCGTGTGGGGCGAAGAGGAGGACTTTTACGATCCGCCCCCTGCGGATGGCGTCGTCTTTGAATGGGACATTGAATCTCGGCCTGCGATCTTTGCCATCAGCGAAAAGATTGGCACGAGAGACTGGTGGCAGGCATTCGCCCGTCATCTTGCGCAAGAAAAGGACCGAGACTACCCCGGCAGCGACTCGGTCAATCTGATCAAGTCCATGTTCCAAATTTACGGTGATGGACTCCTCGGAGGCGCTCAGCCACTTGTCAAGGCGTTTATCGATGCCAAGGATCGACACCAAGCTCGAGCTGCTTCCGAGCTCATCTGCGGTATCCACCGCGGTTCGAAGCACTGGAACATGAAAGGTCAAGAAGTACTATGGACATGGCTTGAAGGTCTGCTGCCGGAGATCTTTAACGGATGCACACCCGATAGTCAGCCTGCTTGGCAGTCGTGCATCGAGTACATGCTGCAAGCTCGTGATCCACGTCGTGCGCTTCCTCTGGTGCGCTACGTCGTCAAAGCGGCCAAGGATAATATTGGCAAGGACAATAGCACTTCGAGTCCTTGGGAGCAGGCCAAAGCGCAGAATCTTTTGCGTGGTGCTCTCATCTCGATGAATCTGCAGTTTGCACCTTTTGGAGCAGACGAATTCATCCGCATTTATTCGGAGAATTTTGACAATGACTTCCAGGAAGTGCGAAGTGTCATCAGCGAGAGTCTTGCTGATTTGGAGCTGTTGCAAGTCAACCCCTCTTTTGGTAGCGTAGAGATTATGCTCGACGCCTGCAGCTCTGGGCATGGATCCTTGCTATCCAAGCCTGAGCTGTACCAAGGTAGACTGGAGCAGCTCTCGCAGCAACTTGCGCAGTGGCGTAAAGAGAGGAAGCCGACAGCAGAAGGCACTTCGCAATACGATCGGGCAGCTACGACAGCTTTGCTCTGGATCTCGACGACGATGGGCGATCATCGGAACAGCGCGCTTGCGGGCGAAGTGATCAAGTACATTCCAGATATCTTTGCCATGCTCGAGCTGCATGATAACAAAGAGCTGTCGGCGCTTGCACGAGCGGTGCTGACCAAGATCTCGACCTATCCATTCACATCCGAGTATGCGGGTCGATTGATCGATACGCTTCTCCAGGTTTCTCGATCCTCGGTCGATTCGTGGCGTGCACGTCTGGATTCGTTGCCCGTTTTGCAAGTCATCTACTTCCAAAACTTGTTCTACCTTGACGAAAAGATCATCAAATCCATCGTTGAGCTCCTACTCGAATTGCTCAGCGATAAGCATCTCGAAGTACGCGAGATGGCCGCAACCACCCTTTCTGGCATCGTGCGCTGTTCTCAACGTCGACTCATCAAAACGCTCAAGAATAAATTCACCAAAATCGTCACTACGACGTTGGTCCCTCGCCGTGGCGATCCAGGCTACGATCAGCAGTTGCTAACACTGCATTCGGGTATCTTGGGAGCATCAGCACTGCTCGCTGCGTTCCCATACGAGGTACCTGACTGGATGCCAAGCTTGATCGTTGAGACGGTGGCACAGCATACGGATGATCCGGTACCCATCTCGACAACGGTACGCAAGTGCGCGGCGGACTTTAAGAGGACTCATCAAGATACGTGGTCGGAGGATCAGCACAAGTTCGGGGATCTGTTGGGTGAGGTGAACGATTTCACGCTAGGTAGGTCGGATTACTTTGCCTGATTCTGATTGTGCTTGCACTGACCTGGCTCGCGATACCATTTAGAGAAAGCATTGGCTGGTGTTTTGCATGGCAATGATACTGTTTTCCTCCATTCTCTATTTGTGACAGAGAGAGCGTGACTTACTCGGGCTGATACTTGTACATCTTGGCCGCAATGAGTGCTGTGACGAGGTTGGAGACGGCGAAGATCCAGAAGACTGCACCGCCTGTATGACCTTCGTCGTAGCCAGCTAGGAAGTTTTTGATGGGCAAGAAAGCGGATCCGACGATGAAGTTTGCTGTCCAATTCAAAGTCAAGCCTAACGAAGTGGCTGTTGAGACTGCCTGTTTGGGTTGCATGCCGTGCAAGAAAGGTTGAAACAGTCAGCATTCGAAGCGGTCAGAGAGAAGCGAAAGCCGTTGGGAAACGGCGGATACAAGCGGAGGAAAACTTACTCTCGAAGGTACCAACTCGGGCAGGATAACGAACGGAATTGGACCTAACCCAAAACTGAATCCTGCCACCATGAGGATCATGCATACTGCACTGACGATTTTGTAGCCGTAAACGATGCCTGCACCGAGCAAAGCGGAGGAGAGAGACATGACGAGTGCTGAGCCGATCATGAGTTTCTTGCGTCCAACGCGATGTTCGTCGATGAGTAGAATGGGTGGGAAGGTCATTAGGATGTTGATGACTGTAATGAGGATTCCGATGAAGCCGGCGAGGGAAGGGAGGATGCTGCCTAGGATGCCGACGCTGTAGTATAGCACGGCGTTCTGTAGAGAAGGTTGAAGAAGAAGGTACACGATGAACAAGTGGTGAGGTTGTTTAGATGCGGGTGAGCGAGATTGGGCTGGGTTGATGGGGTACTTACGATACCGCTCAATTGCTGTCCAAGCTGAGTGAGGATGATGAGGATGGCCCCTGGTCGGATCTCTGGATCTGTGAACAGGTCCACCAAGCCAGCCTGACTACGTTCTGAAGCTTCAGCAGCGCTCGCTCCACTATCAGCGTTCGTCTCGTCAGCGAGCAAGCCTTGCCTCTCCTCGTCCGCTCGACTTCCACCATTGCGGCTGGTCGTTGGCGACGCACGACCTTCCTTCCAGCTCTGCACCTCTTTGGGCGACCACAATACCGCTCTGACCTCATCTGCCGCATCGGAAGCAGCTTCACCTACAACCTTCTTTCCCTCGCCCTCCAGCCATCCCGGTGACTCGACTCCTACAGTGAACGATCCAATCAATTGCAGCACCGATACCAACCCCGATGTAGCCGGTACGATTCGCCAATACGTTCCGTCGCTTCCCAACCAGCTTGCACCGATAGCCTGGGCGATAAAAATCCCCATCACGATAGAGAATTGGTTCAAGACGCCGATAGATCCCTTGAGCGCAACTGGCGAGATCTCGTTTAGAAAGATGGGTACCATCACAACGCCGATCCCCGACCCAATGCCTTGGATGAACCTCCCCGCTCCCAACCCTGTCAAACTCGACGAGAGGCTCAGAACTAAGCTTCCGGCAATTCCTGCGATGGCCGACCAAGTTATACACGTCTTACGACCCCATCCTAGCGACTTTGAAATGGGGCTGATGAGGAACGAAGAGACCAGCCCCCCGAGCGTGAAGAGCGAAGTGACGAGTCCGAATTGACTCTCGCTGAGCGGAATGCATCCTGTAGCGATGGGCGATAAGAGTGTTGAAGCGAGTGTCGGATCTCGACTACGGCAAGTAAGGATAGGTTGGAGGGCATTGAGCTCCGAAATTCCGTAACCGTAGTTGGATGCCGAGAAGAGGATCCATATCAGAGCTATGCGGAAGCGGGATGTGACCGTTGCCTTTGCGTCGTTTGCGCTGGCTGGAGCGGCTGTGGCCGGCATCTTGAACGCTGTTCGCCCTTGTTACAGAGAGTTTCCTATGCGAAAAAAGGTTCGTGGATGAGAGGCAAGGAAGAAGAGTAGGGAATACCGAAGCTATACTCGATCTTGGTAAGAGGTGTTACGTTGCGCTGCACAGGTGTGGAGCAAGCCGCATGAATCATTCAGGGTCCTGCTCTGACACTGCAGAAGGCGTTGCGCGTGTGCTTTGCTCCCCGTCACCGAGCCGCTTGGCCGAGCAACAGCGCAAAAAAAGCTAAAATCAAAAGAGCGCGTTCGGACCATCTGCCATCCTTCTTGACGCACTTCAAGGCGTTCATCATCACCATTAAGCAAGAGGCTTCAATCAGACAAGGCTCAGACCACACCAAATCTGAGGAATCGAAGCAAAGGACCATCATGAGCAGGCGCAACCGCAAAGACGTCGACGACCTTCTCGCCGATTTGGATAACTTGGGTACTGAACAGCCGACCAAACCATCACGCAAGTCTACCGATAAAGCAGCTTCGTCTCTCGCTGCTTCCACCGAAGGTCTTACTGCTGGCTCAAAGAAGGCACCAGAAGATGCACAGAGCTTGCTCGACGACCTGGATAGCTTAGTGCAAAGCCGAGCGGCGTCCAGTAGCAGAGCTTCGCAGCGAAAGAAGGACGACAATGCCGTCGCAACTCCTGCATCATCTATGCCAACACCAGTATCGGCACCAGCTGCAGCTGCAAAGACGGAAGTCGTGACGGCTCAACCAACGCCATTCGAAGCTCCTGCTACTAGTGCGACGGCGGCGACAGAGGCAAGTATCCCAGCCTCAAGCTCAAATTCAGGAGGCGGATGGTCCGGTTGGGGAAGCTCGCTTTTCTCTCAAGCGACCAAACTTGCGGACCAAGCGCGACAGGAGTTTGAGAAGAGAGCGCCGACGCAAGCCGAACAAGCTCGTGAACTCGGCAGCAAAGGTTGGGATATTGCCAAAGGTGTTCGTGGCTTTGTCAAGGAGGCTAATCTCGAGAAATGGAGTAAGTGCAGACCAAACTAGCGTCCTGACGCTGAGAGAATGCTCAAATACGCTAACTCTTTACTTGTGTATGACACCAACAGGCGAGGAGGTGACCAAAGTAGGCAAACGCGGATGGACCGACATTGTCAACGCCGTTGCTCCTCCCATTGCCGCACACGAGATCATCCAGGTCACCCTCAGCCACGACATGGTCGGTTATGACGGGATTTCCGATGTCACCTACCAAGTCCTAGCCAAAGTCATGGAGCAGGTTGACTCTTCCGGTACAGAACAGCAGCTTATCGTCAACAAGGCTCAGATCGAAACTCCTGCTTCCAAGCCTAAATCCAGCACAGACGATGACAACGCAAGAGATCTTAATGCCGTCGAAGGATTCCCAGCCGCTTTCCGTCTGGCCAAAGTCAACTTGGAAGAATGTATCAAGCAGCACGAGGTAGCTGCTCCACCAGCAAAGTCGGTCGATGCGTCAAATTTGCCGATCACAACGTGTCCTGTGTTTGTACGCATTCAGGCATGTCTGGCTGATCTGCCAGGAGAAACGGAAACAGATGCAGCAAAGTCGTTGTTCTTCCTCGTCTTGCTCAGGGATCCGCAACACGGACTTAGTCACAAGACGGTTTCCCAGGCTGTCCCCACTTCGTGGCGTAAGTTTTCCAAACCAGTCCTTTCTACAACGCAGAACCTCATTTCTCACTTGGTATGTGCAACTATTTCACTAACGTACCCTCTTCTGTCCTCTTCTCTTCCTTTGATATTTGCACAGTCGACGTGCCATTCGAGGACAACCAATGGGTCGAGGAGTCGCTCGTCGACGTACTTTCAAACGCTCTCAGCATCGTTGGTCAGGATTACGTTCAGGGACGCATGTCCGGTCGTACCAAGTCGTCCAAAGAAGGACTTGCTGACTTGGCGGAAGACAAGAGGGCGGCAGACTCTGCCGCTTGATTGTAGCTTCTCCCTTTCGTAATTTACCTATAGGCTGATTCCCCCGATGCAGTCCATATTGCCGTGCGCTGCTGAGGTCTTCTCCATGTCAATGCGTCTGCTTCTCTGTCTTTGTCGATCCAGGCCTCTGCGTTCTCGAGTCAGTCCTTCCTACTGAGTCAATGTCGACCATCTTTTCCACAGTCGAGACCCGCGATGCGCGTTCGATCGAAAGGCTAAATTAGCATGTATTAAGAGATTGTGTGTGTCTGACTGGATGACAGGTGATGGGGTGAGAGAGCAAAATCATGCTTTCTTGCCAATGATCTGGGTCGAGATGATCTCCTCGCCGTTGATGTGGTACTTGATGTCAACCTATTGTCGCAAATGTACGGAAGGATGAGCAGATAAATGTCAGTATTAGAAAGATCGCAAAGCGCATCGTTCTCCGGGCTGAGCTGCTCCGCAGAGGGGGAAGACTACTTACGTGACCGCCAGTCTTGACGTCGATCTTCTCGATCTTGCCAGTCTTGACATCACCGCCGAAGGGACGGTCTGGATCGCGAAAAGACAAACATAAACCAAAAGCGTTCGATGTCAGCACAATTGTCCATCACGAAGCATTCGAATATCGCAGCACTGCGAAGCGAGACTTACACTCGATAGTGTCACCAGGGAAGTATTGAGGCATCGTAAATGAGATTGTTCGAAGGAGGATCGAGTGTAGGGATGGTATGAGGTGATGAAGAAGAGAAGAAGGAAACGAGGAAAGAAATCGAACCCATAGACCCTAGAAGATCAGCAGCCTTGGCAGGTCGGCTGCGGTTCTCTGTGTGTTGGCCAAACAGCACATCAGCGTTGGAGAATGCCGATCGATAAAATCAAGCAGAGCAACGTCACGGCACTTTTGGTCTGTTTCTGTCACGTCAAATGATTGGGCTTGGGCCAACAGGTGATTACCGCTTCTGATGCAGGTCAGGATGTGCGGACCGTCCGTGCAAATCGAGTGTAATTTTCCGTGCGAGTGTGAAGCTGGAGAATGGAGAAAAAAACTGAAGTGTGGAATACATGCAGCCTAACAAATTAGAGAATTACCTAGCCTCGAACTTCGATCCACCTTCGGAACACACTTTGCATCGGATGGTGGGTCGATCGAGCACTTTAGCCTCATCCGTGCATACCACTAGGGTAGCGCTACAGTGAGCCCTTGCGAGGACACAGCCATACATCTTCTCATCTCGGCTCTGGATTTTGACAGACTAGAAAGAATGCGTGCAAATTTCTACAGCAGCCGCGGAGTGATAGAAGATGGATTAACGCGCATGGCATCAACACATCCAATTTAGGAAGGTAGAGATTTACCGAGATGCCAGAGCCTTACAGCCACTTCACTTTGGGCAGCTTCGGCATCATTCATTTGAGAACACACCGTCATGAGCAGGTTTGATGAAGAGGTTCAAGCTCACATCGGATATGTACCTCGTTCAATGCTCTCCTTGTTGGTCATATCTTGCTAGGTGGTGAGGAAGGATCGAAGAGATGCAATATTTGACGCGCCATGATCGACGTGTTGCATGATTTAGCGGGAGACTGCTCCGACGCCTTACACTAGTGTTGCTTTGCGGGATCCTCGCTACTTTCTCTTTCTTCAGCTCCAAGCCTCGAACCCCTGATTCACATCCTGGGAAATGGTTTTGCTCCCCCACTTGTGCCTCGCCCTGTCCCACCGATGCTGATAGCTGCACGATAAGGCTTGCTTAGTGTGGAGTGCTGAACCGCATCATCGGGTTCTATTGTGTGAAAGTCAAGGGCCGCGGGACACATGAGAGAAGAATGGGTGGGTCTCGGCTGTGTTGCCGTATCCATGGAGCTTTGTGCGACTTGGAGCTCTCTTGAACCTCGTGCTCAATTGCAACCGCGTGTTCGGTAGAGCTTAGTCTACCTGTTCCCGAAAGAGCGAGAGGTTCTCGAGTCGGAGTCTGTATATATCGTGGTCAGGGTCCAGTCTTGCAGTTCTGTGTTCCTCGCACTGGATTTGATGAGAGCAACACCTTCCCTCTTCGACCGTGAACCACTACCTTCGTCGCCATCATCAACAGCACGCTTTACTCTCATCCTTCGCCGAATCTTCACCTCGAAGCCAACACGTCGACTTGATCCTTGCCCGTGACGCAGCAACCTTTAAACCTCTATCGAATCGAACACACTCGGGGTCCATTAGGCGCTTCCGCTCATCGGGACATTCACATACACGGCAAACATGGGTGCAGCTCCCGTGAACGACGTACAAGGATGCTTTGCAGGCTTGAAGGGGTAAGTGCTCAGTCTTTCGACGGCGTCAAGGCTCACCGTGGCAGATGAGAAGTATCAGCTGACCTGATGTTTGTCACCTTCTCGCCCGCTCAACAGAATGTTCGCCAAAAAGTCAACGATCCCCCTGCCGGACAAAGATCCATTCTACACCGAACGAAGTGACACATTCTCAGCATTAGCCAACGGTGCTGTCTTACGCTCAAGACAGATCGAGGTGGTCTACTTTCCAGGATTCGATAATCCGCCATTGCAAGCATGGCAGGTTGCATACAAGACGAAAGCTCAGGATGGTATGACCCCGCAAGTTACGGCGCTGACTATCCTCAAGCCATCAACAGCCCAGCCAGACAAGGACGGCAAATACCGAGTCGCATTCTACATGGCGAAATGTGACAGTGCAGGCCAAAACTTCCGTACAAGCTACGCTCTTCGAGCAGGTAACGATTATACCTTGGGAGCAGCATCAGAGCAGGTATTCATTGCACCGATGCTCGATCGTGGCTGGATCGTCGTTGTTCCTGACTACGAGTCGGAGACTTGTGCTTTTGGCGCGGGATATCAGTCCGGCTATGCATCCCTTGACTCGATCAGAGCCGCTTTTGCTTTCCAGCCGATGGGAATTCCACAGGATCAGAACGGCGAATACAAAGCAAAGGCGGTCTTGACCGGCTATTCAGGAGGCGCACTAGCTGTTGGATGGGCGATGCAACTGCAACCGACGTATGCACCCGACCTATCAAAGTACTTGGTAGGAGCTAGCATGGGTGGTCTGCCGAACGATCTCAAGGCAATCGCCGAATGGACCAACAAGACCATCGCTGCCGGTCTCATCGTCGGCGTAATGCAAGGTCTCGGTAATGCCTACCCAGACCTTCAGGAATGGCTCGATCAACATGCCAACAAGCTAGGCAAAGCTGCATTGCAAATGGCATTGACAAAGAGCTTTGGAGTCATCATGCGATCGACGCTCGAAGTGGATGTACTCGGCACCTACTTTGACGTTCCTGATCTGCTCGGAGCAGCATTGCCAGCTTCGGTCATCGCAGAGAATAAGATGGGCTCCATAGGCACGATCACAAGTGTTCCACTTCAAATCTATCAATCGCTCCACGATGAGGTAGTGCCATACAAGACCACCGACGATCTTGTCGTTGCTTGGTCATCGCAAGGTGCATGCATCGACTACACGAGGGACACGCTGTCAGCACACATCGTTCTGTGTTTTACGGGCTTGCCAATGGCGATTCGCTGGATGCAAGATCGGTTCGATGGTGTGCCGACGCAGGGTCAGGCAGGAAAGCCCTTTGTTGAGACCGTTATCACCTCGCTTGATACCAGCGATGCTTCCATCACCCTGGGCAAGCAGCGTCAAAATGATTTGCAGAACTTGCTCGATACCCAATACAAGAGGACGGGACGCAACTGGTGGACCTAGTCCATCCTGCTCACTCAATCTCTTTAGCTCAGTCCTTTTCATATACTAGTCTAGATCGAACGCGCCCGATACACGTTGTGTTCCGTGGCCTTGACCTAGTCTTACGTTTCTAATGTCATTGATTTTTGCTTCCTTGTTTGCAGGCTGCGCTGCTGGTGCTTGAACGTTGAGTGACGGTTGTTACGAAAGGCTAATTTTAAATTCTTGTCAGTCAGCTCCAAGGACATTCGTGTGCCGGTCTGTCTTGAAGTTGAGGTTATTGAGGCTGCGGACCAGTAACTCAGCTCCCCGGCACAGAGATGCCGGCGAAGAGACACTTCGTATTTCGTTGTTCATTGACCGTGCATCAACGGGGAGACCAACAGCATTCTCCCACGCCAAGCTGCAACTACCGATTGTGTATAGATGAAGCACTGCTCTGACGTTTTTCCGTCTTCAAAACCGCCTTGAGCAGCCAGTAGTGATCACTGCGGCAAAAGCAAAAATCAGCCGTTCCGCAATGAAGTCTGCCACACAGGGTGATGTTCAGAAGTCGAACAACCGCCCACACAGCGTCCCGCCCTCGCCGTGGCAGCTCAACAGAACCTGCTGACTCCAATCGCAGGGCCTTGAGAGAAGTGAATTGAGAGAAAAAACGAGCTATCCCCAGCAGTGTGACGCTTGAGAAATGGTAGGCCCTTGTTGCACACAACGCCGTCATCCTCTCGCATCCATCCTCACCCTATCAACGACAAACGAATCGTACTTTTCCGAATATGCCTGATCTTTGCAATCGCGACGAAAACACTAGCAACAAGGGACCTGCGACGAACTACCAGCGGACCCAGCCCATCACTGAACGCACGTTGCCTGCCGAGTCTGATGCTTCTGACAACAATAGAGAGCATGGTGGTGCCGAGGCAGACAATGTAAGCAAGCGAGACGATGACAACAACGGCAGCTCTCAAGAGGCTAGCCACACCAACGAGGCCAGTCCGAGCAACGTTGATGATCCTGACCGTCAGCCACCCTCGCATGCTGAGGACACCATCGTTGACCCAGATGCGGATGCCAGCAGCTCTGATGGCGACGAGCCACCCGATGAAGGCGGATACAGGTCCAAACTACCAATTGATTGGACTCCTGCTGAGGCTGCAGAGTTTGATCGCGATTGCACGCTCGAGGCCGAAAACATCCGACTCGAACAGCTCTTGGCCTTAGACTCTGACAGCGAACCGGACTACGATCGGGCATACCAGCTCGGCCACGACATCCATCACGGCTACCAACTTTTCGACATTTATGATTGACGCGCATCTAAGACCGAGACAAGCCCGTTACTCCTCGGACGGAGACAGATGAGCACTCCTGGCGACGCACACTCATGTGCATGCCGAAATTGTTGCAACCCTTTCTTCAGCAGCGCCGAAATACATTCAAATCATCGTCCTCTACTATAAAGTTAGTCAACTGTAAATTTCATCCATCAAGAAGACTCAACAAATGGCATACAAGTTCAAACATGAAGCATTCAAGGTGGTATAGGACGTCAATATTACGTCAAGAGTCAACAGAAAAAGTCATGAAAGCGTACAAGACGTAGAAAAGACTATACTACAAAAAGCAAACCGAGAGTTGCCTCTATCAGGTACGTCACAAAGTGGAAAGATCCGCTTTAACGACGAGCCGGAGTGTGCTCTGAGCCATCCGAAGTAGGCGTAGCAGTTGCATCCTCGGTAGCAGTGTTGACATGGTCGCCATTCTTGCTCTCGAGGTTCTTCTCGATATCGTTGTGGTCGGAAACAATGTCGAGGTCGTCGTTGATAAGGTGACCCTGCTTGTCGTATCGTCGGGGCGTTGTCTTCTCCTTGCGGACAACGTCGTATGGGTTGATCTTGCTCGAGTGAGCGAAAATGGCCGACATCTCCTCGAGCGATCGACCAGCAGTCTCCGGGAAGATGAAGTAGCTGACAACGAGGATAACAAAGTTGAGGACGGCAAAAACGACGTAGGTCCGATATTGAATCTGCTCGAACATGATCGGTGCTGTTGAGCGGAGCGAAGAAAGAGAGCGAACAAGGGGATAATGTCAGTATTGATACCAGAACTCGTCAGAGATGATGGACTCTTTACTCAACTCGTCATCACGATCAAAAAGTTGAAGAGCCAATTAGCAGAGGTCGAGATACCGTTGGCTTGAGCACGAATGGCGAGAGGTGTGATCTCGGCAGGGTACAACCAAGTCATGCCGAGCCAGCCCCAGGCGAAGGCAGTATTGAAGAGGAAGTAGAAGAGGACGGACACGATGGCGGGACCATTCTTGCTGCGAGTAGGGTCGGGGACGCCGTTAGTGCTGAAGTATTTGACCGAGGGTACGTCCATTACAGCGAGAATCACCATGCAGATGCACATGCCGGCGGCACCGCCAAGCATGAGAGGACGACGACCGGATTTCTCGATGAAGAAGACGGCGGCCCACGAAGCGAGGAAGTACTCGGTACCGTTGCCGGCGGCGAGAAGACGAGAGTTGATGTCCGAGAAGTTGAGCTGTTCCTGAAGCGTCTTGCCAATGTAGTAGGTGATAAGATTGATACCAGTGATCTGCTGGAACATCTGCGACATGAATCCGAGAACGGTGCGGTGGAAGTTGCGTTCGGGTCCGTTGGTGAAGAGGTCCGAGATCTTGGTGGTCCTGGCAGCAGCGAGGGAGGCATCGATCTCGCGCATCTTCTTGTCAACGATGGGGTCGTCGATGGGCACATCGTCGAGCGCGGCAATGACGTATCGTGCGTCCTCGTTGCGGCCCTTGAGCAAGAGCCAACGGGGAGACTCGGGCAGGAAGATGGTGACGAAGGTGGGCAGAATGAGGATGAGCTGGAGTGCGATGGGCAATCTCCAGGCGGCAGAGCTGGGATCCAGGAAGAAGCATCCAAAGTCGATCCAGTAGGCCATGGCGATACCACCAGTGATCATAGCACCTTCGACCATGATAAGCATACCTCTTTTGTGCGGAGGTGAACATTCACTCTGCCACACGGGAATGGTGGCAGTGTGCATACCGTTACCAATACCGAGGACGACACGGAAGACGAAGAGTTGAGCCAAACTGTAAGAAGCAGTGCAGCCGACAGTACCGATAGCCATGATGACGGAGCCGATCCAAATGTTGGCCCTTCGACCAAGCGCGTTACCGAGGTAGAGCATGGAAATAGCACCTACGAAGCATCCAAGCTCGTAGACACCGGTGACCAAACCCTGAAGGATAGCGGCATTCGAAGTAGCATCTTGGCCGCTAGTGTTGATGGAGGGGAATTGCTTGTTCCACGAGGGAAGCGTGTAGAGCGAGCCAAGTACACCCTGATCGTAACCGAAAAGGAGGAAACCAGCTGAAGCAGAGAATCCAATAGCCCAGTTGAGAGCGATACCTTTCATGCCCAGGAAGGTCGGGACATTGTTGGTCTCCGGCCTTCCGTGCTTGAGACCGGTCAGACTCATGATTGCAGAGTAGCTAGGACGTGGACGTGGCCAGGAAGGGAAAGTGTGTGGAACTGAAAGAAGAAGGAAGGAAGCTGTGTAGAGCGAAGCAGGGGCAGAAGTGTATGTCCCAGGCAAATGAACGCAAAGGGTGGGGTTACGAGAGAAAGGTTGGATGATCCGACGATAGGGTTTATAAAGGATCTGTTCAGACGGCGATGAGCGAGTGAACAAGGCAGTCGCAACGAGCGGATGAAGCGGCTAGGAGACCGGTCAGAAGGCACAATGAGAGAGGATTGCATCGTTGCTCCGCATATGAAGCCAGGGGTCAGGCAGAGCACTGCAACGCTTTGGGAGCGGATTGAGATGAAGTTGAGCGGCGGCGGCGGTTGCACACACTCTTGGAGTCACGTACCCTCTCTCGGACTGTTCAACAGGGTGCAAAAGCACACAGGCACAAAGGAACGAAAGAGCCAAGAAGTAGACGATGCAATACAAAAAACGACGGTGTCGAACGATGCTGCGTCTGAGCTGCAAGGCAACTTTAGCCGAACACAGCGCAAAGGGGAGGGTTTGATTTAGCCAGAGGAGGCAATGGTTCTCACGAATACAACCCACACGTCCCAAGAGGCATCAACACGCACACCCTCACACACATCACGAGAGTCGCGCGCCCCAACCCATCGAACGGCCGTCTTTACCGCGCGCCCACTCAACGGAGGGTCTTTGAAAGGACAATGGGGAATCGGCGAACTCCAACGTCTATTTGATCAGACACAGAACCCTGACTGCCTTTGTGATTGGACTGAGTTGGACAGGCTAAGCGCCAGTATTTTGACAGTGCAAAGGGCGAGGTAGAAGCGGATTTCAAAGCAGGTAGCGCGCAGAAGGGCAGCTGTCTGTCTGTCTGGGCAAACTGCAGGGAGGGTGACAGTGTGACAGCGAAACAGATGACGAGTTCTCAAGGCGTAAGGCCCGGTGAACCTGAATATAGAGGTGCGGAGGCTCAAAATGGTCGATCTGTGACACAAGTAGAGCCCTCATAGTGGGGGGTTTGAGGATCAGAAAGGGCACTGGAGCCGTGAGGACAAGAGGATTGAACCACAACACCGCTCTTGACCAAGCACATGTGCTCTTTTGACAAAGCGGGGTTGAGCGACCCTGCTTCCGACGGCGGTCTGAAGCGGTTTGGCAGACAGAAAACAGGAGCATCACATGTCGGTGACCAAGAGACTGCAGAAGTGCTTGCACCAAAGGCGATTTCGCCGTTGTCACCCTTCGTTTTCCGATTTTTCTTTTCTCCTTCTTTCTTTTTCTTTTCCCCGACTCCTAAATCTTGCACCGCTTCCTTCCCAACGCGTGAGCCTCACGGCGCAGTCGAATTACGCTAGCACAAGGCGTGGCATGTACGCCATCAGGGGCATCAACAACATATTTAGTCTCCCACTTCTAGGCGACTGCATGAGAAGCAGCATCGATGAAAAAGGTTGAAGCGGGGGACAAAACTTTCCGCTGGGTGCGGACTTTTAAATCGGAGACTTTGCAGCAGAATGACATCGTTACTATGGTGGTTCTCTGCGTTAGCGCCGTGTTTTTACAACTCCGCCGACTTCTGTAAACGCCTCAATTTATTTTATCCCCTCGATTCGATTCCTGCGATGCTCGCCTCAACCCGCCGTACGAATCTGCAAACACCGCATCCTGACGCGGTGCCTCATCGTCAGTGCACATTGCGAGCGTTTCACGTGCACGCCCTCTCATACGGTAAGTGCCAACCCGGTCCGTTCAGGCGTTTCAAAGATCGTTGAGCAACAAATTTCATTGCAATCAGAGTTTTTATCTTCTATGGGAAAAGAAAGACGCTGAATAGTGGCAGTACTGCAAAGTGTTCACGCAGACAGCGGAGTTGAGAACACCACAAAAAGGTGATGTAAGGGGAAAAGGGTGGAAAAAGAATACAAGAGGCGACGATGAACTGATCAGAAAAGGGCTTCCCTGCGAAATTCGCTAGACTGTGATTCGCCACGCTCTCTCGTAGCACCCTTATGGAACAGGAACGCTTCAGGTCGTGATGGTCACGAGCTGCTTCGCTTACTGCTTCTGTTCGGCACTAGTGCAATTGGAGCTCACATAGCTCTTACTCGTAGGCACAAAACCAAAAGCGATCTGAGGTACCAGTCTACACAGAAGCTGTGCACTTCGAGAGCATCGTACGACGCAAGGAGGACTCGCGCTTAATTAAGATCCTGCTCGGCACACTGTTGAAGCTCATCGTGGCCCTTGAGCCTATCTCAAGTATTGTTCCTGGCACTTCGCTTCGAAGCTGACCTGAAGCAGCTGGATTCTCCAAAAGATTGGCCGAGTCGCATATTGCGGGGCAATGCATCCCATACTCAACGTGGGGAAACGACTATTCTTGCTCGCAACATTGGTCTTCGCTCGAAAAACGCCGATAGAAGCACAGCTTGCGCGTGTGTCTGCGATGCTCACACATACGGGAACGCAGAACCGTGGCGATCCCGTAAAAAAGAAGGGCGGAGAAATTTTGCGGGGAAGAAGCGGAGAAATTATTCCCGCGCGCGCGCCTCTAAGACCAATTTCCCACACTCTCGGTTATTGCCACGCTCTCCCCTCTTCGTACACTGGCGAGAGGTACCGCTTATGGCGATGGCGGGTAAAGCAATATTATAATGCAGAGCAAGTCAGCAAGACGCATGCTCTTCGGCAGTCGCCTCTTAATCTCGCCGGCAGGATTGGAACAATGCGCAAGCTGAGTTGGAAGCAGTGTCATGACCTGCTCTGTGTTGGAACACAGTCTGAATTCTGGTAAGCAATCTCGCCTCACTTGGCTTCCCGAGAGATTGCCTTGACTGCGGCAACACCTTCCATTTCTCTCTTGGTGCTTTGCTCGGTCAGTCCAAAGTCCAATTGAACTCATCCACTCCGAAGTACTGTAAGCAAATCGAAACCACTCCGCAGCAAAATGTTCGATTCACAATGCATGGCAACGCGAGAAACTGTAGCTGCTGCAGTGACTCGCTTAGCTGGTCCTGAATGTCTGCCGAGCACCCCAGTTCCTCGCGTTATCATTCGCTCCTGTGCAAGGCGGCCAAGAGAAGGAACAAAAGACGGGGAAGCATCCACACTTCATGCTCTCATGCAAGTGTGGGAAATTGGTCCTCGGCGCGCGCTCCCAGAGGTTCTGCCGACATTCGATATGCATCGTCGAAGTTGCTGCACAGCACGGTTGAACCGGCAACAATTGTCGCTCTCCCTCTTGACGCTGCACTTTGCTCCGCCAAGCTTCACTCTCCTGCATCCGCCTTGCCTTTGGCCCCTTTGTCTAGGTGAGGCTGCATCTACCGACTGATCCCCCGCACGGTCTGTGTTCGGCGTCTTACTCGCAAAAGGATTCGCACTGCTCGGCGACTTTTGCAAGCTCCCCGGTCCGCATCCCGCAAAGCTGTTCAGCTGAGCACTTGTCGGCCGTGTTGAGCAGACAGCGTTAGCGATACGTGACCTTGACCGCATCTAATTTTTTGATAAGGCAGTCGAGTGCTTCGCTATACCATATCTGCCCACAGCTTGTATTGAGTCTCCGTCTAGACTCGGCAACATCAAACAGCGTCACAGGATGGTCGGAGTTACACAGGTTGATCTCTTCGTGATTGAACACATGAGTGTGAACCCTTGCGGCTTTTGCTCGAACGAAATGTACCGCAACCTGAATGAAGACGGAAAACAGAAGGACCCCCGATCTGAGCGCCAATCAGCGCGAATTAGACTAGAGCTTGAATTTCGCTACGTCATCACGCAGTTGAGCCGTTTTGCCAAGCTTCGCCTTGCCGCAAACACAATGCTTTTGCTTCGGATCTCGCCGAGCGAAGCCAGAAGCTGTCGGCGGTCTGGTTTGCAGCAGATGCGGAAGTTCGGGTCAGACGGCCTTTGCTGCTGGAGCCATCGTGTACTGCGGTTTGTTTTACGTCGCTGCGGTAGGAATCTGCCGTTGACTTGACCGTTGCCAAGACTCAAGCCTCAATCTCACACCAATGTCAACTCTGTCGGCTTTAGTATCGTCAATCGACGATGCGGAGCTGAAGCTGGACCGACAAGGCAAACGTTCTAATGATTGTCTAGATCATCGGAGCTCAGATTCCCTTGTGTACCCGATGCTTCGTGATGGACCGATGTGCATCGTCATCTGTAGACCTTTGGCGCAGTCTTTTGGGAAGGTAAACCTCGCTTTGCAGGCATCGTCCGTGTGAGGAACAAACCCAGCATCTCCCCGAGCTTGAGGCAAGGCTTCACACCTCGGTCTCGCTCCAACAATCAAGATCAACCTTGAAAGTCTTCCAATCACTAGAACTCGTAAAGGTGGCGTCTTCGCGCTGAATATAGTGGAACACAAACCTTACTTCGACACGGAAGGCTGAGCTTCTCAGTCCGCTCAAACTCTTGCTTTCTGTCACAATGGGTCGGTCATATTAGAGACTCTGCTGGAACAATGAAACTTGATTTCCTTTCCAGACACAAATGTGTTTTTACGATCACTTATGCGCCGCTCGCGAGTCTACACCGCAACCTCCGTCTCCTGCTCTCCCGTCGAGGCAATCACCACAATCCTGAACTAGAAGTAAATCCAGAGTACGCTCCCGAACCATAGCCATTGTTGCTGCTGGCATTGTTGGTGTACTGCCCAGCTTCGCTGCGATCAATCGGGCCATTACCACTGCTCACTGAAGTAGGGTCGAGCGAGCTCTGCTGCTGCTGCTGATGGTGGTGACCCTGATGGTGATGGTGGTGCTGAGGCGAGGTGTGCGCGTGGTGCTGTTGTGCCTGCTGCTGCGCGAGTCTAGCTTGCTGTTGCGCCTGCTGCTGCTGTTGAGAGGCTGTCTGTGACTGCTGCTGCGAGGCGCGCTGTGCCTGCTGCTGCTGGCTTGCTGTGTACTTGGATGGGTTGAAAACGCTCGCGGCGGGTCGCAAGACGCTACCAGTTACACTTGGGCTGTTGCTCGATGCAGAAGCGGCGGATGACGGCCATTTGCTAGAGCTGGTAGCAGTCTGCTGCGACGCAGAGTAGGCTGACGACGGCTGCTGATAGCCCCTAGCGCCGTAAAATTGGTTGCGGTTCGAGCCGAACGAGACACTGTCATCCAGGACGCCGAGAGCGTCCATGCCATTGCTGGCTTGCGAGCTCCTTGTGCCAACATTATTGCTGGATGTGACAGTGCCGCTGTTAGGGAAAAGCGAATAGGCTGACATACCACTCGTCAGGTTGTTGGAGTGTCGGCTCATGCCGCTGTAGGGCGATCCTGGTGCGGAGCGTGCCGTCGAAGCGTGCGATGTGTACTGTTCGTAGGATTGACGGTTGGGGGTCATAGAGCCCCCGCTGTAGTTGGACATGCCGTAAAGCGCATCCGTCGTCATGCTGGACACATTGTTGGACGCACCGCTGCTGGTGTAACCGCCGTAGGCACCGAAAGCACCTTGGCCCAAGCTGCTGCTGGTGTCATGCTGTCGCTCGCGTGGAGAGTACGAGGATGTCTGATGGTGACCGTAGGCGCCACCATTGATAGCAGAGTAGGCGTTCGAGGCCTGCTGCGATTGATGCTGACCGACCTCGCGGGCTCGTGCTGCCGCTGCTGCAGATGCGTCCATACCCAACGAGGGGCTACGTGAAGTAGGGTCGAAGCCGTTGGATCGGCTCGCCACAGGAGACAGATCGCGGGAGTTCGAACTAAGATCGTGCTGAGTACGACCGTATTGCTGGAATCGATTGAAGGCAGAAGACGCAGAAGTGTTCCACCCGTCGTCCTGCCTCTGCACACCGCCAAGGTGTCTTTCGTCAGCGCGGAAGTCATGCACGCTCATGGGCAAAGTGGATGGCAGGAAGTCATCACCGATGTCCTTGAGCGAGTTCTGCAACTCGCCGGCATGCGAGTTGGCAGCAAGCGACCAAACGTTCTTGATATGATCGCGATCAGCCAGATTCGACGATCTGGTCTCCATAAGGGGGAAGGTGAGCGAGCTCTGGCCCCAAGTTCCTTGCGTGGACAAGCTCGGAGACGGCAACATGGATCCTCCGCTAGCAGGTGTCTGGGCTTGGGAAGCGCGAGTCGAGCCTGGAATGCCGAAGGGCGAAAGACTGTTACGAGCGCCGCCAGCGTCGGCCTTGATCTCGCTGTTGACCATGAATGAGACGGGCGAAGGAGTGCTGACTTGACGTTCGTCGTAGAAGGCCACAGCAGCATTCGAGCCGCGGCGTCCCTTAGCGCGATAGCCGCTGGATGCGTTGTGAGTGCCAAATGCATCAGAGGAGTAACCGGTCTGCGGATAGTCAAGGGGGCCCAGGGAGCCAGGCGCTGCCCCAGCGTGGAAGGCCCTGCTGCGGTCTTCAAACGTGGACTGGGACGCACCAGCTGAAAGAACTTCGCCAATGATGGCATCCGTGGTCGGATCGACTTGGTTCGATCTGAGGCTTGAGGCCGGTGCGGCAACCTGCATACCATCATGACCAGAACCAAGACCGGACGGCTGGACAACCGTAGCGTGGTGACCGGGCAGGCGAACTTGAATCTGAGCATTGGGTGACAATGCTGCAGCCTGTGCCTCCGCAACAGAGCCGTTGCCGAGCCCAGATGCCCTCTGACCATCGGACCACTGAGGTGTCAGATCGAAACGAGCTTGTTTCCTGTACACAGAACCTGCCCCTTGCGAGATGATCTGCGGCACGACCGAAGGCAGGCCGCGGGGGAGTACGCGCGAAGGAATGCGGACAGGGGTGATGACGGTCCCGCGCTGGTATCGTTTGGGAAAGAGCTGGTCGTCTCGGGAGAGTGTCTTGAAGGAAAGGTGTGACAGAGGAGGTTCCCACGTGAGAGGGTAGACCGATCTTCCGGGCGCCTTCATAGCCGCGATTCTGGCAGCGAGTTGCTTCTGCTGGAAGCGATTGAGCTTGGGTCGTGATCGAGAAGCTTTCAAGTGGACAACGTAGCGATTCCAGGCCGGGGGAGCATCTTGCGAGGCTTCAGGCCTAGTCTCGGCGGTCTCCTTAGGTACAACGGGATACAGTCGCACAGGAACAGGCGCTGCCATCGGTACTTCTGCCTTTGTGGCTGCAGGTGCGGCCGTACGAGGAGCCTTCTCTCGAGTCGTTTGCTCTCTTGGCCTTGGACTGGAGCCAGTCTTTGCCGAAGCTCGATCTGCTGAGAGCGTTGCGTTCTTCTGAAGCCTGGCATCGGTGGAGGGATCAGCCAACGCTGGTCCACGCGTGCGAGCTTCTACAGGGGAGATTGCGGGCGTTGTCCTGGCAGGGCGAGTCAAGATCGTCTTAGGGGCATCGCCATGGAGTGCTTTGACTGTAGCATCCTCAGCGCGTGGCCTGACCTCGGCAGGTGAGAGGCGAGATAGAAGACCTGCCGAGTTGACGTCTGATCCTTTCTGCCCATTTGAGATGTCTTCGCTCCTTGGCTGCGTCCTCCTCTGCTCTGATCGCGACGGCAGACGTTCTGCATCGGCGTACGGTTCGCGTCGCGAAGGCGCTGTCCTGCCTGTGCGCGATTGCTCATTGACCATCGCTTGGTTAGGTGAAACGGATTGATCCCCCGCTGCGGCTGGGATCTGCTGTCGTCGATTCCTGGGCTGAGAAACATCTGTGACGCCATCCTGACCACGTGCAGTCCTCCAGGAGGCTGCGTTATCGGCAGGTCCGGACCTTCTGGCTGCGGGCGCATCGGCAAGGCCGGCTGCTGCTGCAACTGCTGCAGCTGCCTCGGCGGCCTGCTTCTGAGCCAAACGTTGAGCCTCTGCTTCTTTCTGCTGTTCAGCGGCCCTGATCCTCTCCTCAATGGCCAGTGCCTTCTGTCGAGCACGCTCTTTCTCAGCCAAGCGCGCTCTCTCCTCTTCCTCGCGTCGCTTTCGTGCGCGCTCAATGGATGCGTGTACATCCTCCTCCGTAGCCGATGGCGGAACCGCGCCGGATGATAGTGCGGCTGGAGTTGGAGCCTGAGGTCTGTATGCTTCGGAGGGCGGGGGCCCTCTGGCCTGTGCACTGGCTCTTGGACCCCACGGCGCTCGGGTTGGTACTTCACTTCGCGCTGATGGAGCTATGGGAGTGGGAGCGGCCTGGCCTTGGTGTACGCTTTGCTCGTTGCCGTATGGTGTGCGGCCCTGTCCAGCCGCTGCGACCGGCGCAGCGGCTACGTTGGGTCGACGCACCTCATCGATTGCATGAGAAGTCTTGCGACCAAAACTGTCGGAAGTCGAATCCGATGCCGCGGGCCGCAGGTTTTGAGCGAGATGAGGTGGCAGAGGTCGATTCGAGGACGCAAGGGGACGGCTGTCGGCAGAGCCAGCGACCATGAGGTGTGGTGGGAGCGGTCGGCCATTCGTGGTAGGTGGACCGCTGGCTGGTGCAGGCGGCTGTCTCGCAGTAACAGCAGGCCTCTCCTGGGCCATTTGTACAGCATTACGCTGCTCCTGTTGCTGCTGCTGTTGAGACTGCTGCTGCTGCTGATTCTGCCGATGCTGATTCTGCTGGTGCACAGAGGCCGATGGAGCTGTCTTGGTCGGCTCTGGAGCTGGAGGGGCTTGTGTGGGGGCCGCAGGCTCAGCAGAGGGAGCTGGCTTGGCTGGAGCACTTGCAGGAGGTGCAGATCCGGGGTTGAGGGAAGCCTGTCTTTGAGCAAGAGGACCCCAAGCTCGAGCCGCTTGAGTTGGCGCTGCTTGAGCGGGCGGCGCGTATCCGCCGTGATCCTGTCGGGCACCATACGAAGTTGGTCCAGGTCCAGATCTGCGCTCTCTGCCGTAGGATGTAGCAAAGGTATCACGGCTTTCGGTGGGGGAACGAAGCGAGACGGATGCACCTGTGGTGGGGATGATGACCTTTTCAGCTCGCTGCTCTGAACGCGAAGGTCGGCTTGTTGCTGGAGCTGGTGTCGATGCGCTTTCAGGCGCAGCAGCGGAGGCCATGTCGCGATTCTTCATAGGGCCCCAAGCGGCTGGCTGAGCAGCTGCAGGCCTGGCCATGTTGCGCTGAGGCCAGCTGCGGTCATGACTGACATCCTTGAATCGATCCTCCTTCGAAACAGGCGGACCATCGTGGGGGTGACCAGAGGCGGGAATTTTGTACTGGGATCCATCACCGAATTCGACCACTTCACCAAGGAAACCACCATCTTCATCTTCCATCTCGTCCCAATGCTTGCCCGAGCCGAGCGAAGTGCCGCGGAAGCGGTCGAGAGCTTGAAGCGCGGCTTGCTGCCTTGCAGCCTCCTTCGCTGCTGCAGCTGCTGCCCTCTCTTCCTGCTCCTGTTTGGCTTGAGCGGCTTCAGCAGCAGTAGGGAAGTCGGAAAGCGCTCTTCGACCTCCGGGTCCAGGATTGGGGGAAAGACTCGACTTGACTCCTGCCCAAGGCGCACGGCTAACATTCGCTGGGCTAGGAGCTCGCAACGAGGATCCCAAAGCGGCATTCTTAAGACCTGGACTAGCTCGGCCGTGTCCTGATCCGCTCTCGAGTCCTGCGGAGCCTGGCCTTGGTGACTCTCTGCCCATGCTGACAAGGCGTGGAGAAGCTGCGGCGCCCGCAGCGGAGGCAAGTGTCGAGCTGTTTGACGCTGGTGTTGCTTGTGCATTTGCAGGCTTGGGGCTCGGTGCAGCCTTGGGTGCAGGAGCCGATGCCGAGGCCTCAGCAGGAAGCGGATCCGCTGAAGACGCAGCTGTCGATGTCGGAGCATCAGCGGTCTTGCTGGGTGCGGCGGATGCTGTGCTGGGTGCGGGTGACGAAGCCAAAGGATTGGGCTTGGAAGCAGGCGTAGCAGGTTTTGTGGTGGCCCATCCTGCAGGTTGAGGTTTGGGTACGCTAGAAAGCTTTGCCGATGTCAGGCGAGATGTAGCGGAAGGCGAGGATAGTCGATGCGAAGGTCGCGGTGAGACGGAGGTGCCCAACTTGAGAGATGCTGGCGTCGTGGCCGGGATGGTTGGACCAGCCTTTTCGAGGAATCGTTTGTTGACATTGAGTGATGTAAACTTTTTGGCAGGCAAGCCTGCTAACTGAGCTGCGGCGGCCAAGGCAGCCGAGCTGGATATTGTGGCACTTTTGTCGCCATCAGCCGCCTGCTCGCTGCTGTTCTGTACGGCAGTCAAGGCTTCGACATCGCGCTCCGATACCGAAGCGGGAATGCTGGACGCCGTGTCTTGGTGGTCGGCTTGTATGGTGGGAGCAGATGCCTCGTTTGTCTGCCTCTGGTGCTCTGAAGATTGCGGCGTGGCTGTGACATTGTTTACGTCGGATGTACCGACTTGCTCTTGGCCATTGCTGGCTGCTGGTTGATCGGCTGAAGGTTGGCTGGCGACAGCCACCTCTTCTGTTCTTTCTCCGCTCATCCGTATCGCTCAAGGGTGAAGACCTGATGCTGGACAGTGGTCATGTATTCGAACAAGTGCCGGTATGCCTTCGTCAACGGTCGTCTCGTCGAACGGGATGTGCAAGACCAGGAACGTTTATCTGGCTAGCCTGCGGTGTAGATACGTTGAGCTCCGTGAACGTTTTCGATCAAGTTTCGTACGATTTGCTGAGCCGGTAAGGATGATGCTTTCTTCTGGAAAGGCTGTGCAAAGATCCGAACGCTGAGTCGATGGCAATGTCGGGAAGGGTGCAGGAGGATGTAATCCGACAGCCGACCACGAAAGCACAAGATGGCTGGTTGCACAGGGAAATTGCTATCCTGCACTGCGTTGCCGTTGTGAGCCGGAGAATCGAAAAGCCGCACGGTGATGTCCGTTACGAGCAGAGCTGGAGAGAGTGTTGAAGGGGTCGTCCGTGTGACGAGGTGAGGACGGTGTAGCAAAGCAAAGCAACGAAAGGCTTAGCAGAGCTGAGTGTGACAAGGCCTTGCGGACTCTGACTTGAACGCGAGTGTGGTTGGCCGCCTGACCGGGCGCGAAAGCCTTTTGGAACGGGCCAAGAGACAGCCGCAGAGCGCAAAAAAGGCAAGAGTGAGTAGGGAGAGCTGCTGCTGCTTAGGTTGTTTCAGTCAAGCAGGGCAAGCAAAGAGTGCAAGTCAATTTGGCCATTTCTCTTGATTTCCTCTTGCCTCTTCGACGCGCCGACCTTGCAGCTGACAGAGCCCAGATAGCTAAGTCAAGTCAGTTCTGCAAGACCCTTTCCTCTTAACGGAGCCGAAGGGACACACTGCATCTAGATATAGCTGAGCTGTATCGGGTGTCAGATCCAACACCAGATGAGGACAGGGTCTTCGAGAAGCTTGGACCAGCTGAAGCCTCCACCTTTCAGTCTCTCAAGTCTCCTTCCTTGCATCTGGTTTGATCCGTTCTCTTCATCGCTCCAGCAGGCATCAAAGGCTCATCGCTAGCCATGGCTGCCTTGCAGCAGCATGTTGCTCGCATCAAGAGCGCCTACTTCTCGACCGATTCGCGCGCTCTCCTTGCCGCCTTCCGCGTAGATCCTGGTTCCTTTGCCGTGCTGCAGGCGGACCTGAACAGAGACGTAAGCAACCCTTCCTTCAAAATACCTCGAGCCGCTCGCTGATCGCTGACATTCACGCCAATCTCCTTGCTGTATTGCTACGCTTTTTGCAGTCTCGTCGTGATTTGTCAAGCTGGGTCCTTGGTCAGATCCCCACCTCTCAAGCTCCCACCGATTCGGATCGTTTCCAGACGCTCGTCTCCGATTACTTGACCTATGTTCGAGATCATGCACCGCTTTCATATGCCTCCTCCAGCGCACATTCTACATTACAGACCGACTGGGATCGAGCATACGATGCATGGGCGCTAGTCTATTCGCGTTCCTCCAGCTTCTTCTCCCTGCCCGATGCAACATGGTTCGTGCCATGCCTCCGCTTCTTCGCTTCGAGTCTCGTGACGCTGGCTATGGCTGTTGATCAACGTACAGATGCAGTACAGAAACGCAAGACTACCGATGCGGCAGGACGGCTTTCCAAAGCTGCTGGTATGGCCGGTAACGACCGATCGCAAGCCCCAGGATCCGAGACGAAGCGCGCAGCTGTCTTGATGTTGGCCAATCTCAGTTTCAAGGCCTACTTCAAACTCAACAACACTCGTCTCTGCGAAACCGTGCTCGGTAGTGTCGAGAACGCACTTAAGGTGAATCGCACCTTTGCGCGCAATAGCGGGATTCAGGATGACTCTGGCGAGCAGTGCTATTCTCGAGCGGACCGCGTCACCTATCGCTACTACCTTGGCCGCTTACGCTTGTTCCAACACAACATCCGGGCTGCTTCCACTCACCTGCGCTGGGCATTCGACAATTGCACTCTCAGGAATTTGCGCAACAAGCGAGCCATTTTGATACCTCTGGTGGCGACGTACCTCATTCTTGGCCGATACCCCGATGCTGCCCTCTTGCAAGCTGCCAATTTGACTGGTGTGTACGAAGGGCTGACTTATTATCTCAAGAGCGGCCAGGCAGCTGCAGCATTAGACGAGCTCGATCGACACATGGATTGGTTCAGGGTCCGAGGACTCTACTTGATCTTGCGCGAAAAGTTACAGATTAGTCTTTGGAGGAACCTAGCGAGGAAATGTCTGAGCCTCACTCACGGCAACGCGCAAGCTTCTTCGGCACCTCCGACCATGCGCCTTGACGTACTACTCGTTGCTTCACGACTAGCGTGGCGCGATCCTTCTCTGCACGACGAGGACATCGAAGCGATCCTAGCTAGTATGATCGATCAAGGCTTCATCAAAGGTTATATCCTGCATTCGAAAGGCATGCTCGTCTTGCAAAAGGGTCCTCATATGGGATTCCCTCCGATATGGACCGTATTCGAAGCAAGATAAGATGGTGCATCTCGTCAATGAAAAGGTAGCAAATGCATTTCAGGAACGAAAGAGTGTGATGGTACAAGTACAATGAAGTGTGTGGTGATGCTAGAGGGTCGTTTCCTCTGAGATGAGGCAAAGTATAGGTTCAGTAGTCGTCATCGTCTTCTTGGCTTCGTGCGAAGCCCAACGAAGGACCGCCACGGCTGCGTGATCGTAAGACGGAGACAGCATCTTTGCGAACACCTCCGCCTC
Organism: Pseudozyma tsukubaensis; assembly: GCA_001736125.1. Taxonomy (NCBI): domain Eukaryota; kingdom Fungi; phylum Basidiomycota; class Ustilaginomycetes; order Ustilaginales; family Ustilaginaceae; genus Pseudozyma; species Pseudozyma tsukubaensis. Next base: position 319,288 of record MAIP01000006.1, on the reverse strand, counting down.
GGTATGCTTGGCGTGCAGTAGGTGTTGAATCCTTGCCCTTCTGCTTGCCACCTTTCGCCTTTGCATCCTTGTTGACCAGATGGTAGAACTCTCCTCCGGGCAGGAAAGCTGGATCGTTGAGACCAAGAGGATCGTCTTCAGACTTCTGTGATTTGGCTTTTCCGGTGTCCTTGGATCCTGGCTTGGAGGCTCCTTTCTTGTCGAGAGTGCGCTTCTTGAAAGCCCTGACTTTAGCACTTGGCAGCGAGGTCGTTGGATCGAGCGGTGTGGGTCGTACAGCTACGTCCAGTGGCTCGTCTGTTTGTGCATCTTCATCGTCGTCAAAGCTCTTTTTGTGTTGAGATGATGATGATGATGTGCTGGGTGTGTTGAGAGCACGCAAAACAATTCCATCGTCTGTCCTCTTCATTGGCAGGCCATCTCTACCCTTGACGACACCACCTGCTCTCTGCTGCTTCCGCCTCAGCTTCCTCTCCCTCTGGAGTTGCGCCACTTCATCCGCCCTCTCTTCCGCTGATCGCCTCTTCAAGATGGATCTCGGTGCTGATACTGGCTGGGCAAAGACTTCGGCAAACAAGGAGGGGTCGAGTCGGCTTGATGAGGCCTCTGGATCTTCGTCGCTGTCTTGCTCTTCTGTAACCTCTGCCGATGGCTTAACCTCCGTGGCAGTCTCCGAGGTCGCCTGCTTCTTCTGCTTCTTTGCCCTCTTTGCTTCCGCAGCCTGGCGCTGTGCCTTCTCTGCCTTCTCCTGCGCCTTCTGTTTGGCCAAGTTCTGCGAAGCTTGCTTCCTCGAGATCTTGTTGCTTACCACCTCGATGGGCTCGTCATCGCCGTCGTCGTCATCGCTAGCGTCGTCGGCTGGCGCAGAGCCGGACGTCTTTGAGCTCGATGCAATGACTTCTTCGGTTTTGCTAATCTCGTTGTCATCTTCGTCGTCACTGAACGATACATGATTCGTGCTGGTCTTGGGTTCAGCGAGCGCTTTCGAGATTTGCTGCTCTTGCAGCTTTTGCGCTTGACGTTGCTTGCGAGCTGCCACCATCGTAGCTGATAGGAATGTGCTACGAATGATGAGGTGATGTGAATCGAATCAAGTAAGCTAGAAGGTGCAACTATCAGGTACGACCCTCAATGTGGAATTTGAGCAAGGTTAGAAGAACGCCAAAAAGTGGAAAGAAGCAAATTCTGCTTAGTCAGGATTATTCGCTCTTGTTGCGAAGCTCGGAACGCGGATTTGACGCGTCTCGAGGCTTGGATGCGGAAGAGGCAGATCCCTGCGTAGCTGGCTCAGAGAGATTCAGAAAAGGCACTTTACCGAACGAATTGACCTGAAAGAAGCGGAGAACGGAGAACAAGCCAGACTCTAGACTCTCGATTGGGAGCATCATCATCCTTCAGTCTAGGCTCCGGCAGATCGAGCAGACAAGCTTTGTCTCCACGCTACCAACGCTACCATTCGCTCCTTCAGATCAAGTCCTCTCGCATCTGCACCTTGCTGATACCATCTCCTCAGCATCCGCCCTAAACAACTCCATCTGCTCTCGCCAACTCGCAGACGTCGTCGCGTCTTATCGAGGCACGAGCTAGTCAACAAAGCAGCTCCCCGCACCGGTGCATCGCTACAACCAGCACGTGGCTGTGTGAGCCCATATTAGCTAGAGCGCACTAGCTCCTTCAATACCATGTCGCAGCTAGGTCTCACCGAGCATGCAGCGGGGTCTCGTCCTGCTCAATCAAGCCCGGCCGGCGAGCGACCCTCCATCACGCCCTCAAAGGCACCATCAGATGACGAAGCTGAGGAAGGCGAGATTCTCGACGAGGAAGAGGGTGAGATTCTTGACAGTCGACCTTCAGAGCCTCAGACGCCCGCAGCGCCGTTCCAATCCACATCCACAAACGTAGAGGACACGATCGACGATGCAATCCAAACACCACAGAAGCAGCCTGCTACACCAGAACTGCCCACAGACAAGGTGCTTGCAGGCGACGAACACGCACAGCAAACATCAAAGGAGCTCGAGGCTGAAATACCTGCCGACGCTCTACCGACCGCAACTGCGCCTGTGGTAGAGGAGGTAAAGGACAGCGACAAGCCTGAAGCGACTCAGCACGCAGTCGATACCGCCGCTCCCACCGAAGCAGCGACACTTGCAGAAGATACCACAGGCCAGGAGGCCAATGCTCAGCAAGCGCCTGTTGAGGCTGTACCGACCCCTCCATCGGCGGATGCTATGGCAGTACCTGATGAAGCTGCAGTCAAGCCACCAAGTGCGCAAGAAGCGGATGATCCAAGGGCTCTACAGCCCGCAGAAGCTGAAGCGCCAAAGTCCACAGATGCTCCCGTCGCCGCGGAGGTGCAGCCGGAGCCATCTGCTTCAGCACCTATCGAGGAAGCGCAACCAGACCCCGTAGAAGCAGCGACTACCGACGCAGCACCAGCGACAACAGAAGCTCCAACAATCACCGAGGAGCAAGCAGCAGCCGAAGATCAACCCCCCGCCGCTGAGGTATCGGAGGCCGAAGAGCCGGCTGCAATGGATATCGATGAGAACACTGCCGATACTGAGCAGCCCAAGACCACCAAGCAAGACGCAGCTACTGAGGCAGAGGCAGATCCAATGCAAGCAGATGATTCAGTCCACACTCCAGCATTGCCATCGGATGCGCCCGAAGTACCTGCTGCATCTTCGGGCGGATCAGCTCTCGATATTGTCAAGGCGGATGAAGAGCCACCCCAAGATGCCACTGAATCAACAGCGCAGGTCAAGGCCGAGCCACAAACAGAATCGTACGAAGAGCCAACATCAGTTGCAGCAGAAGACCCTGAAACGATCCCATCTGCGCCTGCTGTTGAAGAGCAGGCACAAGCCGAAGCGCCGGTCAATGCAGAAGATTCGGGTACGGCTCAGATCTCAGCTGAAGCCCAAGCGCCAGTTGAAGTGAGCGGCCGCTCGACGGAGCTGCCAGCCGCGGTCGAGAACCGATCCCCATTGCACGTTCAGCCCGAAGAAGTCCGTCAGCAGGCACCGTCCGTCCGGGACCCTTCGCCGGTAACTAGAATAACCGACATCGAGACGGCCCAGCCAAGGAGCTCAGCAAGAGTTACACCTGCACCGGGACCCGTTCACGAGAGGCGCCTTGAGAGGACCCAGGAGCGGTCGCGCACCGCTGAGCGCTCTCAAGATCGAGAGCAGCGAGCTCGTGAGAAGGATCGTCGACGAGAGATGGAGCGTCTCGAACGTGAACACGAGCGCGAACGGGAGCGCATCCGCGAATCCGAACGTGACCGCGAGATGATGATTGCACGAGAGAACGAAGAGGCACGGCTCATTTGGCTTTCCTTGCCGGGCAACGATCATCCCCAGTACTACACCGACACCGACTCGGATTCTTGCTACGGCGCAGAGGGTGCTTTGGGAGTTCAGGTCACCGACGAAGAGGACAAGGATCTTGATCCGCCTCTGCCAATCTCTTTGCAAGAGTATCACCCTGCTCCATCCTATTCACAGTCCTATTTCGACCACTCGTACTACACCTCGAAGCGCAAGCGAGTTGACGACGGACAAGGTGATAGCGTCACGTCACGACGTTTCCGTCGCAAGCCTATCGCCAAGCCCTCAGCCTCGGACCATTTCGGTGCGTCCAGCTCGAGACCCATTCTGCGGGAGGCTTTGCCGTCGACCACCATGATCAACATCGACGACTTCCCGGTCCCCGACTCCAGCATCCGTGGCGAGCCCTCCGATCGACCCTTTGCTAGCAGGATCGAGCGCGCTTCGCTGCCCAGGATCTCGCCTTACGGCCGTAGCGAAGACGTTGTGGAAGATTACGAGAGCTCCGACTCGGACGAAGAGGCTTTGCGCATGGCCGACGAACGTAAGAGGCGTCATGGCAATCGAGGTGGCAATCGAGGCAACAAGCTGTCGAGAGAAAAGGGGGCTCGTTGGGCACGCCGTGGCAAGCTTGGCGGATGGACCGAGATGCGTATGGAGAAGGAGATCGGCGATCGTGTGCGTCACAGGGTGGAAGCCATGCAGAAGGACAACGTTCGTGCCCTTTTGTCGGCCATGCCTGACGAGGACAAGGCGATGCTTTCGCAGTTCCCAGCGCTTCGAAACGGCCTTCTCCCGCGCGAAGCTCCCAGCAATACTCGACGTGATGCTCGAGGTCGCATCTTGCCCTCTGATCTGTCTGAGGCGGCGCGTATCGATGCAGAGCTTGGACTCGATGGTACCTCAGCAGGTCCAACCTCGTCAAGATTGGAGCGTCCTGAACATCTCACGTCGACATCATTGGCCCCGACCTTGCTCAAGCCAGCTATCACACCTCGTCAGTTGTTGACGAGTCACACACTTCGTCATACCTTCCGCAATCCTCACATTGCCGCTCTCGGCAAGACTGCATTGGACCTCATCGAGAGCGAGGGCGTTGTCGGTCGTGCCGTGGGTCGATGCTGGGCCGCCATGGAGCGTGGTGGTTGGAACGAAGATCCCGAACCCAAAGGTGACGGTCACGAAGAGGCGGAAGGACCGGCGAGCAATGGTATGGACGTGGATGGCTCCGATGCCGAAAGCTCGGTCAGGCACTCTGGCGATGGCCCCGCCAATGGCACCTCCAACGGAGCCTTTGGTTCGCCGATTGACAACCCTGCTCTGTCGCACCTGGATAAGCTCTTTGTGACCAAGCAAGGTCTTGCTATCCCACGACTGGATGATATGGGCCAACCCGTCTTCATCCCTCCTTCGCCATCGACCCAGGCAGCACGCGCACAAGCCGGACTATCGGAGGACGCAGCTTCCGAGCCTGTGATCGAGACGACTTTGTTACCGGCACCAGAACAGCGTTCCATTGTGCTGGCCGCGTTGGAATGCCTGCACGACCTAGCCGCTGACTCGAGAGAGTACGTTGAACGATTGGAAGAAGTGCGCTCGCGGCTTGCGGCTGTCAAACGTCGCCGAGCACAAGTTTGGAATGCTGTAAGGCAATGGGCTTTGGACAAGGACATCGCGGCATCGCTTGCCAATGGAGGAATGGCGGACCAGGATGCTTCTATGTTGTCGAATACTGCATCGGCGACAGCGGCGTTGACGGCAGCAGCAGCCACAGCTGCAGTTGCTAACGGAAGCTCACCGAAGAAGAGAAAGTGAGCCTTGTCAGATTGATTTTGCTTTCAATGACATCCGAATTCTACTAAGCCTGTTTGCCTTCACTTTGGGTACTGGAAACTCGCGAAGTACGTTGTTGAGGGCCCGAACGTCTGTGAAGAACCAAGCTACGGTGTGGCCTTCTGTCTGCTCCAAGTGTTTTATAGGAATGCCTATCGCTGCTCCGACCCGCTCCGGTAAGATCTAGCTGCACTGCTCGCGCGCGGCACTATCTTGTTCCTGCTTTATTGTGACGTCGAGGACAGAGACCCAAGCGTCGTTCTCGCAGTTCCGAAAGCTTTACGAGGTCTGAGCTTTTGCATCGCATCATCGTACAGTCTTCCAGCTTTTCCACGTACATCAGTGGCGGATGCTATTCAGGACGGGCCTGCAGCGATCCTGACATCTGGCAGATCAGCTCACAAGCAGCAGATGACAAGAGCTGACAGCTGCATAGCATCTCCCTAATCAACGAATGTCATGAGACTGTATAGCTACTTGTGCAGCGCGCAAGCCAAAACTTGGAGAAGAATTCAGGAAGAATTGAGGCAACAAAAATAAACAGCACAGATCTGCACGCTGCGGAGAGGTGCATCAAGATCTTCTTGCCAACGCGAATTTCTGGTTTCCTTTTCCGAGGCATCATTTCCATGTCGGTTTTCGGGTACGCTGCAGGCTTGATTAAAAAGCTGTCAAAAAAACAAATCCCTGCAGAACATGCTCTGTCGATCACGCATCACGCACGGGAAGAGGCAGACGCAGCTCGCAGCTCACTAAGCGAGCTCTAATTCGCTCCCGCACTGACCGTCTTCTCATCTGTGCAGCCAAGAGCTCTGCCGAGTATGCCGATAGAAATGTCCAAAAGCTCGTGTCGATGACTCTCGAATGGCAATATAGTGCCGCTGGCACCGTGAACGTTTGTATTCTGTCTCACTATGACTGATCAATACGATGTCCGATTGGAACTGGTCCGAACGTAAGAAGTGCAATGAAAGCTGATCTCGTGGCTTTGCCGAAAGAGCGTAAGCCGACGGGATCACCTTCGTATGCTACGGTTGCTGTCCTGTTCACGAAGGGAAGACGTGGCATACCTTGGGGTCAGCACGAGTTGCATACTGTACTGCAGATGCACAGACGCTGCATTGCAAACAAGTGGGCTCTGACATTCCCGCTGCGGGTTCAGTGGGTTGAAGCTCAGATAGGAGAGCCATCATAGAATGGCAAGTTGATCCGTAGCGATGAGGTGATCGCAATCCCTTCATTCCTGTGCATGTCTTCAGAGAGTGTAGCCGTTTGAAGAGAGACGAACAGACGGTGATCTGCTTCCGAACAAGCAAAGCCTGCCCCGTGCGTGTGATCAATGACCCTAAGTCCGGTCAGTGCACAATGGAAAGTAGCATGTCAGATCCTATGTGTAGCCACTCTTTCCCTCTCTCTCTCTGTTCTTTTCATCTCCGTCGAATTGCAAATGAAGTATGCAAAGAAGAGCTCAAAATGCGAGCGAGGAAAGGGAAGACGAAGAAGGAGGAAGGACCAGCGAAAAGGGGCCGGCTGGCAGCACTCCGCCACTTCCGTTCCACATCCCTGCACTAGTTCATTTTCGCAAAGATGCCACGCAGCTCCGCTCTTCGCTTGATCGCTCGGTTGCGAGACGGGCTCAACCCCTTCTTCTAGCCTTCTCCGCCCGCCTAGCCGGAGTGAAATCCGTTCAAGCACTCTGTTATACACAATGATCCAGCCAACATGAAAAAGCCAGACAAAGAGTGATCGAAAAATGGCAGCGTCAATGGTCAAGGATGCCCAACAACGGGAGTCAGAAGCGGGCTAGGAAAGAAAAGGGAGGCACAAGATTGAGTTCAAAATTGCGGCACAACTCAAATTTCTCTTATCAATCTTCGGATATTTCGCTCGTTCTATCACCGCTGCCCTTTCGGAACAAGCCGAGGAGTAAGGAATGAACGAATGCAACTTTCCTGTCGCGAGCAAGCACATGCTGATGTATCTTTCATGAGAATGTGATCAGTCTCAGCCGAGAAGAGCGAAAGGTGAAGGGAAGAGAGGCCAGGCCAAGATAAGGTGCATTACCACACTAAGTAATGATGTATCGAAACGGACGACATGGGCAAGCGAACGGAAATCTTCTTCCTTCCTCTGATCTGCTCTGCTCTCCTCTTCGTCTCACCTCCTTGTCCGACTTTTCATTGACCATGCGTTTTGCGGTTGATTAAGCGGGCAAAAAAAGGGGAAAAGAAAGAACAGCGTGGACTGGTCTGACTGTTCTGAGTTTCATGCATTCGAAACCCACGGGTTTGCGAAAATGTGACTTGGCGTCTCCATTTTGCTGAACTCTGAGGCTCCAGAGCAGTCTTGATGCAAAAAATCACGCCAGGTCGATCCTAGTTCTTACTGACTGCAGCTTGCCCTGCATTTCTCACTTGCAACAAATACATTTCTTCTACTCAGGAGCAAGAAGGGGGGGGATAAGCAAGAACAAGCGTTGATCAGAAGCAGAGAGACCTCGGTCTCGCTTAACAACGGCATGGTGGTAATTGATTGGTCTTGCATCTCTTGCAGCTTTTGTGCAGGCACGTCTTACAGCCTGGCAAAGTCGTGGTTCGCATACAATCTGAGAATTGCAATCTTCTTCTTAGTGCCTGTGCCGTGTGAGAGACAGGGAAGGGCGTGTGTGCCAGGACGGAGAGCGAAAAGTTTTTGGGGTGGGAACAGCGAAGCGAGCGGTCTAGTTGAGAAGGGGGAGAGCGGAACACGGTCAAGCGAAACCAATCTTTTTCAATTCAAATTTCCAAAGAAGAGCAATTCCACGCCTTTTGGCCAGCGAATAAGACCAAGAAGAGGAGAAAGAGGGCAACCGTTCATCGGCCCGGCACCGGCAAATTGCGAATGGAAAAACGCGAATTAGACTAGTCCGCGCCTCTCTGTTCTGCCAAGAGACAGAGAGACCTTCTTCTGTGTCCCTCTTCAGCAGTGGTTTTACGGCCCGATATGCCTTGTAAGAAAGAAGATGCCAGCACTCATCTGGCGAGATAGGATAATCTGTGTCCCAACACCTTCCGTCTCAAGTCTTTCGTGACCGGTAAAACATCAGCAAAGCCGTGTGGAAGGGGGATCTCCTTATTGGCCGACCTGGAGTGACCGAGCAAAGCGGACCAGCGTGACACAAGAGAGACAGACCGGTCGTGATTCGGACATGAATTGATCGACTGACTTTCAGTGGCTGAGGGTTAGCTACCGCTGATTCGCTAGCAGGTCAGGTGAAGATGACGAGAGGTTCAATTTCACTGCGTTGTAATCACACGAAACTGAGAGAGAAGGCAGGGTGAGACCGGGGACAGGCCGAACACGGGAGACGCGAGGGAGAAAAGCTCAAAACGACAGCAAAGCTCAAAAAAAAAGAAGGGAAAAAGGTCAAAAAAGTAAGAAAATCTGCAGCTGGAAGGCAGTCTTTGTGAGAAGCAGTGCTGTCTGACTGACAGTGTGAATGCGAGCGAGCGTGCGTGCGTGCATGCGTGTGTGTCTCTGTGGCGAAGCGAGGCAAAAAGGTGGCACCGCGGCAGAGCAAGAACAAGAAAGAGAGGTGAAAAAGCAATCCCTGCAGAGCGTTCGTTGAACCTCAAAGGTCGCCGCCGTGCTGTGTGTGACTTTTGAGCTCGGAAAGCGTGAGCAGCACCGCGGCAGTCTGTCCGCCAAGTCAAAGCTGGCCGAGCGCTTTAACGCGAATTAGCGCTCACTTTTTAGCTGCTGCTGCTCTGGCACACGCTCTCGAGCATTTCTTCGCAAAATGCAGTCTAGTGTGCAGTTGCAGTTGCAGTTGCAGCACAGCGCGGCGCGGCGCGGCGCAGAAGAAGAGTGCAAAGCAAGCGAGCGGGCGAAAGGAGACCAACGCATGCACTTGAGCAGCGGCACGTCCTTTTTTTCTGCTTCTCACCCTCTCTTTCTTGCCTTTTTGCCCCTTTGGCTATCTGTGAGTCTGTCTGTCTGTCTGCCAGTCAGTCTCGTGCTAAATTTTTCTTTGAACGGTCGTCTCGGAACCTTGACTTGGCTCTTTTTTGACTTTTGAGCTGTGTGTGCTTTTCTTCGCCCTGCATCTCGCTGCTGCTGCTTGAACCTGCACCTGCGCCGCTGCTTCCGCTTGTGCTTGTGCTTCTGCTGCTGGCCCTGCTGCTTGATTCTGCTGCTGCTTCTGCGTCTTTCTGCTTCGCTCCTGCGACTTCTGTCTGCAATCTGCAACCTGCGTGTCGTTTTCGTCCATTGATCCGCCTCACCTTCATCCCTTCCTCCCTTTCCTTCCTGCTCGCCAGCTCCTTCCTCAACGGTACATCGTCCTCTTGGTCGCTCAACCTCCATCCTTTCATCACAGAGACGACAGATTGGCACGTTCATCTCCATCGTACTCTCCTTCCGGTCATCTTCTTCTTTGCAATTCATTCTAACGCGCGGTCAGTCTTGCGGTCATCTCGATAGGAAGCCCATCTTCAACTTTCGACTCGACCCTTAGCTCTTGCTTTTGTCGGTTTCACCCTTCATTGGGCGTTCAAGCATCGTTCCGGCGACTTGCTCTCAAAAACGGTCAGGACTCGTCTTCAAGACTCGAAACGATCGACTTTTCTCGCCCCGACGACCCGCTCCTAAGGACTTTTCGATCACTCTGCAAAGTACTTGATTGTGCCTTTGCTGTCTCTGCTCCATTCACATCAAGCTCATTGACCCTGATCATCACGGAAAAGCATATAGTCCAAATTCGTTCGGACAAGCATCCTCCTCCTATAGTGTTCCCGGTCGCGCATTCAGTTCCGCAGCCCTTCTCTCTCTTCTTTCTTTTGCACCTGTCTTTTGCAGCGCAATCTTCGTAGGAGCCTCCCTTTCTTTACTCGATTCACTTGGATTCGCGCAGAACTTCTTCGTCTCCTTTTTCTCTCAGCAACCATGTCCACCGCATCCCCCCTCCACCACGGCCACGGCAACGGAAGCTACGTTACCAACTCGCCTGCTCCCACCGGAGTTACTGGCCGAGACGCTGGTGTCACCGCAGCTGCTGTCGCTGACTCGGCCGTCCGATCCGGCTCTGTCCCTGCCTCGGCCTCCGGTAGCGCCCCTGGTTCCGCCTCTGGATCCATGTACGGCGATGGTCACGCCCACCACACTGCTCACCACCATCACTCTGGACATCACGCTCACTCGCACGGTGCGCTTGCTAGTCCCGTCAACGGTGGTCACAGCTCCAGCTGGTCGCCTTACGGCTACCCTTCGGCTCCCGTCTATGGTGGCAGCCCCAGCCCTTACGGTCACAACGCCTACTCGCAATACGCTAGCGGTTACGGTTACACCAACGGCACCACTCACCACGTCGCTACTGCCCCTACCACGCCTGCTGCTAACGGCACCACCTACCACGCAGGTGTCAACGGCATGATGATGCACCACGGACAGCACGCTGGCTACGGCTACAGTGGCCACCATCTCGGCTCGCACACGCCTACGCACACCCACAGCCACAACTCTGCTTACTTCATGAACGGCGATGGCTCCCACAGCCACTTGAACGGTTCGACGCACCTCTCCTCGCCTTCGTACACTTCCGCTCCTCAGTACTCGACCCAATTGCCTCTGGCTGGACGTCACCGTGTCACCACTACATTGTGGGAAGACGAGGGTACACTTTGCTTCCAGGTGGACGCCCGCGGTGTCTGCGTTGCCCGAAGACACGACAACAACATGATCAACGGTACCAAGCTTCTCAATGTCTGCGGCATGTCCCGTGGTAAGCGTGACGGTATCTTGAAAAACGAAAAGGAACGTATCGTCGTCAAGGTCGGTGCTATGCACCTCAAGGGTGTCTGGATCTCGTTTGCCCGTGCCAAGCAGCTCGCTGAGCAGAACGGCATTGCCGACGCGCTTTACCCTCTCTTCGAGCCCAACATCCAGTCGTTCCTCTACCACCCCGACAACTACCCCAGAACCGCGGCTGTCATTGCCGCTGCGCAAGAGCGACAGGCCCAGCGCCAGCGTGGTCCTGGTCTGCCAAGCCCAGGTGCCAACGGCTCCACACAAGCGCCACCGCTGATGCGAGCCAACACTACTCCTTCCAACGGTGACACGTCCGGGTTCGGTAGTGCATTGAGCAGCAGCACCAGCTGGACCGGCTCGCACGACCAGGGTCACGCTTCCGCCCCGACCACAACTCAGCCCTCGCCTTCTTCCATGCACAACGGCACGGCTGCTCAGATGCACATGAGCCTGTCGAGCCACGGCACGGCGTCACCGACCTACTCGCAGCAGCAACAATACGGCATGACGCAGGCACAGCAGCTCGCTCGCCCCGCCGCTGATCGACGCCAGTCGGCACCCATCTCGCTCAACAATGTCAATGGCCACTCCGATCCTTACGGCGCCACCAACCTCGGTGCCGCCACCGCCAACGGAGGCCTTGTCAATGGAGCTCGCAAAGTTTCGGGCTTGAAGCGTTCGTGGAACGATGCTGATGACCTCAACGGCTCTGCGACGGCTTCCCCCTCCGAACGCGATATGCAGCGAAGCGGCAGCAGTGCTTCCAACGGCTACAAGCTTGAGGGTGACGACTCGCACAGTCCTGACACCTCGGCTGAACGCCTTGCCAAGAAGAACAAGGTGATGCCACAGCGTGGATCTGCCATGCCCTCCATGTCTGGCAACATGCTCATGGGTGTTGGGTCCGGCAACGGCATTCACCACGAGTAAGGTCAGCTCAGACCAACCTACCTCGTGAAGTGAGCGGCCATACACAGTGTGTACCAACCTCGTCTCGGTGTTCAGGTTCTTCGAACGGAATTGCCCGCCTTCTTCAAAATTTCAAAATTAAACCGCCTCATTTCTTTCCAGCATCTGCATGTTCCGAACCCTCATCCTCCCACCAACACACACACGCACATCCGTCACCCAACATCCCAAACAAGAACTCTTCTTAACTCTAATCTCTCATTCACCAACATCATCGTCAAAGGAGGTCATGAAGGCTTAACGTGGCGCACCGTCAAATACGTTCTCAGGCTGTATCTGAGCGTATGAGGCGGCTCCTTTCTCGATCTCCAATTTTCCATCATCCAATTGTGAAATACTAAAGTCTTGGCCCTGTTTTCGATATGCTTTCTCTGATTGTGGGTTTTGAGTGGGTTTTGAGTGTGCTGCGCTTGCGTTGGATGGTCGACGGTTGGTGATCTGTGGCCTTGAGTGCGTTACGAGGCGGTGTGAGGGCAGCTCCTGGGTGGGGTTTGGGCGGCGGTTTGGACTGCGCTGATGACAAGACTGGCGCTACGCAGCTGCTGCAGTTTGGGTTGTTTGTCTGGTAGGAGCGTAGACTCGAGAAGGAAGCTGGCCGATTGGTGGGGGGAGGAAGAGCGATGTTAGGATCGCAAGGGGGGCGGGAATGGTTCGAGACAAAGGTTGAGTCGAGCTCTAAGCTTTCAGCTCTTTGCTCGCAGCATTGAAGCTTTATGATGCTTTGCACTCGGGGGAAAGAGCGAGGCCTATTCCTCTAGCGATTTAGAACACAGCGACAGAGGGACGGGCAGAGAGAGTGCGACACACACTCACACCAGGCAAAGGCAACAGAACGAGAGAAAGAGGAAAAGGGGAAAAAAGTGAAAGCCCTCGCATGGGGGCAATCAGGTATCATTATAGGAACCAAAAAACAAGGGTACCCATGTCGAACTGCTAAGTATTACATGCTTTGACTTTGTAGCCATCACCTCTGTAGCGATCTCCACAGTTGACTTTGACCAAAATGCCACCCCTCGTCGGGGACCGAGAATACGTGATCCAACAACCTTTGGGCTGTAGGTCGTTTCGCCGGATCAACCTCAAAGCAATTCTTCAAAAAATGAGCTGCTTGCTTGCTGAGCTTAACGTCGCTCGGGATGGGGGGAGCTTTGCGTTCGGCTCCAATCTTGAACATCGCTTGAACCGCTTCGTCGTCTGACCAAGGACGACGGCCGGCAAACATTTCGAGTACGACGCAGCCTAGTGACCAGATGTCGATTTTGGCAGAGTAACCTTTTTTCGAGAGTGAAACGACTTCAGGTGCCATCCAGAAGATCGAGCCTTGCAGAGACATGTTCTCGACGTTGCCATAAATATCGTCGGATCGGCGGACCGTTCCGAAATCGGAGATTTTGCAAATGCCTTCAAAGTCGACAAGAATGTTATCCGCTTTCAGATCACGATGCAAGATGCCTTTGCTGTGAAGGTAAGCGAGACCGTCCAAGATTTGATGCAGGAAGGACTTGATCGTCGGCTCTTCGAACTTGCCATGCTTGCGCAAACAGCTTCCGACGGATCCACCGGGAACGTATTCGAGGAAAATACTCAGGAAGGTCGTCGTCTCTTCAAATCCGAGGTAAGACACGATATGAGGATGGTCGAGGTCTTTGAGCGTCTCGATCTCGGATTTGAGCGCGGCGACAACGCCCTTCTGTCTCGAGTCTTCCCGATCACTTGCAGTGCGAGGCAATTCGACTTGCTTGACAGCAATCATTTCACCAGTGGTAGCATTGAGCGCAAGGTAGACTCGGCCATATGTGCCTTTGCCGATCAAGTCACCTTTGACCCACTTGAACACCGGTTTGGCCGAGGAAGAAGACGAAGAATCGGAGGACGGCGATTCGGCAGACGACGCGGATGCCGGCGTCGCCAACTCTTGACCGGGCGTCATCTCGACGACTTTGGTACCCCACAGCTTGGTGCTTCGCCTTCGCAGCAATCCACTGCTGGACTCGGTCTCCTGCGAAACAGGTCGCTTCTGAACACGGTCGAGAAGCTTCTTGCGGTCCTGAGCAACCAATCGAATCGACCTCTTCAGGCGGCTACGGTGACTCAACGTTTGCTGAGGATGGATGGTCGAAGGGTTTGGCGGGCTCGAGGGAACCGCCTCCGATTTGGGACTGCTGACCATCGGACTCTCTGGCACAACAGCGGTGTCGAGCAGAGGCTTGTCAAGATCATGCTTCGGGAAGAAGTCATCGAGATTCTCATACAGCTGTTCCGGCGGGGGACGGAATGCCCAGTCGTCATCTCTGCGAGCGAACGAGTTGCTGCGCGTGATACCGCCACTGTTGAGAGACGACGAGAGAAGCGACGAGCTCGGCCGGGGAGAATTGCTGGGACGCGGCATATTGGGTGTGACAAGCGTCGGTCCAGCTGCTGGGTCGATCGTCAATCGCAATTCTGGTCGCTTGGGACTGGTGGAAGCAGTGGAAGGAAGCTCGCGCATCGAGGACTGCAGCAATGTACCTTCACCGGGAAGCAAAGTAGCATGGTCATCCGCCGAAGATTCGTTATCTGAATCAAGCCTCAATGGAAGACGTGGTGCATTGGTGTCTTCGTCGAGCGGCTGTGCCCATGTTCCGGACTCGCTCTCGTCATCGTCAAAGGTCCCGAAAGATGCAAAGGAGGCCACTGTACCGTTCTCTTCAGGTGCCATGCTCGGACTAGGCACTCGCGGCGGCTCAAGCGAGGTCGCCTTGGAACCGAGACCATCCTTGGTCTGAGGACGCGAGGCTCCGGGCGTGCTCGGCTCTGCCCTGACAGTGTCTCCATCTCCACCGCTGCTGCCGCTGACCGCAGTACCGATCACGGTGCCGTCGGATTTTGGATCCAAAGAGCGCCAGAGCTGAGCCCATTCACCGGCACGTAATGTGTCCGTATCTCCATCCTCTGAATTACGCACAGCGTCACCGGCCCTGCTGCCCGAGGTATTCGGGTGCGTAGCGTCTGTCGGCGTATTGGCGGAAGAGTTGGGCAGCTTGGGCAGCGGACGGACATGAGCGAGCTCCTCGTCGGCCAACTCGCGGTCCTGATCAACACAGGAGGAGCGATGGTCTCCACCAGAAGCCTTTGCTGAAGCAGGGCCACTCTGCGAGCTCCGAGCAGACGTCGGCGCACTGAAAGAGTCTTCGATCGAGGTGCGGCTGTTGCGGTCCTCCTGGGACGGGCGTCTAGGCTGGGAACTGGACTGACTCGAGAAGGAGGATCCAGACGAGCGCTCGGACGGGTTGATCCGCACAGGTGGATCGCGTCGGTGAGATTCTTGGCCGCCGGACTGTCCAAAGGCGTTGGGAGGTTGCTGCTGCATTGATCCCCGACTCGAAGACGAGCCCGAAGATGACTGCGGCCTCGCTTGAGAGGTTGTCTGTCCTGCATGTGCCTGAGGAGGCCTGTCGTGCGCGCTTCGCATTTGTGCCTGTGCATGTTGCTGCTGTGGTACGTACGGTGATGTTGCCGGCGTCGACGGGTACGACTGCGGACGCGGAGTGGGCTGCTGCTGATGATGACTGGGATGTGGCGGTGCCTGGTGGCTCGGGCGTTGCTGCAAAGGAGGAGCTGCTGAGCCGTTGGGGTAGCTCTGCATCGATGCATACTGATGGGGCTGAGCAGGCTGACGTGGATCACGAGGACCATACGAGGGACCGGGTGGATGCGCATGCGTCGTGTGATACTGCTGCCCAATCGGAGCCGAGTTTCGGATAGCCTCTTGTGTTCTCAACGTCTGTTGCACCGTCATCCCAGGCTCTAGACGACCCGCCTGCATCTGGAACTCAGAAACCTGCCTCGAGCTTGAAGCGGGGAAGTAGCGGGTTGTGAACGGATCCTCGCGAGTACGGTAAGGTGAATTGACCGCGACCTGTGGCTGCCCATAGGGTCGGTAAACGGGTTGATGATGCATTGCTTGCTGGTCATGATACGAGTAGGGTCGAGGCGTGAGGGATCCTTGCATTCCGTTTGCGCTCAGCCGGGGATCGTGCCCATGATACGTGCTGAAGTTGGGAGCACCAGCGGCGGCAGGTGCACGTGTTCCAAACTCGTTGACATAGCCTGGCGTCATGGGCCTAGGCGGCTGACCGAACGACTGCGCTGCGTATTGGTTCGGTACCCCGTACGTTGGCGGTGCGGAGAAGTGCGGGCGTGCTACCATCTGCGCTGGTCGAGCTTGCAACGAATGGTTCGGATGGCCAGGCTGAGTGTTGTAACGCGGGTCGACCTGCCCCTGTGCGGAATAGTTGTGCTGCATGGGCGGCGAGCGGATCTGTGGTGTACTTTGCATCCTTGTTGGCCCATGGCTCACAACGTGCTGGCTACTCGGGATCGCCGCCTGTGCGCTGCGATTCCTCTGCAACAGACGAGCATCAAGGGCGGATGTATCACTGAGAGGAGCTCTGCCACTGCTCTGAGCATCGGAGCTGTACTGACGATGACCCGAAATGCTCTCCCTGGCACCTGGACCCGCAGGTGCGGCTGTTGAAGGCCTCATGATGGACGGGGCAGGGTAGCGACCGTCACGGTCCAGACCCGCCTGCTTGCGTACTTCGGCTTGCGAAGTCACAGCGGAAGCTTGCGAAGAAGGCTGAGAGGGTCTATGCAGATCTTCCATGCTTCGGGTGCTATGTAAGGCCAAACCCGGTGCTGCAGCTGCTGTATGCGGTCTCGACATGTCACGAGCACCTTCATCCGATCGTTCAAGTCGATGACCGTATCCATGGGGATTGGCTTGTAGCGTTCGGTTCGCATGCGACTCAGATTCCACCCTGGGTCTGTCTTCTTCGATGTGACTAGGACGACGGCCAGAGGTAGCGGGCTGCTGCGTTGCTGGAGGCGTGTTCGCAGAGATGGAGCTGGAACGCTGAGTAAGTGTCACAGAAGGAGCAGTACCTTCGCTAGCAGAGGCGCCATGCTTCGCCCATTCGTGACCCGAACCCTCGTTGGACGACGCGACGGACCTGCGATCTTGAGCAGAACCTTGCGCGCCGACATTCGAGCCAGAATGCGTAGGTGATCGTAACTCGTCCACATTGGGAGCGCTGGGCAAGGCACGTCGAGCCTGAGCTCTCGATCGAGTCAAGCTACTGGCCGAGTTGCGATTAGATCCTTCGTGGCTTGAATCCGCGCCAAAGATGTCGGGAAAGACCAGAGCATCGCTCAGAGAGCTCTTGGACGACTGACTCTCAGTACGCATATGCTGGCTGGCGGCCGACCCTGAAGCTGAGGTTCTGCGATCTTCTTTGAGCACGCGTTGATGATTGCCAGCGGAGGCGAGCGGAGGCACGGCTCGACTTGTGGCGTTAGGAGGAAGCGCCGTTTGCTGCACCAGGAACTTGAGGGTGCCACGATCATCACCCATCTGTAGGCAGAGTACGAGCAGAGCATCGTCGCTAACCACAGGTCCTGTGGCCTCGGCTTGACCAATCTCGGTCCGGTAGAGCTGGAAGCTGGAGTGATCCGCGTCAAACAGGTGAAGCTTGGCGAACATCCTTTCTTTGATGGCATCGGATGAGTCGACGCCCGAGATGTCAACTACAGAGAATCGCTCGTTGTCATCGGTAACCTGGATGAGCACACGCTCGAAAAGACTCGATGTACGTCGATGCGACGTCTGTGACCTTTGGCCGCTTGGGATGCTGGAGGCGTCTGTGCCACCGGAGCCGCGAGCGTTCAGATCGGGTGCTTCGGGCGCCAAATAAGGAAGCTCCTCCACCTCTTCTTGCTGTGGCGCGTGAACAGCTGAGCTGGCTGCGGTGATGGACGAGTAGGCAGGTGCAGAAGGAAGCGGCTGGGGCGTGCTGAGCGAAGCGGAGTTCTCGCCGCTCGGAGTGGCAGGCGTGCGGCATTCAGATTCAGTTGCTGTCGACTGTGAAGGGGATGCTTGGGATGCCACGGAGCCGGAAGGTGAGAAGCGAGCCGTGTCTATTGGGTCGGTCAGTTCGGGCGCCAGACCAATCGGCGGTGACGTCTGACTAGCAGTGCGTCGGGCGTGCAAGGAAGAGGCCGGTGGCTGCTCGGAAGTGCCCGTCCGTGTGTGATGTACTTTGCGTCCAAACCGTTCCCACACATTGCCGACATGCTCAAAGACGCTGCTGGGCCTACGAGCCTTGACGGAACCATCGCCGTCTTGTGTTCGCAAAGTCGAAGTGACGTTGCCCGGCGAAGATGGACGCAAGGAGGAGAAGAAGCCGCCTGAGCTGGTGTTGGACTTGCTGGACATGGTAGGTGATAGGGGCGTGCTAGACGATGCGATCGGGCTCGATGTGGCGCCGCTGACGGAGGAACGGCGAGCGGACGAGGCTTCGGAACCGGGATATGAGCTCTCAGGAAGCAGAGATGGGGTACGAGCCGATGCGTCGAGTGATGGCTCGGCCGGCGCGACTGTGAAGGTGATGGTTGGGCTTGTGCCGGATGATGTTCGATTCGGAACCTGAAAGTAGAGCTTGGTGAAATAGGAAGGAGAGACCGAACGCTCTGGACTTGTTGTTATTGTTGTATGGCCATGATGTGACAAGACAGAGGCAGCGTCGACGGAGGGCGGGTCTGTAGGCGTTCGGGCGGTTGTTGGAGGAGGTGTCATAGTAGATGCGGTGGACCGTAGCCTTGACATGGTAGGCGCCGTGCCTGGCGTGGACGCGCGAGCTCCACTCTGATCGTGAGAGATGGGCGATTTCTGAGGAGCATCCCAGTTGAGATACGAGTCGGTGCTGGAATGCAACTGCCAAGTGGGGTCCGGATCAGTGGACCCAGGGCTGGTCACGAACGAGTCTGGATGGTACGACATGCTGGCGACAGCAAGAGGAGTCCAAGCTGGATCACTGCAAGAACATCCGTCTACACTTGCAAGTTGGTCCACGAGACCGGAGGTTGGGGTTTGCGAAGCGAGTTGCAACGGGACTCTGCAAACACTAGATCAAGATGCACTTTGGTCGATCATGTGCAGTGAGACTGCCGGAGAGCGGCAAGAAGAGCAGCACGAAAGGGGAGAGTGGAGCAGATGTCGATCAAGGCATCGAGATTGCGAGGTGATGTCTGGCTGTGGTTCGAAGCGAGAGAGATCGCAGGCTAGTGGCTTGTATTAGGAAACGGGCCAAGGGATCCTTGTTGCACGAGGCCTGCGCTGGGGTATCGAGTTGTGCAGGAAGAGGAGCCGAGACTTCGGGGCAGATGCAGCTGATGACGTTCAATTCGTCAAGCGGATAGTGTTGGGATGCGAAAGCTAGACGTTGGTAGGTGCAAGGACAAAACAGGTTCGACGAGGAAGCGTACGAATGGAAGGAGAGACTAGATGTTGGAATGCTGAGTACAAGAACGTCTGCTGCGTCGTGTTAGTAGGTTATTGATAGAAGCGTGAGTGCTGTCCGATGGAATGCGTGCGTGCGTGAATGCCAAACGAAAGAGGGTAGGGGGAGCAAGCACGTATGCAGCTGAGTCGAGGGGCTGATGCTCCAATATGAAGAAGTGGAGTACGTCCACAACGATGCCGTGAATGACGACGTTCAAGCAGAGGCGATGGCTGGTGATCAAGCTTGTGGTGAAGAAGCCGAAGCCAAGCCGGGCGAGGTTGATAAGAAAGGAAGAAGGGTTGATGGAGGTAAGGCAGGTGTCGAGATGCGAAGCTGTGGGTGTGAATTGCAAGAGAGCTGGATGAATTGGATTCGAGGATCAGCGGAGTAGGTAGCATCTGGAGCAGCAGCAGGCAGCAACAGAAATCGGAACGCACGCTCACACTCAGTCTCACACTCACAACTCAGTCTCACACTCACAACTCAGTCTGGCTGTCGGTGTGTGTGTGTGTGTGTGTGTGTGTGTGTGTGTGTGTGATTATGGCTGACCCTTTCTGAACGCCAAAGCCAGAAAAAGCCAAAATTGGTCATTCAGGGTCGAGCGGCTTCAGACTCACCGAGAACTCGTGCATGTCAAGAGTGCCAAATTGAATATTCAAATTGTCATTTCGAAGCCAGAGAACCTAAGCCAGGCACACACTCTCTTGCTTGTGCTGCTTCTGCTTCAAAGAATCCCTGATGCAGCCAGCTGCTGCGTGTGGAACATGCGTTGCCGAGCTAACTAAGGTGAGACGCGCGCTGCAGCTGATACTTTCCGCTGGAAACTCGAGCCCTAAATTGAGCCTCGCCTGTTGGTACACACAACACACAGACATGTACCCACACACGCTTGCACCGTTCTTGATGTGATTCTTCGAGCTCTGTTTGGCAGCTGCCTTTATCACTGGATTCCATTTGGCGTTCTGCCAAACACGCCACATATACACGTTGATGTCGAGCTCGGTAACATTCAAGCACAAAGTGTCACTTCGAACAAACAAAGCATGTATGCCGGGGGGTATCTTAAGGTACATTCACAAGATTGGCCAAAGTGGACCCTATCTGAGACTGTGCAGCATCGTCATACGCTTCTGTGCACGCAAGTCAAGCTGCTTCTGTCCTGCTTTCGCCAGGCGTCGTCCCACCTTTTCCGCATGTCGTTCGCACAACCGTTGTCCACCAACGACATAATAGTCAGCAAGAGGCTCGTTGCAAGGGCCATTCTTCGAGCTGTATTGGCAGTTGAAGCAACGCGGATGGAAGCGATCGCCTGTATCCGTCTGTCGACAATCGCCTTCGATCCCGCCTTCGCACTCGCGACACAGACTGCCGTTAAGTCTGTGATAGTGACGAGAGCAGTATGGCTGGTTGTTGAAAACGTAGAAGCTTCCGTCCTTGAAGGGGGCTTCGCATGCTGCGCACGAGAAGCAGCTTCGATGGAATACACCGCGTAGCGCACCGTCAGACGATTTGACTGCACTCTTCTCTACTGCAAGGTTGCATTTGCGGCATTTGGGGAGATAGAGCTCTTTCCAATCGCGAGCGCAGAGGAACTTGCCATCACGCTCTACGAATGGCGTACGACTTGACGTCAGGGAGCAATCGCAGACGCAGCACCGTTTGGCTGCCCGCTCTTTCCTCTTCTTTTCCTTCAGACGTAATGCTTGCAGCTGCCTTGTACGCTCCTTCTCGCGAAGACGCTCCAATTCGCGTTCGAGCGCTTCTTCTCGCTCCGTCTTGCCGGCGACAGAGATCGACTTTGAACGCTGCGACGTTGCGCGAATTGATTCATCAAGTTGCCCTGTCTTGGCAAGCCGTTCGGTCAATGTTCGCTGCAACGGTTCTGGACTTGCCGTGAGGCCCTTCATCATTTCCTCGATGCTGCTCAAGTCGACCTCGCTGCGCTTTCGACCTTGCTTCGGTCGTCTAGTGCTGGCAGATACTTTGCTTGGCACTTCTTCCATCTGCTCGTAGCTCGAGCTAGGCGTCATGGTGGTCGTACTCGATCCTCCGTGACCACTTCTGCTAAGCGACGACTGCTTCCGCGCTGAGCAAAGCATGCGCTCTGACGAGTCTGTGCTTGTAGACGACAGCGATGACGAAGACGGCGTTTTCGCGTGTTGGCCTTCGGATGCTGAGATGGTGTTAGCACGCTTTGCAACGGTCGCTGAGCTTGGCCCCCGTGTACTGAGGGTGGCCTCGTTTGACCGGTCACTGGAAAGACTCTGCTTGACCAAGCTAGGCGCCGTAGCTGCTCTCGGCAGAGCAGGAGCCGCCATGGTCTCTTTCCTTTTGGCTGCCCTCTGCTCTTCGATCATCTTGCGTCTCGCTGCTGCGTCGGCTTCCGTGTCGCTTGCAGACCGCTGCATGATTGGAGCTTCCGTAGGCGGAGAAGATCGTGGAAGCCTCATATCCGCGCTGGAAGCAGAATTTGAGGCCTTGATGTTGGACACCTTGACCGCCGCCTGCGGCCCAATGATCCTGACAGCATGCGCCTTTGGGGTCTCGTCTTCATCCACATGCGCTTCCGTCTTAGGGCTAGGCACGTTGAGCAGTGCAGGGCTCATCGGTCCAGCATCGTTGACTAGATGGTCGTATCTATCAAAGAAAGGCGAGCGTGGCGTCGTCAGCGCCGGTGATGCGGAAGAGGACGACAATCCGGAGTTAATTGTCGAAGCAGGAAGCTGTATTGTCAAGAGAGGCGGCTTTGCTGTGTCTGCGGTCTCACACGAATGGTCGGCAAGTTGTTCGAAATCGAGCTTTTCGCCGCAGTCGGCACACTTGGCCTTGGGCAGCTCCGGTTCTAGCACGGTGGCACGAATGATGGTATATGAAGCGTCGCTTGACACGTCACCGAGTGTGGCCGAAGCCGGAGATGGTGGACGATGCAGGGAGTCGACTTGTGTAGCGTGTGAATACTCTTCGTAGTCGTCGTCATAGATGGTGGCCCGATCGCCAATCCTGATAGGTGGTACATTGGGACTTCGACGGAAATTGGAAGGCCCAGCAGGTGCAAGATGCTGACTCGGAACGTATGGACTATCTCTGCTACTGTTGTGAGCATATGCCAAACTCGCTGTTGAGTCGGTAGCAGACGAGTCGAGACTGTCCGATCTCCATAATGTTTTCGGATCCACTGGCTTGGTTGCGTTGGATGTTGCTGCCCTGACGGGCAGATTGGAAGAGGTGTACTGAGGAGACGAAGTATACAGGGGCTGTTGCTCATGGCCATGATAAGAGCCATTTGAGCTTTGGTACTCTTGACGGTACGAAGACGATGCTTGACCGTATGTGGCATGATCCGTCGTTTCGGTATAGGTATCATAGCCTCCATTCAGCGAGCTGGATTGCTCAGGGTACTGCTGACCTCGGCTGTAAGCTTGGCGGTCGTATCTGTGGTGTTCTGAGGGTCTGCTGACGTGGCGACTGTAGCTTTCTTTGCGCTGTGAAGATTCAGTGCGCTGCTGATACATGTCTTGAGTGAATTTACGTGCTCCGAACCCAGCAAAGTTGCCAGGCTCTTCGCCGCTGGGAGCGACAGCTACAGAGCTGCCGTAATGATAGCTGTCCATCATATCGTACGGTCGTCACGAGATACCCTGTGATTCGGTCGGATATGGTGGTTGACGGGACCCACGGGTATATAACGAAGGTCGAGAAGAAAAGAAACGATTGACTGACTGGCTCGAATCTAGCAAGTCGATGCAAAGTTTGCCCGGATAAGGAGGTTGTCGTGTCCGCGCTGTGAGATGATGCGGATACAATTGGGTGATGGCGGCGATGATCGAGTGTGTCGTGGCTATGATGAAATCCTCAGGGCCAGCATAGTAGGCAGGACAGATCGTGATGATGCAGGGAAAGCGTGCTAAAGCGGCAAGCCGGTGTGGGGCTAGGGGGCCCGAGCGACTGGGTCAAGAAATGTAGCACAACGTTGAGATGAAAGCGAGGATAGAGATGGGAGATGCCGGAACAGATGGAGAAACCCACAAAACCCGCCGTGGAGACGAGGCTCGTGCTTTGCGCTTTGGCAGTCGAAGGAGGCCAACGCTGAGTCAAAGGCAAAGCAGCCCTTTGATGAGCTCCTGCTGGATCGAGATTGAGTGGCCGTACTTCGGCGTTGAAACAAGCGCAATAGTGTAGCGCAATGCAGCGATGGATTTGTCCTAGACCTTGTTGGCCGAAAGTGAGGGCGCGATGGAGTAGAGGTTGAGATGATGAAAGAGGCTGAATCCAGTTCGTCTCGGTACAAGCGTGGTCGTAGAAACAAGATGGTGGTACAGTTGTCGTTGATTGTTGAACCCACCAGAGCGGCACGGCCCTTGCAGCCCAGTTACTAAGACAGGTTGTGGCGTTGTGAAGTAGGCTGTACCTGGTGTTGGCGAAGTTGGTTCGTCGCCCGCGATGGACAGGTGGATGAGATCCAGAGAAACACGGGAGAAGCGAAACAAGCGTTGGCGTTGTAGTTGTGCTACATGCTGCATCGGCAGGACAAGTCATTCAGAAGCGCTTGGTTTCCGATGGCTGCAACACGCATGGCCAAGGATCAGGAGTTCCGAAAGGATGAAGCGAGGCCACTCTGCATCTGTCAGAGTCTTCCAGGGTGCAGAAGCGGCTGCGGATGCAAAATGCAGATGATGCAGAGAGCATCGTTGGCATCGAGCATGACTGCTGTACGAGCTTTGTTCTGGTTGAGCCGGAGTGCCGTATGCAAGGGCGGCACGCCGAGACTTTTTCTTCTGATGCTGCACACGACCCATGCAGCAGCGCGTTGGTTCTTTGCGGGCGCGTGTGCTGTCACTTTTCTCTATGTATTCTCGTTCTCGGCCAATATCCAAATCCACGCGGTGGCCGGCATGCATTTTGCGCATACTGCAGCATAACTTTGCGTGCCGACTGCTCGGCGTTCATCTTTGCCAGCTTCTTCTCGAGTCGAGTGAGAGTGCAAGTGCGATTCTGGACGGCCATGAGGACCCATCTGCAAGGACTCCGACAATTATGTCGGACACGATGGAAAAGGTACGTTGCCAACGTTATTGACCACGAGATAGATTGACCTCGGCTACAGAGACGTGGATCATATCAACGAAGTGACTACTTGACGTGACTGCTTGACGTGACTACTTGACGCTATCTTTGACAGCCATACTTCACAATCACACCTTATCGATGTTCAGTCTCGGATGTTTCGCTTTTGCCGCTGTTTGCTGCAACGCCAACGCCATCTAGACTCACAATGAATCTGAAGCGATGTGTCAAAAGCGGCTATATCGGCGTCACCGATGCAGTGGCATGGATGATCAAGTCGATATGACCTGAAGCACTGCTATGCATGAGAGTTCACTGCGTGAATCTTGCATGACCACGCTCGTCTTCATCGAGAGAGATGGCCTTATACAGAAGAGCCGCTTTGGTGTGTGATGTCCTACTCGAGTCTGTTTGAAGTTTGCCAAAAAAAAAAAAAAAAACCCCTCTTTCTGGCGCGGACCCTAAATCGAGCTGCCAAGACACGAGTCGGTGTCGGATTTCAAATCAGCTGCGTAACAAGACTTGGCTTGCTAGTCAACGGTCAATTTGTTCTTCCCGTTCGAGGATCCATTCCATCTTGCTGTCAATTGAGTATCAACTCGACACAGGACATTACTTCAGAGGCCGGTGCACAAGATCAACACAGCCATGAATCGCGGGACAGAAGATAGAACCCCGATTCACAAGATCCGAGAGACGAGCGTACTCAAGATGACATGACTTTGATTCCCTTATGAATTAATGTTAGCCACCTTACAGCCTTGAAACATTTCATGCTTTGCATTCAAAGGTGACCACGTCCCTCCTCCTCAAGCGCCTTTCGCACAGCGTCGATGACCTGGTCGTGCAACTCCTTGCGCGAAGCTACGACACCCTTGTTCTCACGGAGCGTGCGTCCAACACCAAAGTTGAGGTCCTTGCCGCGAATGTCCGAGACGCGGCCACCAGCCTCTTCAACGAGCAAAGATCCGGCAGCATGGTCCCAAATCTTCTCCTGGTAGCTTCCATCACCAACGGGGAGACGAAGGTAGACGTCACCGTCACCTCTTGAGAGACTGGCGTACTTGGCCTGGCTGTCCATCCTGACCGAGGGAGCTGTGATACCGAGCAACTGGGCAATTCTGGCGTTGGTACCGTGCGAAGAGTGACCCGCTTCAACCGATTCGCAGAAGGAGGCTTCCGAGAGCGAGCTGATCTGTCGCATCGAAATCTTCTCCTCCTTACCGCCCTGAATGGGTCGTGCGTAAGCACCCTGGCCCCGAACAGCGATGAAGAGCGTGCCGAGATCGCTACGCTTGGCGCCGGCACCGAACTCGCCTTCCTTGGGCTTCTCGGACGAAGCATCGTGTGGCAAGTTGGGGCATCCCATCACTCCCACCTCCACCTTTCCGTCGACCATGAAGCCAAGGCAGACAGCGTACTGACCACCGCGGAGAAAGCCCTTGGTGCCGTCGATGGGGTCGAGCGCCCAGCATCGACCCTTTGCACCGCCTTCAGCGTTTCCTCGGTCAATGGCGGCGAGGAGCTCCTTCTCGCTCAGGTCGCCGTTACCCCAAGCCTGGGTGTTGGATTTGGACTCGGCTTCAGCCACAGCGGGGCATTCCTGCGCGGGGTTCCTGAGGGCCTCGTTGGCAAGGGCAAAGATCTGGATGCGCAACGACTCGGACTCGGGCTTTTGCAAGTCTTTTGAATCCTCTTCGCCGACGATGGGGTCCTCGGGGAAATGCGACCCGAGAATGGCGTTGACGACAGCCTGAGCCGAGTAGTCACCCACAGTGACAGGTGACTTGTCCTTCTTGGTGACGGTATCCGCGGTGACAAGGTTGCGGAAGACCTTGTCGGTGAGCGAGCAGGCACGCTCGACAGCCGAGATAGCGACGGCTCGCTCGAGAGCGTATTTTTGTGTAGAGGCCGAAGAAGACATGTGGAAGAGCCGGGGTTTTGGGATGTATGAGAATGTATTTGCGATACTTCGTGTGGTTCGCGCTGTGGTCGATAGTCGGAACAGTGACATGCACTTGTGCTTCGAGTAGTCTATGGCGTGAAGATGAGTGGCGAGAGCAGCAGGTTGATGATGTTCAGATGTAGCAGGAATAACGTAGTTGCCGGAAGAGATGAGTGATACTCGAAATCTGCACCCTTCGATTTACGCCATCGGAAATTCTCCGGTTTCCCAAATGCACGGGCCGTACAGCACATCGGGAGGGCTCATCGCCGATTTCATCGTTTTCCAGAAGATCTTGACGCGCCTTCATCTTCGACAGCTCCAAGGTGCAAAATGCCGCTTCATCAAAGACCTGGACGATGAGAGGCAAGCTGTAAAATCAAGTTCTGCTCACCTGGTAAGCCGGCCAGCCTTGTCATTAAATACTGACGCATCCATCAAATAAAGGCATGTTCTCTCCCGAATAGATCAAGCTGTGAACACCTGGCTTAAAGAGGAGCAAGCTGGCGATGCAAGGCCATTATCGAGCAGGTCGCCGAGCGCGGCAATGTGCTCGGGAAGCGATCATCCTACCTTCATTAATGGCGAGAAGTGGAGGGCTCGCAGCCTACATCGCAAGCCACTTCACTTTCAGTCCTTTCCAAGAGCAAAGGGTAATTGCGAGATCCGTTGTTCTGTATCGATCAACCAATGGGAAATGGGGAAAGAACGTGCCTCAAAACACGGTGCGGAAGGAAGGACTCCGTGAAGATGGCATGAATGACGGTGACGGACACGCGATAGGGCTGTGCCTGAAAGCACCGGAGTTTCAGCAAGAGGCCAAGAGGCGACGTGGAGGCTGTTGGTACTGTACCTTGTCCGGATGCATGTCAATGATCTGCTGGCTGACCTCGACTGACGTTGGAGCGCTCGAGTCATGTTGACACGTTGGAGCTTTCGACTCGGAAGACACTGAAGCGAGCCACAGTCTAGACCGACGTGCCGATCGGAAGCGAGGCGGAAAAAGAACAAGTCGCAATGCTATCAGATAAGAAAGATGAGCAAAGAGGAGCAAACGAAGCTTCCGCGGGAAGGCAGACTCAAGCTGTACAACATACAAGAAAGGGGAAGTGCAGCTTCGTTCATATCTCGTTCTTCAATCACCGTCGCTTGTTTGCGGAAGACAGTCCGCCGGCAGGGATGGACGAGTAACGAGGAACAAGTTGAGACAATGCGAATGAAGGTATGCGAGACTGCTACAGCATCGCAGTAGGATGAGGCAACAATGGAGTCTGATTTATGCGCGCATACGAATGAGAGAAGTCGAGTCACACACACAACCATGAGCATGAAGATATCTTGATGGCTGCGGCTCGCGCAAGGTGGGACCATAAAAATGGCTTGGCTCGCTTCTCCGCACTCGTAGACTCAGCTTTTCATGGAACTTGCTCCGTGGACCACAAATTTCGCAGAAAAAGAAAAGAATCGAAATTGCCGAGCCTTTTCTATTGCTGCAGGGTTCAACAGCAAGGCGTGATGGGGTTATTGTGCGAGTCGCGACATCGCGTTTATCGGCCAATTTTCGATTCTCTAGTAAGGCGGCTGCCTCTTGCAGATCGTTCGAGTCGGTTATGGCGGTCTTGCTTCAACGTGGTGTGGAGGTGTACCGTTAAAAAATTTCCGGAACACGGAACGCGCGACTCACACACATGTCAATCCGCAAAAATTGCAGATAACAAGGTGGCAATTCTTGGCTTCACGCTCGCAATCACAACCGCTGCTCCCGGATTTGATCAATGTCTGACACACTGCAAAACACTGAAACTGTGACTGGATGAGCGGCGTGACATCTGCAAGACAGGCTTGGCACGAAGGACTAAGGCTTTGGTGGGACTGCGTGATGGAGGTGGGTTTCGAAAGCGCATCTGACTGCTGATCCACAATAGCGGCAATGCGAGCTGTGTGAAAGACAATTGCAGACAACAGCAAGACTTGAGTGGGCTGCAATATCATTTGTGTGCGATCACACGAGTCTCTCATGCCGAACGAGAATGAGGACACAACACGAGATCGTGAACGAAGATCGGCTTCCTTCGGAGCGTCGTCAGCGCTTTTTCGTTTCCTTCTATAGCGAAGACGATGGAAGTGTCAGTCGGAAACGGGCTCGTGAAATTTTAGCGATATCCGCCATTTCTAAAATAAAATTGGTTATTTCCTGCTTCCACGGACTTGTTTTTCGAGTCAGTCACACCGCCACGACGACATCCCGCAGTCAAGTGTATTCTCGGTCATCACCATAGCTATTCACACAGCTGTCCCTCCGCCTACAATGTGACCTTAGTAGCTAGCCACTCAGGCTTTGCTCTTGTGAATGACGCCCTCTGTATAGGTTGTGAAAGTATGATCCTGGCATCCTGGAAAGAAGGTGAGGAAAAGATGACTGTAGATCGTATTACTGAAGCGGTTAAATAAAATTAAACACATATCTGGCAATCAGACCGGAAGAGCGTGTTTGACTGTGACTGTGTGATGACTAGGTCTAAAGTCTGCGCGCCGCTTTGGCGAGGATTTCTCGCGGTTGAAAGACCCTTGACAGGGACCCTTTTCCGCTGTATTTTTAATTTTTCTAAGATTGACAGGCCTCCACTCTAGTGCCGTGTGCGGGCTGCAAATGCAGCTACAGTAAAAAAAATGCAATGATTAGCCAT
Organism: Pseudozyma tsukubaensis; assembly: GCA_001736125.1. Taxonomy (NCBI): domain Eukaryota; kingdom Fungi; phylum Basidiomycota; class Ustilaginomycetes; order Ustilaginales; family Ustilaginaceae; genus Pseudozyma; species Pseudozyma tsukubaensis. The sequence goes on along the minus strand of MAIP01000006.1, from coordinate 290,355 downwards.
TCCCCACTTGACCCACCGGAGATATCGCCACCCTCCCTTGATATACTCGAGAACAGAATCGACTTGCGATCTTATTTCTTTCCTCTCTCTCTCTTCTCAACTCTCACTTGACGTCTTTCACTCTTGATTGTCTTTTACCTTCTTGTCACTGTCTAATCACAACTTGCCTTCACACCATCACTTCCACAACAACACTTTACACTCTTCACTCTTTGCGCCACCATCATCATCACTACGCCCACGCTCACCACCTCTTCATCCTTTCGCTTGCCCACCAGCGACTCATCAGCTATTTCAGCTCTTCTTTTTTCATCTTCATCTTCTCCTCAAACTACCACCGTGTTATCATCAGTCGACCCGTCGCCTGCTTCCAACGCATTCATGTCCGCCTTCACCTTCTCTGCTCCCGGCGTCAGCTCTTACGCAGCGCCATCTTCGCTCGACCCTTTCACCACCAAGTCGATCCAGTCCACCACCACGGATCGCATCGACGAGCTCCAAAAGTTCCTTCTCGGCAGTGACTGGTCCTCGCTTTCGTCCCTCAGCCCTTCTGCTGCTCCTATCCGTGCCGTCGCTGAAACTCCGAGTGCTTGGCCCGCCGCCACCATGACCGACGCTCCTCTCTACCCTACCTCCGCTGACGTCGTCAGGCCCATGACCAGCACTACCTCACCTGCTTCGACCACACAAGTCATGTCGGCCCCTGCTCATGACACCGCTGTCGGCACCGCCGAGCCAGTCATCGCTCACGGCCCTGCCACCGAGGCTGCTTCCGCATTTTACGAGCCCGCCCTCACCCCTCTTCACCGCCACTCGTTCGACACCTGCTACAGCCCCTCGGTGGGTTCTCCCGACTCGGAGCGAGACTTCCTCACCTCGCCTTCGATGTTCGACGACGCCGACTTCGAGTTCGATGCCGACAACCTCAACAACTTCCCCCTCTTCGGCGATCAGTCTTATGAGGATGCTGACGATGCTCAGGCCGACGATTCTCTCAACGCTTTCGCCTCCAACTTTGAGAACGTCAAGCTCGAGGCTGAAGAACAAGACTCGCAGCTGTCTGAGACAGACTTCGACGCCAGCCAGTCCACCGTCATGCCATCGCAGTCTCAGGTCAAGTTGGAGGAGGACGTCCACGATGCGACCTCGACCCTTGAAGACGCCTTCACCACCAAGGCTGAGCCCAAGCACGAGGAAGAGCTCTGGTCGCTTGACGACCTGAAGCCCTACTTCTCCGACGACGAGACCAAGTCCGCCATGCTCAGCACCCTTGCCAATGCTTTCGCCTCCGACTTTGTCCAACCCAGCAAGGATGGTATGTCCGCCTCCCCTTTGGTCGAGTCCATCGCCTACGAGGACGAGCAGCAGCCTTCCAAGGTTGGACCCATCCGCACCTCTCGCACCAACCGAGACCGTCGATCCTCGCCCAGCAAGCGCGCTACCTCCGTCTCCGCTTCCGCCAGTCCCGCCCCCACCATCGACCCTGTCACCAAGACCAAGCGCTGGCAGTGCAACGAGTGTGGCAAGTGGTTCGACCGCGCATACAACCTCAAGACGCACCGCTACACGCACGAAGACCCCGATTCTCGCGCACGCCCCTTCATCTGCAAGGAGCCCGAGTGTCAGAAGCCTTTTGCTCGTAAGCATGACATGCAGCGGCACTATGACAACGTGCATGGAGGCAAATCAAGAGAAGGGACAGGCGGGGCGGTGAAAAGGAGCCGCGCCAACGACTTGGGTTAGACCAAGGCGTTCGGCACCCTATATTTTTTTGAATGATTCTCTTGCAACAGTAAGTATAGCAAGTCAGTCAGCGACTGGTTGCGTCGTCAAACACGGTTTCGCTCTCATGAACATGGTCCTAACACTGTCATCCCACTTTCACTTGGCACCTCCTCTTTAACTCAGCCACTCAAACCTTGCACTCCACAGTACGCTGTCTTTGGACACGACTGTCACCCAAACTCATCTCTGAGCGGGTCATCGCTTTGACCTAGTCCTGGATTCCTTCTCTTCCAGCACCTTGTTGCTCGAAGCGCATCCCCGACAGAGCGTATGTGCGCTCGTCTGGCAACATCCTCACGAAAGCGTTCTCTCGAGGTCCATCACATCTCAAAGCCCATATCCTGGGCTTAGGCTCGCATCTACCTCGTGCGATGCTTTTGGCACGCTACCATGGCACCTGCTCCTTGCAGTGCTGTTCTCCTGGCCTCAGCCACACCTCGACGACATACAGAAAGGATCATGGCTTGCTCGGTCATCACTCATGACATTTTCCCTCACCAGCAGCCGAAATGCTCGGCTCGCTCGCAGCTCATGATCCTTCTCTCTGTCTTGTTTCTCGGCTTCTTTCCCTCACTCAAGGCGACCGAGCATCTATTGCGACTTTCCGCTTTGATGTCTTGCTCTCCTGGTTACGGTAGCGTTGTTGGCCCGCTCTTTCCCTCCTTGGTACGATTCGACCTTTGTCGACATCTTTGCACGTGACACTTCTTCATTGTAATGTGTCTGCACCATCGAGCCCCCTTCACAAGATTGGTTCAGCAGCATTGGCAAGCCTCAGAATGCTTCTCAGCATCTCTCAGCAGATCCAGATGCTGCTATCCATCTTTCCGAGTTTGTCCCTACACTCAATCTATTCGTCCCCTACCCTCTCTCGCTCTTGTACGGTTCCTCGCTGTTTCCTTCGCGTTCGTCTTCGTCATAGCATCGGGTTTCACAGGTTGCTTCTTCTTACGAGAAGGCGCAACCGCCCCTAAAAGATCAATCACTTTCACAAACAAATCTCCTGATCCTTGTCCACAGTAGTCTGTTCTCCTCGTCCTCACCCTCAGCCTCAGCTTCACCCTCAGTTCCGCTATCAAACTTTCCATTGCTTCAGTCATGCTCCTTGTCAAGCCTAGTCCGGTCCAAGTCTCTCAATTCCAATTCTTGATTCCTCTTAATGTGCTAGCATCGATGCCTTCGCGTGTGATTTGGCCTCTTCGGTGTGACAATGCCACCCTTATCGAGCAACCTTTGAGACCCTGTAGAGATCAACGCAAGTGATGCAGAGTGGCTGCCACGTGTTGCTGAAGAAGCTATCATGCATCTGTTGCGGCAAGCGCGGATTTGGAATCGACACAAGTATGGTTGAGAAGCACGGTGACAGGGCTCAATTACGCACTTGCGCAGTCCCAGCGCGGCCTTGTTCGGCCGCTAAAACGGGGCTTGGGAAGGGTCAAAGCCGCATTTCCGGCAAAAAAGAAAAGAGGAGCACCCTGAGAGTGAAATGACGCTTCTTGCTTTGTGAGTTGTCCGAATTTGTGGAGCTTTGATGAAGTCACATTTTTTTTTTCTTTTCCGACTTTTTCGTACTTCTCGCTTCTGATAACGGACCCTCTCGCCTTTTTTGATCTTGTGCGGACGACTACATGTACAATCAACTATAACGACAACGAACGGACAGCAGCACTCAGTAGCGATCGCGAAAAGCCTCCTCTACTCCTCTAGAGTCACGGAAGAGAGAGCTACATCGCTCTAGATAGATCAAGGCTGGTCTCATCGCTGTCGGCACGGGCGTTTTGCGAATCCTAGACTCAGGAGGGATTAGTATCGTTGACTCGATCGAATTCTAGCACATATTCTCTCCTGGACGAGATCGAACGAAAGTGATCCAAGCGTTGGACGAATACATAGCGCGCCATGTCGCAATCAATACCCAAAGCGCCGACCTCGGCCTCAGCCTCCGCATCGAAACCCAAACCACAACCCTATCCATTCTACCTCGGTGGATGTGCAGCTTCGATAGCGGCCTTCTTTACGCATCCGCTTGATCTTACAAAGACACGAATGCAGACCGCGTCTGCCCGTCAAGGCATGTTTTCGCTGATGGTGTCTACGTTTAAGACCGAAGGCCCACGCGGGTTGTACGTTGGGTTAAGCGCTTCGTTGTTACGGCAGATGACGTATAGCGTTACGCGATTTGGAGCGTACGATAAACTTAAAGAGATGACGATCCAGAATAATGGAGATGGTAAGCCGCTGGGGCCGCTTCAGATGGCATTGTGCGCTTCAGCAGCGGGTGCAGCAGGCGGATTGGCAGGTAATCCCGCAGACATCTTGTTGGTCCGAATGACAAGTGATGTCAATAAGAAACCGGAACAGAGGTACAACTATGGAAATGCTATTACGGGTTTAGTAAGGATGACGAAAGAGGAAGGTTTCGCATCGCTTTTTCGGGGGTTGGGACCCAACACGGTCAGAGCGGTCCTGATGAACGCTTCGCAACTAGCGACCTACGACGTCTTCAAAAACATCCTGCTTGGTTCGGGGTACTTTAACGAAGGAACGGCACTGCATTTCTCGGCAAGTTTCATGGCCGGTACGGTAGCTACGACCGTTTGCTCGCCTGCAGACGTGATCAAGAGCAGGGTGATGAACGCTGCAGGTGCAGGCGAAGGCATCGTCAAGACGCTGAGGAAAGATCTGAGTAAAGAGGGCGTAGGATTCTTGTTCAGAGGTTGGACGCCGGCTTGGGTGAGGTTAAGTCCGAATACGATCATCGTGTTTGTAGTGTTGGAGAAGTTGAGATTGTTGGTGGATGTGACTAGGGCGAAGAAGAAGGCGGGCGATGGTAAGGCAGGGGTGGGTTCGGGTGTACAGATCAAGTCGTAGGCGGGATAGCGGCTTTCCTTCCTTTCGTCTTGTTGATTCACACGCTTCGATTGTTTCATTCTTCCAAGTCATAGGGTCACCGATATAGACGCTGCAATATAGACGACACTCCCATAGCCACTCCTTCCTGTGGTGCGTTTTGTGTGTGTCACTGTAAGAGTTCGGCTGCTGCGTAGTGAGAATAGCGCCTTCGGTGAGCATCGCCGATCTCATCGGGCCAAAAGGGCGCGAGGGAAATTTCGAGGACAGATTTCGCTCCACTTCTGACACATTTGTGACTGCTCCGGTTGAAGCATCGGTGATGCGCCGTCTGACATCTTCGGGACATTTACACATTTTGACATATCCTTCGTCGGCAATTCGACTCCACCGCCCGCCACTACCACCACCATCATCGTCCATCATCACATATAGCACATCATGTCCAGTCAAGGATCTTATCTGTAAGTGCAGCGCACAGTGGTGGAGTCATCGTGGCCTCGAAAGCGAATGACGGAGTAGGCTTTAGGGAAAGTTAAAGGGATCAAAGTTGTTGCCGACCTAGCTCAGAAGAAGCTGCTTCTGCGCTTTTGCCTGGAATACAAGCATTGCGGTTCGAAACCCTCCTGCGATGGGATCAGCTTCAATCAGCGGCGCCGACACCTCAGCTTTCCAAAGATTCGAATCCCGACTCGTTTCCCATCATGCATTCGCACCCGCGAGCAACCAACTGACACCTCTGGCACTCTCTATCACTTTGATCCCTCTTACCCTACTCCGCTTGACTCCTTTGTCTTCTGTCTCGGTTCCAACAGCTCGGCACAGAAAGGCTTCCTCTCGCCCAACGGCGGCCGTGCCACCCCTAAGCAGCAGGCCAACTTTTTGATCCGTTTCATCAACAACCAGATCTTGGCTCCCGAACACCGCGCCGGCAACCTCTCGATCGTTTGGGGACTGAGCGTCTTCACCGCCGGCATCATCGCCGCTAGGAAGTTTGGTGACTTGATCACACCCGTCTTCTAATCGCTTCAAGCCCTCAGCTCAAATACAGAAGAACTGCGCCAAGATGGATCCGATCGCTTCCTTCTCTCTGACAACGCACAAAAGCCGATCTCAACGGCTCGGTAACAGAGTCACTTCGACCCATTGTACAACACTTTTCCTGCGAGATCACAACTCATTCGAACTCCTTTCTCCGATCATTGTCCGGTAGATTGGTCCAGCAGCATCCTGTGATGAAAAGCTCAAGCATTGGCAAATGGACGAAGGGGCAGACGGCGCAGTCTCACTCGTTCGGTCTGAGGTCAATGCTTTCAAATTCAATTTTCGGGTGTCATGAATGCAGATGCGGAACAACAAAGGTCTGCTACAAGGACGTGGAGAAGTCACACAAAGAAAGGACGATGATGGGCTTTGTGGATATATTCGGTCGAGAGGGAAGTATAGATGCGAGTCGTGGGCCTCGCAATCACTTGCGGCCCTGACCAGCCTTGCTCTTCTTCTTTCCCGAAGCCTTTTTGCCGCTGCTGCTACCGTTGCTGCTTCCTCCACCAGGCAACTGATCGTCCTTCTTGAGTTGATCGTAGAGCGAGGGCTGAGTAGGCTTAGTCGACTCCTTCTCGGTGACTTGCTGAGTGACAACGTCGATCTCCTTTGCTTGGGACTGGGAGCCGTCCTCAGAGGCACCGATGACGACTTTGGCATGACGAGGCTCTTCGTTTGCTGGCTGCGTGTCGGCTTTGCGCTTCTTGTCCGCTTCGTCATTGGCAGCGTTGTCGGCGTCGGCGGCCGTTTGAACGATATCCTTCTGAGACTCATCAGGGCGGCTGACGTGAGGCGAGCCAGAGACCTTGACTTTGGGCGATTGAGAACCCTCGTTGTCCGAGTGGGATTTGGAGTCGGCCGGCTTGTCGGTAGGCTTTTCCTCATAAGGCTTTTCTTCCTTCTTCTCAGCTTTGGAAGCCTTGACGGAAGCAACGCGAGCATGCTCAGCAAAGACAGATGGGTAAGGAAGCTGAAGCTGGTGAGGCAGAGCAAGATTGACGATCACGGTCGCAGTGCGAGCAAGCTCCTCGACAAGTGTGAGTGGTCCTCGAGAGACTCGTGAGACGATATGAGCGCCATGCTGGCCGACATGCTCAGCGGCGTGAACACCGGCGTCAAAGCCTTTGACGAGGCTAGGAGGCAACCGGGGCTCAACCTTCTTGCGGTAGACGGTGGTAGCGTCTTTGGCGTATCGGTGCTCGACGGTCTCGACCTTGGCGTGGAGCCAGAAAGCCAAGTTGGAAGCCCAGAGGAAGACCACCGTCAGCGTAGGGACCAAGAGCGAGCTGTACAAGAAGCTGACAATGGGAAGTTTCTGGATCAACTGCTCAAGAGGCCACTCATCCCTCCACTGAGTGCAGAAGAGCGAGTCCTTTGCGTCCTCCTCAGCGTTGAAGCTGAGCACCACCTTGGACGGCACAGCAAATTGGAAGAGAGGGAAGAAGACAGGTCGGATGTTGCGAGTGGCTTTGACTACGGCTGTGGTGGCTGCAGCGTCCCAGTGAATGTCCTCATCGGCGATGCTGGCTGTGGAGCCAAAGTCGACCGCGTTGAGCAGGTAAGCGGCATGCTTGATCTGACTAGCGCCATTGATCTTCAGACCGCGGCCCTGGTAGGTAGCGCTCGAGGCAAAGTTGGCGTTGATGGCTGAGTTGAACTTGACTGGGTCTCTGGAGAGCAAGTCGCGGACGACGTCTGTTGCAAAAAGGTAGAGTAATGAGCAGTGAGAGCAGTGAGGGGATCAGTGTCAGCTACATGCGCTTTAAATGCCTTGATGCTGGCAATGCTACTTACGCTTGATCTCCTGGTCGGCTTTAGATGCGTCCATGATGGGCAAGAGGCGTGTATGGTGGATGCTCGTCGAAGATGAGAATCAGCGAGCTTGGATCAGACAGAGATGGTGGTAGAGAGCTCAAGCTTGCGTTCGGAAAAGTGAGGCTCCTTTGAAGTGATCTCAGGAAGGCTGTCTGGCTGGCTACTGCAGAAGACCAACACACATGGGGCAGGAACAGTGACATCGGCAAGAAGCGGCGTCATCACGCACGCAACGCACGCGCCAAAGCAAGAAAGCGTGTGATTGCGACAGGCGAAGCGAAGGCGTCAAACGTCAGAGAGAGCAACACACAAAGTAGCGCTCAGACGGGAAGCATTCACCCGCACTTTCAGCGCATAATCAATGACCGGGAGCATGCATCACAGTCACACAACCGCAAGTGTGACTGCCGAAACAAGGAGGCGGATAAGCCCACTTTGCTCACTTTTAGAGCTTTGAGGAGAGATCATAGGCGAAGTGTCAGTTTCAGGGTTGACTGACTAGCTCTTGCAGCTGCTGCTGATGCACTTGTGCATTTCACACGCCTCTTCTTCTTCTTCCAAAGTGCATGCGCCCAAATGGTTCCCGACCTTCTCCTCTTCCGATCTTGTTTTTGTGAGATCACATTACTCCTAGCTCTTTCGCTAACTTAGAGCAGAACCTCAGATCGAGGGATCAAGTCCGGAAAGTGGCTGTGCATGTGTAACAATTGTCCCGTGCAAGACTTCGCTTTCCGGCAAAAGTACACTCAGCACGGATATCAAGGTGTGCAATGACGCTACGGCTTGAAAACTTTGAGACCAACACGCCTTAAAAATAATTTGTCGCCTTGGCATCACTTTAATTTCAATTTCAATTTAATGCACAGAAAAATAAGGCCACAAAAATTTGATGTTGGCCATCTGAAAAAGGCGCAGGCACTCTATGATCTCTCTGGCGTGACACAGTCTCAGCGATTCGTAAGGCGAAGGAAGGTGTTTGTGAAGGAACTGACGTTAATATGAAGGAGTAGGAGAAAGGGTATTCGTGCGGGATATGCGGACATGCTTGCTACGGAACAAAACGGCGAATCGAGAAAAAAGAGCTACGGACGGAGTTGTGATGGCGAATACACTCGAGACATCCTACCGATGACTTCTGACAGGGTGAACATCGTCAGAAAAGCTACAATGGAGCGGTGTAGTTCGCAGGGAAGATGGCAATCTTGCTAGCAGTGAGACCTGCTTCGACCCGCCCTTGCCACCAATCGTCTCTGCTGTTGGTCTTTTTGGTTACAGCAATGATCTGACCTTTGGTGAAGCCGAGATCTCCCTCTTCCTGAGCGTCGAAATCATACAGTGCAATGACACGGTCGACAACAGGGATGCTGGCGTTCTCGCTCGACAAGGAGAAGGATTCTCGTCTACCAATACCGTTACCAAAGCCGCCGCCGTTGGGAGCGCTGTTGTAGTCGTCGTAGGATGAAGAGATCAATGAGGTATGCGGGTCGCCCTCGTCCTCGGTGATGGTAGGTGTCTTTTTGCGACCGAAAGCGCTGTTGCCGGGACTTGGTGTGCGGAACTTGCCGAAACGGGAGCTGTTGGTTTTGGTAGAGGGAGGATTGGATCCACGTCGTTCGCCATGACCGTTACTGCTACCGCCGTTAGCATAGTCGCGATAGCTTCCGGCAGCACTGCTCGTACCAGTGTATCTTGGCTCAACTCTGGGATCAAGCTCGTCAAACGGATCGCGAGAAGAAGGTGAAGCTGCTCCGTCGCCGAACAGATCATCCTCGGCATCGTTGTTGGAACTGAATTGAGACCAGCCGACCGGTGTGTTGCTGCTTCCACGCCCGCCGACGCTGCCGCTACGGAAGCGACTATCTGGCGTTTGGCCTGCGCCGTAACCCGCCGCCGCTGATGAGCCACCTGACATGCTGTAGCTCTTGTCGTGACGTAGAGGCGAGTTGCGAGCTGCTGTTGGGCTTCGTGGTCCACCTCCTTGGAGCTCTCGGTCGAGCGCATCCATGCCATCGCTGTTCCCCTTGCCCCACGTGTCACTGTTCTTGCTTTGACCTGGAATGTCGTTCCAGTCGGGTGGAGGTGTAGGCGCCGATCGATCAAGCTTCTTCCTGCCCAAACTCGCGAAGCTCAAATTGCTGGCAATACTGCTGGATCGCTGTCGAATGGAGCTAGGACGCCTTTGCTGAGAGGCTGCTGATCCTACTCGAGCGGGTGTGTTGCTCACGGAGGATGAGGGCGAGCCGAATGCGTACGAGCCATAGTTGCGACTCTCGTAGTCATTGTCCTTCCTGCGGCGATCAGGTTCGTCCCAGCTATCATTCGACTTGCGGCGATCATACGAGTCGAAGTTGCGGTTGCGGTCAGCATCACGATCACGATCGTTGAAGTTCATGTCATCGAACTTGTCAGGTAGCTCTTCCAGTCGGGACGATCGAGCCGGCCTGGACCCATTGGAAGTGCCATAGCCCCTGCGTGTGTCGGCTGTGAGGTCTTCGAGGTCGCGGCTGTCGACCGAGTCGAGACTGGCCCTGCGGCCACTGCTCCTGCCGAGGCCGCGGTTGTCGAAGCTGCTGGTATCATCCGTGTTGAAGTACTCGCCGTCGAGATCCTTGCTGGGCGTGTTCGCTAAGGTGAAGCGATCAATGGTTCGGATGAATCCCGAAGCCCAATCGGGTCGCTCTACGCCACCTGCAAGGATCTGCTTGGCGTTCTTGCCAGCTCTGCCGTAGGCTTTCGCATTGGCATCCTCGCGCTCCACCAGTACACTTCCTTCGAGTGTAATGCCACCGTAAAGACCTTTCGACTTGGAGTAGGAGAACATAGCAGCCACTCGACCCTTGGTGTTGACACTGCCACTCGCTTCGGCTGATCGACCCATGGGTCCGAGAGCGACCGAAAGATTGCCACCCAACTGAAGTGAGCCCGTGGCCATGAAAGACCGAACAGCAGACTTGGAGTTGAGTACGATCAAGAAGTCGGTCACCTCGGCACCAGCGTTAAAGCCGCCGCCAAGACCGCCGATGCCGATGGCCGCGGGGGCAGACCAGCGTCCATCGTCCAATCTTGCGATAACAACGCCCGAACCAGCGCGCGCAGATAGCAAGAAGCCGATACGGAAGACGGAGAAGATGGCAAATCCTTTTGCCTTTTGCAGTACACTGAGTGGAACGATCTTGTCAAGGCCGTTGACTGGATCGACAAAGTCATTGAGGATCTTGGTGGCCTTGCGGCACTCCTGTTCCAGGTTAACGGGGACGGGGTTGCCCATGATGCCGAATCGAAGATAAAAGGATGCTCCTTAGAGTAGGAACGAAAGGTAGTGAGAGACGAGTGCACTTTGATGAGATGAGGGATGCCTCAGAGCTCAGCAGCAAAACTTGATCGCGAAATTCAATCGAGATAGGAGGGCTCTTGGTCGAGATCGAAGGTGAAGGTGCAGTGGTTGAGGTGCAAGTTGCGGTACTTGTCACCCAGCTTGATATGATCCACCTCGAGTTCAAGTGGATGGCAGCGCCAGCGTACGGTGATGATGATAGGAGGATCGGTGTAGTGTGATGTGAACGGAGGAAAGAGAGGTGTGGTGTGGGGAACAGTGTTCCAGGCCGGGATGTGTGAGTGTGAGCTTGGATGCGATGCTAGGCAGGGTCGGAGAATAAGCTTAAGGCCGCGGAAGGCAGAGAGGACGTCAGCGAGCGGCGAAAGAAAGCAGCATTCCAGAAGAGGCGCGCAGCAGAGACACTGAGAGGCAAAGGGGGAAGAAGAGGGCTGCAGCTGTGCAGCTCTTCCTGCTTGGCCTTGGCTTTGCTGCCATCTCTCTGCCTAAATTTGTGGAGGAAAAATTGAGAAAATTCACGGCCCGAGCAACGTTGTTCTCATCCTGCGTGACCCTGCGTGACTTTTTGGATTGAAACACCGCGGAGTCTGTCAGACTGTCAGACGGTCAGCATCGGTGCTATCTTATCCGACATCGGGTATCGCAGCATACATACGCCTTCCTATCCATGCACACAAAGACGAAGATTTGATATGTTTGCATTTGATGCGAAGAGATTGCTAAGTGGATGCCAGGGATGTGTTCAGCGGTCCAACATGCCACCGGGACCATCTTCCTTATCAACACGATTCCTCTCCCTCGCCTTGCGGGAAGCCGAATACAAACCATTGAGTGCCTGCTTGATCTGATCAAGGCTTTTCCCATTGACTGCCTGCAAGTATCGTTCCATAAAGGCCATCTTGTCTTTGTCTGGTACGTAGCTTGTTGGTAATTGCTCTACGATACCTGGCATCCATGCCACCATCTCACCTGCAAAAGCGCCAGAAAGCACCTTGAGCGTCGTCACGACCACTGGCATCACTTCAGGGCTGAATTGTGTCACCAAGCCGTTGAGGAGCGTTGATGCAAGCTGGAAGCCCTGCTGACCAATGACGTGGCGGATGGCTGCTGCGTAGCTCGACATCTCTTCTGGAGTCGGCTGGCCATCTGCGCTAGGTACGCCCGGTCCAGGCAAGGGTGTGCCAGGCTGCGATGGTGTTACGGGCATCATGAGCGAGTCGTGGCCGACAATGCCCAGTACCAGATCCAAGCCTGTGGCGACAGCCTCGGTCTTGAGCAGTGTCAATGTAGCAAGAGCTGCACGGAAGACCTGCGGGAATTGTGGCGACAAGAACAGGGCTGAAGGCACGTTGTTGAGCACTGCGAGACATGTGTGGATGTAGTCGTCCAGAACGTCGCCCATTTCGGCCGGCATCGTGTTGTCCAACAGCTGAACCATCTTGCCGTTGACACGCTCCGTAGCTCCTTGCAATGCTGCCCGGAGCGCCAAGTTGCTCTCGCGACCGAATTGATCGACGCATTTGCCCACGATCCAGACGTACCCTGGGAACCCAGTCTGTTCGAAGCACGATGCCAATCGCTCCAGCAGCGGTACCAAAGTCGAGGCAGCCAACGATCCGAAAAAGCCCAATCCGCGTCGCAGCAAGGCACAAGATCGTTCCGAGATGAAGAAGACATTGCCATGCGCTGCCAATACTCGATCAATCACTGAGTAGGCCTCCTCGCACGTCTTGGAGCAAGCTTCTGGCAAATGGCGGGACAGCGAGTTGCCAATGACTGCGAGCATCTTTTCCAGCTGCTCCATCCTGTCGGCGGCTTTGCGAAGTTGGTCTTTGCCGGCGTTGGGCTGCTCAGCAACTTGATTCAGCGCTTCTAGCAGAGGCTGCGAGAATTGCATCAGTGCCTGCGGTGCCTCGGATGGCTGCATACCCGCAATCACGTATGCGATTCCCTCCGAGATCGAGACGAGGTCGTCAGCGCCGAGCTTGTCGTTGACCGAACGGAAGAACTCGTAGAGCTGTGGCAGGAAGGGCACCAGATGGCGATGGCAGTCCTGGCAAAGGAAGTTCATGGCCTGAGCTGCGGCGGCTGTCACGTCGGAATCAGCTCGTTCGAGGCCTGCGCTGATGTAAGATAGCTGGGCGGGGATCTGCTCTGGATGCATGTCGATCCACTCGGTGTAACGCGATAGGACAAGGAGTCCGGCATACTTGAGTTTCGGGTGATCAGGAAGCGTAGGGATGATGTTGATGATCTGTGGGAGCACCTCGTCGTCGCGTGGATCCGCCTCGGCACCCATCGCACGCATGCTGAACAATGGTGCTTCCACGTCCTGCCACTTGAGTGTCTCGGGGGTTGACTGTGAGATGGTGGTCTGGATGAGGTGCAACGATCTCGAAAGACACTGACGCGAGCCAAGCACATGGCAGCAGTCTTTGAGGGTATCGCCCATGAAGTGTCGGAACGAGCGGAAGTCATCGCGCTCCTGACCTGTGAGCGCATCTGGATCATCTGGAAAGCGAAGATGGCGAATGATGATCTCTAGCAATCGTTCGTAGAGCGGGTAGAAGCGCTCTGCTTCCGAGTAGTCGCGAGCGTGAGAAAGGGCGCCAGAGAGCAAGTACCAGAAGCGGAAGGTGATCTGAACAATGTCGAGGTCGTGGTAGGCTGTGCATTCGGAGATCGCCTCGACAATCGGATAAAGCTCGTTCTGATGACGCAGAATGATGCGGTGATATGCTTCACCCGCCTGTACGAAGATACGGCAAAGACCGCGCACCTTGTCTTCGTCATCACCTGCAGCCGAAAGCTCTTGACGCAATGGATGTAAGCGGGCGATGACACGCTGAATGACATCCATGTTCTCCTCCACCTCCTGCGTTTCGTTAATGAGGTCGCAGACGACATCGGTGGCCACATCAAAAAGTTCCTCGGAAGCCAGTGCATCGAACGAGAGGTCGAACAAGGGTGTGTCGGCAAGCTGCCCTGCTGACACTTCACCGCTCTTGAGCCAAGATCGAAGACATTGGAAGATGCCGGTCTGAATCTGAGATGTCAATCCAGAAGCCTGGACGTACATGGAAAGCAGCTTGAGGATCTCGGGTGCAGCTGCGGAGAGCAAAAAGTGACACCTTGTGTTGTAAAAGTCGTTGTCCACTGGGATACGGTGATTGGTGATGACTTCTTCGGGCAGTACCGTCAAGAACTCGAGCAGAACAGGAACGCTTTCTGGGCTGGACCCAAACCTCTCGATCATACCAGGTACTACTGTTGGCCACTCTGATTCGTCAAGCTGCAGCGCCAATCCGGAAAGGGCCAGACTGAGCTGTGTCTGGATCACTCGTGGCCCTGAAGCGTATGCTGAGAGTGCGGTGAGAAGAGTGTCACGGAGAGCAACACGCTGCTGTGATGGAACCTGTTCGAGGTCGAATGTGATCTTGGTGCGGAACGTTTGGGCGGCAAAGAGACGTGGCTCGAGAGGCAGCTCGGAGGCAAGGAGGAGAGAATTCGCGGTCTGCCAGGCCTCAGAAGTTTGTTGGAAGTTCTGAAGCCAGGTGTTGGCGGAAGCCTTTGCCTGGTTGCTAGGATCGGTGTACAGGGTGTTAAGAGCTTGCATCACGGCATGAATCGCCTGCTGCTCTGGAGAGCCGGCGTCTGCCGAGCTCGAGCCTGGCGTTGCCGACATTGTGCAGAGCTTGTATTCGACGATCCTACGTCTGCGGGGGGTGAGGTGATCCTAGCAGAATGCAATGTCGGGTGCAGATCACTGGCGGTAGATCGTTCAGCAGCTTAGACGTGTCGTGGTGTGAGGAGGGCCCAGCAAGGATAGAAAGGACCAAATGGGAAGCTCCAGACTCGTGGAGAAAGTGTGTGAGCCAACTTATATGTACAGAACGGTGGTCAGAGATGTGGACGAAAGTTGGAAGATCGGTGCGAAGAAGATCAGACCGTTTGTGTCACCTGCAAGGCCTTGGCTCTTGTTCCATTTTCCGTGATTTCGAGGTCTGGCGACACGCATTTTTGCTTGAGCGTGTGTTGGAATTTCACCGACCAACAGGAAAGGGTTGTTTTTGTGTCACTTTCTTCCCGCTTCTCCACGCTGATTAGCACACGAGTACAAGCGCTTCAATTCTGTAGCCACGGCGCACAGACTCTCTTGAGCGACTCAATGAGACAGGACTCTATTGATCGCAAAGGGTGACACACGGCACAATACAAACGGAAACAGCATGAAAAAGACGTGATACAACATTGGAAGTGGATTGACCTTGGCTACTCAACACCGGCCTCGTTGGTGAATTCGATGTGTTTCTCGATGTCAGCCTTGGTGACAGTAGGTCGGACAGCCTGGATGGCTCGCAAGAAGTCGTTCATGACCAGCTTGGGCTCCAACAACTGTTCGCCCTCAATGTCGTCCCATGTCATCTCCATGGCATCTGCATCTCCCGGCGAGCATGGTGTCAAATACTCCTTCATCTCTTGCACTTCCTCCTCGACTGCCGCAGCGTCTCGATCCTGTTCGGCAGCATCACCATTGGCTCCAGTGTCAGCGGTACCGTTCCTGGCTTTCTCCTGCTGCTTCTTGCGCTTGGCAGGCGCCAGCACCTTCTTGAAGTGAGTAGCACCCGTCACTTTACGGACTGGCTGCATGAGCGCATCTCGTACCAATACACTGATATCGGAACCAGAGTATCCGTCAGTCATGGATGCCAGCTTGCGATAGTCCTTGCTGTCCAAGGCACAGGGTGTTTCGCCAACGTTGAGTTCGAACATGCGCTTCCTCGCCTCAAGGTCGGGCAGTGGAATGTAGATACGCTTCTCGAATCGACGCTTGATCGCCAGATCCAACGCCCATGGAATGTTGGTAGCACCCAACACGAGCACACCTGTTTCGTCATTGCCTACACCGTTCATCTGCACCAGGAACTCGGTCTTGATTCGCCTTGATGCCTCCGACTCTCCTTCTCCTCTTGTACCACAAAGCGAGTCGACCTCGTCAATGAAGATGATGGATGGCTTGGCTTCGCGTGCCATCTGGAAGAGCTGCTTGACCAATCGTTCCGATTCTCCCATCCATTTGCTGACCAGATCCGAACTTGAGACACTGAAGAAGGTCGATTTGGCTTCGGTTGCGACGGCCTTGGCAAGGAAGGACTTTCCGGTACCGGGAGGGCCGTACATGAGAATACCTCGCCATGGTGTTCTCTTGCCTGTGAACATCTGTGGGAACTTGATGGGGAGAATGACAGCTTCCTTGAGCGCCTCCTTGGCTGTATGCAGACCAGCTACGTCGTCCCATCGCACGTTGGGTGTTTCGGAGAGTACGGCGCTTGACAGGCCAGCTCGGAGTTTCTTTGTTTCAGGGTCAACATCGTCGTCCTCGCCATCCTTCTTACCGCCAGTGCTACCGCCAACCCCCTTCTCGGCACCATTGGCACCGACCGCTGCCCTTCCTCGGTCCTCGGAGCTCTTAGCGAGATGCTCCTTGAGTTTTTCCGCTCGGTCAAGATATTCTGTGAACTTTTTGCGGATGAGGTCCTTGAGCTTGTCGTTCTTTTCATACTTCATCGCCATCATGAAGTAGTCGAGACTGTTCTGGTATAGCTTGTACGCTTCTTGGTAGTTTTGCTTGACATCTTCGTCGATAGCCTTTTGCACGATCTCGATCGCCTTGTTGAGGAAGTCTGAATTCGCCATGATGAAAGAGAAGCTGGGATTTCAATCAGCAGTGATGGTAGAGGCGAGTAGGCCTTCGTGTCCACGTTTTGAGTCCTAATACTGAGGCCAAGTGAAGTCGTTTGAGCCGAGAAGCAGGGTGCTTGGTAGATCGGCGTTCTAGCTTGTGAGCTTTGGATGAGGTGTACGGTTGAGGGCAAGAAGCTGAGTCGGCTGGAGATTAGACGGGGATAGGTTGAGGTGATGAAAGAAAGAGACAAGATGAGTACGGCTGCAGAATGCTGCTAGGGTTCAATGTGGATGCGAGGCTCGCATTGCCGATTCGCCTTTTTAGTTGCTGCGCTGAGACGCTGTTGTGCCTGTTTCTTGCTTGGCAAGGGTTCGAACTGCTCGCCTGCTTGGACTGCTTGGCCGCTCGATGGAGTTAAATCAGTGTTGAAGCGGGGTTGAGCACGTCCCACGCTGCTCTGCCGTGTTGCTGTTGCTCAGCGTCATTCGATCCGAATTTCCAACCGCCGCTCGAATCGCGTCTGTAGAAGCTAAGGATCGGGTAGAGCTCGAGAGAACTTGTTCTGTCAATTCTGGCCCCGAGATCCGAGACATACAAGCATCCATCGTGAAAGATAGGTTGGCCATGGCGCACTGACCTACGCTCTCCTTCCAATCCCTGACCTTGCCTTCTCGAGACACTTCGACAACCTCTACAGAGCTTCATCGATGCTTGCGGTAATACGACTAGCGTCCACGCATCTTTCATAGTCGGCAGCAGCTCATTTGCGGCAAAGCTTCTCGCCCAGCATGACTTCGCCTGAGGCATCGTCCTCACAAGAGCCGGTGCCTCCTTACTCTTTGGCGCCTCTGCTCTTTCCGACGCTGCCGAATGGAGACAGTGTTGAGCTCGCCAATCCGGAGTCTCCTGCGGCCATTCAACAAAACTCACAGCGATCGATACGCTGCTCCGAATCGGATGGATCCTACCTCTACATCGGCACATCCGATGGTCTGATTCATTCCTTCGAGATTAGCTTTCGATCGCAGCCACCGCAAGCTGGCTTGTCAAAACCATCAACCGCCAGCTCAGCATCTCAGTCAACCACCTACAGTCTCAAGCATAGCCGCTCAATATCGAATCATGCCAAACCAGTCGAGAAGATAGTGCTTCTGCGTCCATTCAATGCTGCTGCGGTTCTATGCGAAGGTGTGGCCAGCTTCTTCTCGCTTCCAAACTGGACTCCGATACGCAGTCTGCCCTCAACAAGGGCCGTGAGTACGATCGTCCTGGATGATGAAGAAGCTGACTATGGCACAGGCACGGATGCCGCCGGTATGATCAGCATCTGCCTGGTTCGAAGGAAGAACATTATCATGGGCAAGATCGGTGCTGAAGGCCGCTCGGACCTGCTTTGGGCTACTGTCAAGGATATTCCACTTCCTGGAGGTGCCATATTCGCACGCCGCTTCGCCGACACTCTCTGTATTGCCAATGCAACAGAATACAGCCTCGTCAATCTCTCTACGGGCAGCATCACGCAGCTGCATCTACCCATCAGTCAGACTGGCGAGTCTCCTTCCGCACAAGTGAGACCAAGCATCGTCACTGTTCCTGTCGGCTCCTCTCACCTCAGCCAAGGCAATGGCTTACCGCTGATCGGTCGCAACACTTTCAATTCTGCCCCAACCCCAGCTGCGACGAAATGTGAATTCCTCGTCACTTCACACACAGGTTCAATGACTCTTGGCGTATTCGTCACAACATCCGGAGAGCCTGCGCCCAAGCTGCTCGAGTGGCCCTCTCATCCTCGCTCGGTCACCCTCGATGGCAAGCATCTCGTCTCCTTGCTCAGGAATGATACAGTCGAGATACATCATCTCGGCCAGGATTCGGTCGACAAGATTCAGACATTGCAACTACCCCCTGGTCTCGATCCTCGCTTCCTGCAAGCAGTGCAAGTCCCGACCTCTTCCCTCACCCCTCCGAAGCAGCAGAGCTCATCGAGCAGTTCGGGAGGAGACGATCTTGATATCCTAAAAGTGTCACTGAGCAGACTTGACGATCTCGACGCCTCAGTGATTCGTCGTGCGTCGGAGCACAAAGCCGAGTCTTCCTCCTTGCAGCGTCAGATTGTTCTCTGTGGCAGAAATTCGACCAGTGCCGTACATCAGGATCCACTCCTAAGCTGGACCGCAGAGCAGCTGCATCGCGGCCGACTTCGCAGCTTACGTCAAAGTCTGGAAAGGTACAGGCAGCGAAAGGCATCACAGCCGGATCATGACGATGCACAGCGAAGCGATCTTGAAACATCAGTGGCGCATGCTTTGCTTGGGATAGAATACCTTCACCGGACCGACTTCTTAGCGGCAGCTGACACGCTGCCTTACGCTCACCTCGACCCGCGTCTGGTCCTCAGTATGTTCCCTGAGCTGAATATGGAATCGAAAAAGAGCGCGGAAGCCATCATGCCGGCGATCGTTTTCTCAAGTCTTCACAATCTGAAGCGCCAAGATCGCAGCGGTCTCAAGACCATCGACGAGCTTGCAAATGCGAATCTGGCCCTCAATTACTCTCCTCCCATGGATCTTACATCAGACAAGACGCTTGTCAGGCTCAAAGCCAATCTATTGCAACGAGCCGACGTCATGCTGCGACACCTCCTTGTTGAATGGCGCGCAGGCTTCGCCGCTTCTGGTGCTGCCGGAACAGGAGACGCTGCTTCGTTCTACTGGGCAGGCTCTTTCATGGACGAGCAGATGTTGAACAATGTCAACGCGTGCGTCGATTCGGCATACCTGCAACTCATTGCTCATGGACGCGGCGTACACAACACCGACGAAGCCTCCATCAAGAACGAACTAGCCGCGCTGTTGCATTCAGCACACGCGTGCGAGCCGTCGCTAGTGGAGAAAGTCCTCGAGGAGAAGCAATACTGGGGTCTGCTTGCAGAGCATCGCGAACGCAGCGGCAGCATTGAAGGAGCCTTGAAGATCTATGCTGGCTTGGTCGACGGTGAGCTGGTGGATGCGCATGACTGGCAAATCGATGTTCCCACCGTCCTCTCGAAAGTAGCCGCGTTGCTTCACACCCAAAGCGATACCAACTTGATCTCAAGTTACGGTCGCTGGCTCGTCAAAAAGGATCCCGAGGCAGGTATCAGTGTTCTGACCAAGCAGACAGCAGCAGCAGCCGGACCGGATCCGACCAAGAAGAGCGGTGCTCAGACAAAGGTACAGGAGCTAGAAGTCATCCAAGCCCAGAAAGCCACCATCAGCGAGCTTCGCGAAATCGATGCCGACGCGGCAACCAAGTACCTTGAAGTAGTAGCACTGTCGACCTCGAAGGTGCAGGACGAGCAAATGCACTGCGATCTAGCAGCAGCCTTGATTCGCCGAGTTGGAGATCATCTCAGGGATGGCGCGTATCGTGAAAAGATGGAAGCGGTGGCGCACGACTACGCTAGTGGCTCATACGCCGAATCATTCTTCGCACATCTTGCATTTGCAAGCAGCGACTCGCCTCGAGATGCGGACCGTCTGAAGCTGGCCATGCTGCTGCAAGGCTCGACTGTGTTGGATCACCAAGCACTGCTGGATATCATCGCGCCACTGAACATTCTCGTCTACGAGAAGGCCATCATCCTGGGCAAGCTTGGACGAGACGCAGAAGCTCTGTCACTGCTCGCTGTCACGCTGAGAGATGCCAATAGTGCGGAAGCATACTGCTCGCAAGACGGAGAGGTGCTCTCACCAATGCTGGCGACCTCCATTGCAGAAGATCACGAGGCTCTCAGACCGTTCGCGGCGATGCTCAGCCGCACATATGCGCAGCGTGTCAAAGCATCTGCCAAGGCCAAAGCCACAGCCACACACCAGCGATCCGGTGCACAGCGCAAAGAAGAGCTCCTAAAACAGCTGCTGTCCGTCTACATGGCCAACGGCGCCGAGGAAAAGTTCCGTATCGCCACCGCCCATCTGCTCAACACCCAAGCATTACATCTAGACAACAGGGAGGTGCTCGAGCTGGTGCCGAAAGATTGGCCGCTTCAGACCCTCGAGACCTTTTTGACTCAGAGTCTGCGCCGTCAGCTTCACCGCAAGCGCGAAGCACAGATGCTGCACAACATTGCCAAGTGCAGGAATTTGGACGTGGCCGAGGACCTTTGGGCGAGGCAGCGTGCGATGGGCGGTATCCTGCAAGACACTGACATGGACAATGGCAGCGGTGGAGGCGGAGACGTGCAGGATGTCAACAACGAAGACCTCAGCTACGCAGACTGGAAGGATGGACAAGTGATCAATGTTGAACATGGCAAAAAGGCCTTCACCGAGAAGTCGAACAATAACGTATCGAGCAACGCTGCTCTCCAAAAGGAAGCAAGGATTGACGGAGGACAAGCAGACTATGAGATACCCGCGTCTGCTGTCGTTCATGCCGACATGAACGATGGCGACGACCTTACCTAATTTTGTTCTGCTACCACCTCACTACCTCCTCATCATGTATCATGAGTACAACATCGCAATCGATTGGACGCATCGTCAGCAGTCACCTTTCCAATCTCTGTCCGCTCTCGCCTATGCTGGATGTCGGTTAACATTCCCTTGGCAACTTCTTCAACGGTCTCACATGTCATTTTTTTGCACCCAACGTTTGATTTTGTACACGACAGCGAAAATCTAGTCAGCCGTCAGATTGGGTCGAAACCATCTTTGTATTATATTGCTGGGAACGAACAGAATTCCAATGCTGCCATATGTGACAACAATGACAACAGGTTGACGGCAACGGTTTTAAGCAAGGCCGGCCTTCTGCATAGCTTCCTTCATCAAGGCACCGATCTTGGCGGGCGAGTCGGCGACGATAGCACCGGCGTCGGTGAGAGCCTTGACCTTGTCGTCGGCGCCACCTTTTCCACCGCTGATAATAGCTCCGGCACTGTTCAATGTTGACGAAAAAAAGAACAAAAAGAAAAAGAAAAAACCAAAAAAAAAAAAAAAACACCATCATCATCATCATCAAAAGAAAAGGTATCGTCAGCATTGCGATCTTCGCCATCAATCAGGGGGGTACGAAAAGGGTTGTTTCAATACGAACTGCCCCATACGTCTGCCTGGAGGAGCGGTTCGTCCGGCGATGAAAGCGACAACGGGCTTGGGGTTGGCGCGGGTCTTGTTGTACTGAGCGAGGTACTCGGCTGCGTCTTCCTCCATCGATCCACCGATCTCACCGATGAGAACAATACCTTCAGACTTGTCGTGGTCGAGCAAGAGCTTTACGAGGTCGAGAGTGGTCGAACCGGGGAAAGGGTCACCTCCGATACCGACGCAGATGGATTGACCGAGACCGACTTGGGTGGTTTGGTTGACGGCTTCGTATGTCAAGGTACCGGAACGCGAGACAATACCGATGCGACCAGGGGTGTGAATGTGACCGGGCATGATACCGATCTTGCAACCCTCGGGGTTGATGATACCGGGGCAGTTGGGACCTACGAGACGAGATTTCGATTGGGATCGCAAAGCGGCAGCGACACGGATCTCGTCCTTCTGAGGGATACCTTCGGTGATGGCAACGATAAGGGGGACTTCGTTCTCGATGGCCTCGATGATGGCATCAGCGGCACCGGGAGGGGGGACGTAGAGGACGGAAGCGTGGGGCTTGGTCTCACGAACAGCCTCCTTGACCGAACCGAAAACGGGCAAGCCAAGGTGAGTCTGACCAGCCTTCTTGGGCGAAACACCACCGACGAGCTTGGTGCCGTACTCGAGAGCCTGCTGACAGTGGAAAGTACCGGTCTTACCGGTGAAACCTTGGCAGATAACGCGAGAGTCCTTGTTGATGAGAAGGTTCTTGATGGTGTCCTCGTACGAGGCGCGAGCGGCGGACGAGGAGAAACCTCGAGCCAAAGGACGGCTGAGGGAAGCAGCGGCGTGCTTGAACATGATGGCGGATTTCTAGTGCGAAGGAGGGGGAGGAAGTTGGGTCGGTGACAAAGTAAGGTGGAAAGGAAGGAGGAGTTATGATTGGAAGAAGATGCACACAGAGTAATGCTATTCGCCCTGTTCGACGAGCGAAGGACCGAACGTGGTGTTTCTGGGATCGGGACACGGCGCACACAGACACACACAACGCAACGCCTCGCGAAAACTCAAAAATCGCAATTCAACTCGTTGGTGGCCTGTGTGCTCCTCTTCTTGAGAAAATCGAAGGCAGAGGTTCGGTCAATTCTGTTCCTTGCCCAGCTGGCTTGCGGAAGGAAAGATCCGCGAGCAGGCACCGCGCTTCGGTGGGCGGCCAATTTACAGTCCTTTTGGAAATTTGCTTTTTACCGTGACTTCCAGCGAGTATGTGAGTGTGATCGAAAAAGCAACAGCTTTGTTAGAGGTTCAACTGACAACAAATTCGATTCAACGCTCTGAGCTCATCCTGAATGACCTAGACCTGAACAAGACTGTCTCTTCTTCACGCAGCTCGGCGTCCTCCAAATGTGTGACTATCTGATGCATTGATACTGGTTGTGTACATATGTGTTTCTTTGCTATACAGAGAACGAAGATGAAGGAAGGCGAAGAATCCAGATGCGAGAGGAAGATACGAGTCTACTCTTCATCCTCCTCATCGGTGCCCTCCTCGGCTTCAAGGTCAAACATGCCGTTGGGACCACGTCCACCGTCTTCCTCATCGTACTCTTCCTCTTCATCATCGTCTTCCATGTCGCTGGCACCTTCCTCTTCAAGGTCGCTCTCGTCTGGAAGCTCCTCCTCGTCTTCCTCCTCCTCATCTTCGTCATCGTCTTCTACATCGTCTTCGTCATCGTCCTCTTCGATGTCCTCGACATCATCCTCGTCCTCATCGTCTTCGTCGTCGTCAGCATCAGAATCAGCCGAGGTGTTGCCGTCAGACATACGTCCGTTCCTGGCACGGCGACGTCTTCGAAGAGGACCATCATCCTCATCGTCACTGTCATCGTCATCATCATCATCGCTGTCATCACCGCCAAGAGCAATGTCCTGAACATCGCCCTCCTCATCATCATCGCCTCGGACAAGAACACCGTCCTCATCATCGTCGACGTTCATGCCATCGGAATCGGAATCATCCGACTCCTCAACCCACTTCTTACCTTTCCTTCTCTCCTTATCCGCCGCAGCGGCCTGAGAGACAGCATCGCCCTGCGACCTCTTACCAAACTTGGCGCCTTGCACGCGGATCTGGTTGTTGCTGGCTTGCGACATGTACGCAGCCCTTGCCTCGATCTGAGACAGCACCAACTCGAGTCGTCCGTTGAGCGACAGCAATCGCTCGTGCGTTGCTAGACGAGTGGTAAGCGTAGCGTGCAGACTCGAAAGACGGCTGACGAGATTAGGAAGCGACATTAGGTAGCCCATGTGATTGAGAAGCGTTGCGCGCACCCACTCCATGAGTCCACGAGCTTTTTGACTGCCCATGCTACCCTTGCTGACATGGTGTCCGCCAACACCGTTGAGACGGTTAACGCACTCTTCGAGGAGCTTGACGGCGGAAGGACCAGAGATCTTGCGGACAGTGTTGCGGATCAGAATGGGATCGTTGTGAACGAGGCAGCTGGTGAGCAAGCTCGAGTCGCCAGAGTGAAGAGCCTGCGAGAGTGAAGAGGCAAGCGAAGCTTCGCTCATCAACGACTGCTGCTTCTTGGTGGGTACATCAGCATCATCTTCGTCCGCCTCCTGACCGGCCAAAGAGGGATCGGCAAATCCGAGGTCCTTCAACCTTTGTGCAAGCGTTGGTTCCAACTCAGCACCTCGTGCAGCGGGAGCTGCGGCAAGACCAGCATCCTCGAGACCCAAGGAGAGATCGACGTCGTCAAAGCCTTGAGGACGCAATGGCGCATCAGCATACCTCTGTGTTGCAGCAGCACCACCGGTCAGCTGGGCTTCATCGCTTTCCGCAGCCAACAGACCGCCCGATGACGAGTTCTGCTTACCACCAGCGACGGGCAGACGCAGCGTCTTTTGCAACTGAGCATCCTTGCCGGTGACCACGGTTGTCTCGTCGATAGACACCTTGGCACCACGAATGAATCGAGCGAGTCGCAGCTTGTCAGAGACGAGACGGGCGTCGATCCATTCCACCGATGCCGCACCGCTCTCGGATTGCGCAAGGAGCTCCAATGATGGAAGTGCAGCCGACTTCTTTTTGGATGGCGATGCGTCCGACTTTGGCTCTGCAGGAAGGCCATAGATGCGTACACTTCCGGTTTGTGTGACAATGGTGATGAGGGTGCGTGCGTTGGAGGAGGAGTCGGTTGAGACTGAAAGCGCACGGACAGGACCGTCGAGAGCAGCAGTGGCGAAAGCGCGACCAGAAACAGCTTTGCCTGCCTTGGACTCGTACGTCCAAGCACTGACGATGCGGTCACCTTCCGCAGCGGAGATGAAAGTGGTGTCATTGAGCCATTCGAGATGTGTGACTGGCGAAGCATGTCCGGTGAAAGTAGCGCGAAGAGCGTTGTCCGAAGAAGCAGCATCGTTCAAGCTGATGCTGTGATGCGCGGAAAGAACGAGGTCCCGTCGCGAGGAGAGGAGCTGAACAGCCGATTTTGTGTCAGGGCGGAAGGCGGAGAAGGGCCGTAACGGAGCAGCTTGGTCGCCAAGCTTGACGTCCGCGAGGGCAAAGTTAGAGACCCAGCCGCTCTTCGAGCATGCGTAGAGTGTCTTGTTGGACTCGGAGTAGGACAAGGAGACAATACCGGCATTAGCTGCTGAAGAAGTGCTGCTGCCGGAGGCGGAGGATGCATCCAGGATGGCAACCGACTGAGCGAGAGCCGGGCTCAAAAGGTGCACTTGACCCGAGCTCAAGCCGAGTGCCAATAGGAGCTGAGAGGAGCCGGACGAAGAAGCATCGTCTCCAGACTCTGCATCGTGCTTTCTTCGCTTGGCTGACTTTGATGTGGATGTCGAAAGACGAACCCATTGCGACGAGAGGCACTCTGCTCCACCTAGCGAAGCCAGAAGAAAGTCGGTGACTAGCTGAGAGCTAGACGCAGCAGAAGCAGAGGCATTATAGATACGCAAGCGTTGCTGGTGGATCTGGTTGCTGATGTGTGCGAAGAGCGAGTGATCAGGAGAGGGCGAGAAGGAGCAAGAGGCGGTGGATGCTGTGACTGAACCCGAGGATGGAAGCAGAGGCTGATTGAGCTCCGAGGTGGAGGCAGGCCTCGACTTGGACGGCTTCGGAGTCTTGTTCTTGGCCATATTTGCTGTTCGATTCAAGCAAGGTGATGGTACGGTGTTGAACGAAGCTCTTCAAAGAGGTGTCGTACAACGAAGACAAGCTCTGTCAAGAAGAATTGAGAATTTTGGTCGGTGGAGCTGTGACCCTTCCTGCCAACTTTTTTTCTTGTGTGTCCTTGAGAGCAACCAGAAATTCCAACTTTCTGCAGAGCGGCAGCAAAATGTCAAAATTCCTCCCAGCAAATGACACATGCTTATCTCATCAAGATCAGAACACCTGTCAGGCCGCGACTCGAGTGAGCGTTAAATTCCTTGGACAACGTGCTGCAGCTGCGGGCTGGAAGCAGTTGCACAAATTTCGGCTTGACCTGTCTCAAAAAGACAGGCGTGAGCGTGAGCGTGTGGTCTGTTCGCCGCCACTTGAGAGAAGGCTAGAATCGAAGATGTGCAAGGAGCTGCAGCTCTATCCCTGAGCGTCCAAAGTCGCGCCTGTCTGTCTGCCAGCCTCCCGCGGCTGAGACCGACACTTTGCAGCCGATACTTCTTTGAGTGTCGCACAGGTTGCAACTGAGCCGATTAAGCCTTTCACCATTGTATCCATCTCCGCAATCACCTCGCCCTCGCTACACTACAGCCATCGATCGCTTCGATCTTCAAATACGCTACAGCAGACCAGCTTTGTTGTCTCCGTCAGCAGGCTCTGTGAGGACGAACGAACGAATAAGCACAAGCTAGCCGCTCACCTCGATTTCCACACTTCTCTCTAGCCGCTAGCCGACTCCGCAGCAGCCACTCGAGCCCTTCACAGGCCCCAACTCATCACGATGAACTACGTTCAGCTGGAGAAGCTCGGAGAGGGCACATACGCAACCGTATACAAGGGTCGTTCAAGACTCAATAACGAGATTGTTGCACTGAAAGAGATCCATCTCGATGCAGAGGAGGGCACACCATCCACAGCGATCCGCGAGATCTCGCTGATGAAGGAGCTGCGTCACACCAACATTGTGCGCCTGTACGATGTCATTCACACAGAGTCCAAGCTCATGCTCGTCTTCGAGTTCATGGAGCAGGATCTGAAGAAGTACATGGAGATTCACGGTCACCGCTGCGCACTCGACCCTGTCACCGTTCGCTCCTTTATGTTCCAGCTGCTCAAGGGTACCGCTTTTTGCCACGAGAACCGTGTGCTGCATCGTGATCTCAAGCCCCAGAATCTACTCATCAACAAGCGTGGCGAGCTCAAGCTGGCCGATTTTGGTCTTGCGCGAGCATTCGGTATCCCCGTCAACACTTTCTCAAACGAAGTCGTCACATTGTGGTACCGTGCACCCGATGTCTTGCTCGGCTCTCGCACCTACTCGACCTCAATCGATATTTGGAGTGCAGGTTGTATCATGGCAGAGATGATCTCCGGCCTTCCACTTTTCCGAGGTCGCGACAACAACGATCAGCTCAACCAGATCCTTCGCATCCTCGGCACACCAGATGACAACACCATGAAGCGTCTGGTCAATGATTCTCCCGAGATCCAAGTTCGACCCTTCCCCCGTGTTCCTCGAGTTCCATTCCAGAGCATGTTCCCCAAGGCGCATCCCTTGGCCATTGACTTGCTCGACAAGCTGCTCAAGTTCGACCCTACACAGCGTATCTCTGCAGACGAAGCCCTTCGACACCCGTACTTTACCACGTCGGCGGCAATTGCTGGGCTTTCTCACCCTCAGAGCAACAGTCAGCTCAACCTCGGCAACGGCGGTGGCCAGCAAGGCTCTTACCAGCAGGGCGTGCCCGGCCAGCCTGTCAACTAAGGTCAATCTTATTCATGCTCATAGCAAGGATAGCACAGGACCGCGCTTGGCCGACTTATGCAGGCTGCGCCGGTCGCTGTACTACGGCTTGTAACAATTGTCTCGAAATACAGCCTATGCATTGGGCCTTTTGTGTTCTCATGCACCAAATCACTTTTCTCTCTTCCCTTAACTATGTTACCGCACTCGCTTTACAATTTCTTCTTGTTTCACGTCTCTCTGTACAAGTATGCACTGTTCCGGTTCAATCTCAATGTCTATGCCAAGAATACAGCATGTAATATATGCCGTTGTTGGCCAGTGTATGTGTTGGCATTTGCTACGGTGGCAGAGTCTCGGAAACCGGGACTGGAAAGGCAGCCACACGTGATGGTGCACAAATCAGAAAGCGCTCTGCTGCCACTATTTTATTGCGCTGAAAGTGCGCTTTTGAGAAGAAAAGAAATTGGCCGGAGCTTCCGAAGATCACAAAGGACCCTTTCGAGAAGTAGCACAGGCTCTCATCGTATCACATCCTCATTGCTTAGCCATCACCTTCTTTAAGCCCAGCCAAGACGTTCTGCGCCTTTCTTCGGCTTTGCTCCTGACCACAACCAACATCTCCAGTTGCAGCCGCTCCTCGTGCTGCCTTCTATCCGACGCTTTAACGACACCAACACCTTCACCTATGTGTCTCTAGATTCTCATTCCCACCCGGCGAAACGGTTGTCAGGCTTCTCCGTGGGTCTTGCACCATCCGGGCGATGCGATATGCCTCGCAGCTTTGCAAAGGGCTGGCAGAGGCGTCGAGATCGCTAGAGAGACCCTACATTCCTCGACATGTACCTCTTCCGTCATCCAGCTACAGCGTCGTTGCAAAAGCCCCTACGGCGCTATCATCGCCAGATCAGCCTTCACACCCTCGACCAGCACGAATCGGAACAAATGAAGGCTGGAACAGTATCAACAGTAATTCAGGTGGAGGCAGCCAACGACCGGCACGCCAGCTCAAAGCAAATCCTTCCCCGGAGTACGGCGAGGTTCAGGCTCGATCTCCACGACACAGCGACCTCAAGATGCCACCAATAGTGCGACCTAGACATATCAAAAGGGACGATACAGCATCAGCGCCCTTTAGCGATGAAGTTGCTACAATCACAAGCTCGCAATCCACCGCTACTCCAGTTCAAGCTCACCTCCCGACAAGGCTGAAGCTTAGAACAGAGAGCGAGACAGCCCGCCATCGCCCACGCCGCTCTGGCGGGAGCAACACTGCCTCGCAAACTGGCTCGAATGCCATCGCTACCTCAGCGAAATCACCTCCGACACAATCGCGCGCTCAGCGTGCTGTCGCAAGGCTCACAACCGCTTATCCGGATCTCAGTAATTCCCAAGCCAGCTTTTTGCAACAAGTCTACCGGCAGACGCGTAAGCTTCGTTCCCAAGCTCCAAGTGCAGTGCTTGCATGGTACGAGGATGCGATCTGGACAATTGAACGTCAATTGCAGGAGTCTGAGAAGGTCGAGTCGCGGCAGAGTCTTGCACTTCTTCTCCGGTTCGCCTATTTAAGGAGTGATCTTCGCTCGATATTGCACCTCGAGAGTAGAGCTGCTCGACTATCTTCAAGTCTCAGCAGTACTAAACGGAGTGCTCCAGCTCCGGCCGCGTTGCTCAAAAATCCCGGCGACTTGGAAGCAGAGGGTGTCAGCATATGGCCAGAAGCAAATGAAGATCCTCTGCGCCTCGCTTTCAATCTCAAGGTAGCCTATGCAGCCAGGGATGGCGACTGGATCATGGTGGATGCTTTCTTGGATCAAGGATATAGCTCTCATCTCAGTCGAAGCAGGAGAAAGGCCGGCAGCACACATAAGAGTGGAGATGAGACGGGACTGAACGCAATAGGATGGGGCAGCCTCCTCCGTTTTGGCCTTGGAGACGGGCAAAGATCTGCATCAGGGAAAGAGCACGCGGGAAATTTCGATCAAGGCAACAACGTGAAGAAGGGAATTGCCTCAAGGGTGACATCAGCTTTGTCGGCCACCGCAGTACCAGCAACAGAAGTGATACAGAACATGCAGACTGGAGACGAAGAGCTCTTACAGAAGTCGGAACAGAGGAGAGCGCAAGTCGAAGCAAAGTTGTCCGTAAGCAAGAGACTACTACCGCATCTCCTTCGCTGCACCAGCGCTCCTCCGGTCACAACGACTCTACACTCTGAACTCACTGGGGACCTCTCGCAAATGGAAAGATCTACGAGCTCCTCCGACACATCCGCTACACCAGCTTGGCTCCTTCAATCGGTTCTCGCGCAACTTGCTGAGCGTGGAGAGACAGCCACGACTATCCGTATTGTCCAGTTGGCGCTTTCCGAGCCTTCGGGGCTCGAACATCACGCCGGCATTCGCGGAGGCGCCACGACCATCCTCAACCTTGCGCTTGTCGCTTGCGAACACAATCACGATGTCAGCCTCACAGAGACGCTGAGAATCTTCAACCAGCTGACAGGTTCGAGGCTCGGCTCCGATATCAATGAGAATGCACTCATCGACGGACCGACGTTTGTCAATGCTAGTTTTCACAAGACACACCGGACGCGCAATCATGGCATGAAGACCAAGGCTGGAAAGGACAGTCAAGGCGAAACAGCACCACCAGACACAGCGGCAGTACATCGAATCACACCAAACGAAGAGTCGCTCATTCTGGTGCTCAAGAAAGTCCGGCATCCGCTATTTCGTACATCGAGGAGCCGTAAGCTCGTCGATGACTTCCAAGAGCTTTTCCCTAATGTCAAGCTTTCGGGTCGGACATTCCGCGTTCTTGTTGACAAATGCATGACTGCTCCTCCCAGTCAAAGTTCTAGCGATGCTGTGGCGGAGGCAGGAGCAGAAGCAGCAGATTCCCCTGGGCCTACGCCGGCGGTAGGAGTGGCGAGCGGTCGTCGGGGGCGAAAACTGCGTCAGCAGGCGATCCACCTTGCCTCCTCGGGTGCTACAGCCTCGCACGCCATCAAGCCAAACGAAGACACCCCGTTGTCAGCGTCAAGAGGACCAATCGTAAGGCATGCCATCCTGCACCAAACCCTACTCGACATGCTCTCGCGCTTTTCGTCCGCACGCCGCCACGCACACTTGCATCGATGCACAACCAACCGACGCCGCACGGAGCACACTCTTCGCAAAGCCAAACGATTGCTCGAGTCCCTCAAGGAGTATCACTCGTCCAAGATCGCTTCTCTTTCGGAGAAGGAGCAGGAAGGGAGAAGAAAGGACCACCACGAGAAAGCGATCAAGGACATAGAAGGGTCATTGGATCTCCTTGCAAAGGTGAAAAGCTTGGGTCGGCAGGAGGAGGTGAAAAGGAAACGGAAGCAGAATGTGACTCCATTTGTGCAGTGAATCGTGATATGCAGTAGAAACCACGTTTTTGTACGCAATAATCTTTGGCGAGGCTTTCCCTTCCACGCCTGTGATCGTGTTGCCTCGACTGAAACAATCAAGTGGCGTCGTCGATAGCAACACACCGGCACATGACGTAGGGAGCTGACTCCATCATGATGAGAAACAGATGATTGCGTGAGCCACCTTGACGTTGTCCTTGCCTCCGTGCACGCCAATCCGCATGTTTAGGCGCATCATCTTCCATCACCCCTCGTCAATTGACTACTGAAGAAGGGCGGCAACGTGCGACTTGATCTCATCGCCGCCAACCTTCTTCAGGTACGCCTCGAATCGGTCCGGCATGTTGGAATCTGTGCTATCGTCATGCCAGCGCAAAGCGCCGAGGCGACATCGCCCGCCTGACGTGCAAAGCTGGCGAGGATTTGTACATCTCATGCACAAGCTGAGGTCGTTCCGATAGCTCCAGATGGATCAGGCGCACATGAGAAGGATCTGAGAGGCACAGCGGTGAATCTATGTTCCACAGACAGACCCTCACGACCGGCTTGGCAAAAAATGCTGAAGACATAAGTGAGATTGCGAATCAGTGATGTAAACTAAGATGATGCTAAATAAGGGTATGATGAATGTATGTATGTGATCGTGAAGATATAAAGAGTGAACCAAATCATTGAAAGCTTTGAGCCGCGGGCGTTAGAGCTCTTCTTCGCCATCGCTCATGCTTGAGCCGCGAGTACGTTTCTCCTTCCTGCCGCCAATCTGTCTATGAGCGCTGCTGTTGTGATGTTGTTGCTGCTGTACGACTCCGCCGACTAGCCAAGCCAGATCGCGCTCAAGGCGGTTTCTAACTTCGTCCATAGCTTTCCTGATGAGCATCTCTTCTTGCTTGACAGCTGCCTCCCCCTCCTTCTTGGCTGATGCGGCGGAGGTGATGGTGGCTTCCAGACCCCTAGCCCAGCCAAGCACTACTTCTTGGGAAAACATCCTTCCATCGCCATTCACCGCTTTGTCCAAGCGATGTAACAACGTGGTCCACTGTTTCAGGATGGCTGGCATCAATACTGTCATCAATGCATCTGGTGAAGAAGGGCTTGCGAATTCGTTGCCCAGGATGTAAGCGAGGTTGCTATGCTTTCCGTACGCATCGCTGTTCGCTGTTTTCGCTGGAGAGGTAGGGGTAGAAGAGGCAAAGCCAAACGAAGTAGGCTGACTCGAAGCAGTGAAAAGGTTGAAAGCAAGGCTTGACTTTGTTACCGAAGGTAGGAGAGCTTCGATGCGGAGAACGCGGTTGGTGATCATGAGGAGAAAGCTGAAGGTGGTTGCTGGGTGGACCTCTTCTCTGTCTGCTTGCAGACGTGGATCTCGTTCGCGAAGTCGCTGCTCGCGATCAGAGTCGAGTTCGGTGACAAAAAAGGGAAGGTAACCGAGCGCAGCATCGACGAAGGCAGCGATGGGTGCACGAAGTCGAGACCATGTGTATTCGTGACGTACGGAGCTGCCATCTGCGGTGAAAGGAATTGCTGAGCGGATGGCTTTCTCGAGCTCGTCAAGTGAAGCCTCGACAGAGTCAAGCGAAGGTGTTGGTAGCAAGGATAGGATTTGAGCCGGCAGCGAAGCGTCTTTCGATTGCGAAAGAAGCGATGTCAGCATCGAAAGAAGCGAAGGTTTGTCCATCGAAGCGAGCATCTTGCCGATGTCGACATCAATTCCAGACATGCCCACTCTACTATTGGACGTGCCAAGAGCGGGTCGTTTGGAAGATGACGGAGAGGCATGAAATGCATTACTGGGCTGTGATGGGCTGTGGAAGGTTGATGGCGAAGGACCGAATGCTGATGTGGTGACTGAAGACGATTCTGCGTGCATCGGTCCGAATCCTAGTCCTGCTCGCATCCGCTTGGGCAAGACCATACGCTTTTGATCTTGCGATGTTGCGAAGGGATCGGAGCCAAGTCTGGAACGCTGTGTATGACCCATATCCTCGTCATCGTCTACATCCTCGTCATCATCGAGATCACGTCTACGTTTTGCTTCTGATCTTCTGGACGGAGATAACGCTGAGGGCTGGGCAGATGTGGATGCGGATCCGAAACCGAACATAGGCGAAGCAGATGACGATGCTGCTGGTGAGCTGACGCCAGCATTGTTTCCTCCGAACGAAGAGCCAAAACCGAAGCCAAAGCCGAGTGGGCTTGGTGCATGATGGACCGGTGCACTATTGAAAGGAATCTGGTGGTTGGGGTTTGCTGTCACTGCCGGCGATGAGGATCGCGAAGGTGAGGCCGACATGGTGAAGAAAAGTCCTGATGCAGACATGACTTGGTGCTGAAGTCAAAAGAGGATGAGACTGAGCTGAGTCGGGAAAGCGAGAGAATGCTTGATTGATACGTTTGCTTTGCGCACGATCGGCAGGATGAAGGATGGTCCGACTGTGGAAAGGGCGGCTAAAGATACGGCCTGAACGTCAGCAGGCTTTGTCCACCTCAGCCGTGGGAGATGGCGGCAGGTCTCTGCGAAGATGATAGGTGAATGAGAGATAGGATGGTGGAAGACGAAGTGAGAGAAAGAAATGAAACCCGCCAAAGCTCAGTTGGAGACCTGTTGACTCAGTTTCACGCTTCAGTGTGCTGTGGGTTGGTTGATAGGCACAGCAGCTGAGAACCCGCCACCGCTCAAGAGCGGTCACGGCTAATCAACGCAGCTGCAATTTTGTGATTTTGTGGATTTTTTGTGATTTTGTGACTTTGTGATGTGCAGACATGCAGGTGTGTGTGCTCTGTGGTGTGTTGTTTGATCAAATCCCACTCTTGCCCGCCAAGATCCCGCACCCTGAGTCCAAATTTCATCGACCTGATGGCGAACACGCAGCCTTGGCCGCGCAATCAAACGGAAGCCTTCCCTGAAATCACAAAGCACACAGCGCCTGATTTCTACGAATATGTTAGCGAGAAACCCTAACAAAGCTAGGAATTTTGAATGTCTTCAGAGTGGAGGACGCACAGGCCGTCTTCGCCAAGGTTGACTTGACCATGGCTTCTGCATGCTATCAGGTTGAGATCACAGACTACGAGAAGCATACTGGCTACGATGTCTTCATTGATCTGCACTAAGCGTCAAGTCCGCGGTGAGCAACCTCATCAGAATCCGCAGCTGCGTCAGCGCGGTAGCTGGTGTTGGCGTCAGAGTCCTGCACGCTTGGCTTGAACTGTCCCGCACCTCCTCCACTCGATGAGAAGCCTTGACCTGTTTGGTTCTCTTTCGCGAATTGATCGCCTCCAGATGCCGATAGGCCGTAGCCGCCCTGGTCGATAGTCTCGCCACGTTCTACTTCTTGATCCGGGTTGGAAGGGTTGGGCTGAGCTGAGGACTGGTCGGTGAAGTTGTTGTCCGAAGCAAGACGGTCATCGCCTACGGAAAGAGGCTGCGTGCCGCTAGCGTCTGGAGTCGCAGCAAAGTAGCAGAAACAGTACTCTCACATCCAGTCAGTATCCTATCCTACCTGAACGAGGACCGGGTTGTGATCATTCAAGAGAGGCACTCACTGCTGCTGTTGTTTGTGTTGTCGCTGTATGACATGTTTGCTATGATCACGGAGAAGATTCGGAAATGGTGGTGATGGTCAAGACGAAGGAAGGACCTCTCTTGCAATCACTAAGGTGTCTGAAGAGGGGGCCGGTCACTTTTCGCGCCTTAGGACAGGCGAGCCTTAACTGCCGCCTGTGATCTTCCGCCTGACAGCACAGAGAGCGAGCTCAAAATCGCCGGTTCTCAGCACCAAGGTCAGGGTCTTGCTTTGAGCCAAAATCAGAGTATCGGGTACGTCATGGCAAGGCCTGCAGAGAGCGGCGCCATGTGACGTTTCCTAGCAGCGCCACGCTCAGTCAGCTGTCAACGTTCGAGGAAGCTCGGAGTTGAGTCAAAGAATAAATTCCTCTGTGAGATCGCTGTCGCCGAATTAAAGGCTGAGCGAATGCAAAAGATCATGTCAAATCGGGAGCTCAGCTTCTCAAGACCTCTTGACAGCAAAATTGTCTTGCTGGGACGGCCATAAGACTCACTCAGCGACGCTTGTAGACAGCCTCTCTCGAAGACATTGCGTGCCTTTGTCTCTTGTTCCGCTGATTCCTTTATCATCAGGCTCAAATACGGCGCAGGTCTCTCGAAAGTGACAGAGTAAGCACTCACATTTGCAATCACAAGGGAAGCCAGAAGATGAGATGCAAGCCACATGTGTGAAGTCGGCATGGGCCCGACTCTATGCCCTTTGCATGCTTCCACGTCTGACATGTGTGTGATACCTCCGTGAAGATAGACGGGAGAAGAGGCACGGATCACCCGACCTCACTATTATAGTGAAGAAGATAAATAGTCGCAGATCAATCTTGCCTACCTTAACCACCTAACCATACCCTACATATTCCTCGCAGTCACCCAAGCGATCTTTCAACATCATGTCATACAACAGCGGCTCCGGAAAGCTGTACTCTCCCTCTCAGGGCAGCGGCAGCGGTAGCTACACCTACAAGTCGTCCGGCACCAACTTGCAGGGCAATAACTACTGCTCTCGTGACTACGGCATCAACGCTCCCAACTACAACAGCTACCATTACTCCAACACGGATGGCTCGTACTACTACAGCAACCCGAACGGCTCTACCTACTGTAAGTTGAACTCGCTGTGGCATGATCCACCAAGTCATCGAGTAGAAACATGTGAAGCTAACCAATCTTGTGATGTCGCGCAATAGATAACAATGGTAAAGGGTTCAGCATTTACACCCCTCCTGGTGACCGCAAATAGGCCCAGAATTCTCTGTCCAGTATACCCTTGCCTTTCAGATCTTGTTAGTTCTGGTCCAAAGGCGCCTCTTTCGTGAATCACGAGTTCTTCCTACTGTCACTGTTGCTCACGAACGGTCTGATTTCTAGTGCTGAGAATACGGTGACATTGCAAAACTGATATAAAGATGCCAAGAGCCTAAGTATACATGCGTGACTGATATGAGAGATCATTGGGCGAGATAGAGACTAAGGGTGACGAAGAGGGAGACGATAGATATATTGTTCGATTTAGTGCGACTTTGTACGGCCGCCAAAGATGGCTCGAAGACCTTCGAACGATGGTCTCCTCGAAGATTTGCTTTTGCTCTTGGTTGCGCTCAAGTGCGATTCCGGGCTGCCGAGCTCGATTGTCTCAACGCGGATGTCCGACTTTGAGTTGGAGGCTTGCGCCTTTGGGAAAGGGTCTCGGAAGGCGACATTGGGAGCAGGGTTGGTGTTGAGATGCTCTGGTCGTGAAGTCTTGTGGTTGGGCGATGGCGAGGAGGTTTTAGGGCTTGAAGGGTCATCCGAGTCACGTCGGTGGGAGGCTTGGACTTTGATGAAGGTAACTTCGCCGCTGTCCTGCGTGGAGTTACCTTCGGAGGGGTCGGCGATCTCCAGAGCATCCTCGTGAACAGTGTCAATTGAGGAGGAGCCAGTGTAGCTGCCTTTACGACTGGGTCCGGCTGGCGAGGTGGCCTTTTGTAAAGCACGATCACGTTCCTCGTAGTCTACATCCTGTGGTGTTGCTTCTACAAGACGAATTTGTGGGACTGGCCTTTTCGACTCTGGTGCAGGAACTGGCGCCGGAGGAGGAGTTGCGAGCTCAGTGTTGAGCTTCGGAAGCTTCGGCGAAGATGCCTTCTTTGTTCGTACGGTGTCCTCAGGACTCGTCTCGGCAGTGCTGGATCGACTCGAGGCGGAGGAGTTGCTGCGGCAGCGAGATTCACGATCATCTTCCGATGAGATCGAGCTTGTGGAATGCTTGGGCGAGTGACCCCTGAGCGAGTCGTCAGATTGTCCTTGAGGCAATGACTGGTCCTTGACTGAAGATTCTGGTAGCTTCTGCCGTAACAAGTGAATGGATCTCTCGAACGGAGTGAGTGGACAGAGGCGAAGGTGCTCGATGATGAGGTCGAGAACTTCATCGTTGTCCACGACTGCGTCTACAGATGACGTTGGAGAGCCCGGCGCAGTAATTACCGTGCCATCGGATGCCCTACGTTTTTCCGAGGTAGAGCGTTCCCTTCGGATCCTCATCCAGCATCGAATGACATCGGCAAGTACGCGCAAGCTTGTGCTCATTGTGCCTTCCGGTGGTCTTTGAAAACAAGCTTCATTCGATTCCGTGAAGAGAGTCTCGTAGCAGATACCTTTTGCGTCCGGGCTCGACAGATTGAAAGGCCAAGCGTATAAAGTTTTGGTCGGTGCGTAGAATAGTGTGACAGTGATGCCGTTGCTCGAGCTCGAAGTGCTGGTGTTGGACGAACGACGCTGCTGGTCTCGTGCAATGCCGATGACGGACCATTGGTGAGAGCGATACGAAGGACTTGAAAAGCTGGTGCGGGTCGGCGACATTGTAGGTGATGCCAATGGCGAGGTGAATGATGAACCGGTAGGGGAAGAAGGGGTCGATGTTGTCTTTTTCAGGATGCTCCGAGGCTGCGGTGGTTGGTGCAGCGCTGGTGAGCGTTGCCTGTGAGGCGAGCTCGACAAGGCAAACACATGTGGCGCTTGTTGCTGAAGCATTGCTGGAGGACTAAATCTGCGTGGACCGCCCACTCTGATGGATTGCAGATCAGCCAGCACACCCGTGCCGTTGCCACGATCCCGGCGGGGCCTGAGTGGCTGTGTTGCTCTTCTTTGAGGTGGGGTGGCTGCTCAGGCGGGGCCGATGTATAGCCTGGCGTTGTGCCTTAGTGACAATTGACAGCGCACAATGGTAGATGAAATAGGAACGCTCGGAGCCTTTTGCAGATCGATTCAAGTCACGATGAGGGCCTAAGCGAGGCTGGGCGAATGTTGAGAGAGTTAAAGTAGAGTAAAGCTGAAACCTAAGGCGGGTGGTGGTGATGATGATGGTATAGAAAACAAAGTACGAGAAGGTCAATGGTGTCGTGGGGAACAGGATGGGACGAGCAGAAAGTAGAGGAGTGAAACAGAGGAGAAAGGGATGCTGAGAAGATCCGTGACGGAGGGTAGAAAAGGGGCCGTACTCATATGTTCAAAAGCAGAGAATGGTGCGAGCTGCAACACACCCGCCATGCAGTCGCCAGAGCTCACGGCATACAGCCAACAAAAAGCCTTGCTGAGCATCCAAGACCTGTGCCAGAAAGCATGATGCATGAGGCAGCAGCGCCATGTGCCGTCACTATCCAGCGCGGGAAGGCACGAGACAACAAAGTTGGCCGACAGTGTTGCTCATTGCAGATCAGAATAGAAACGCGACTCACTTCCGACGATGCCGTTCGAGTACGTCAGAAACTGCCGTCCTGTCCCTGCAACCTTTCGCTTCCTTGCAGCCCCTTTCACACGATGGCTTCTCGCTCTTTCGAAGACAAGCACACTAGATCAGAATGCCAGTGAATCTTTGATGATACTGGGGGCTACGTACAGTAAGCAGTCCGAGTTTCGCTGACTTGGCAGATAGCACAAGAAGAAAGTCATAAGCGCGCGCTGCACACTTTGATTTGACGCCATTTTAGTGTGTGTCTGGAGATAGACTAAACTTCACACAGCGAGAGAGTGCCGGTTGCGAATCCATGGGCAGTAAGGCTTTCTCGAGACAGAGCAGAAAGTTCGCCAAAACAGTAGACCAACACCTATGCATGAGAAAGGGCACTTGCATCGATGCGAAGGCTTGACCTCGAAATGATAAATGTGCCTGAAAAATCGTTGCCGTTCTTACGCTTTCGTGCCTTGCCGAGAGGCATGACAGGCTAGAGACCAAGTGCCGATGGCGACTTGAAAAGAGGACCTCCGACCCGGTCAAGCGGACTTGGAAATACGACGCAGGAGCCAAGCCACGTCCAAGTCGCCGTGAATTTCAAAACGCACAACCCAAAAAGCCGGCATCGTTTTTGCAGAGAGCATTTCCCTCACAATTGTCAACAGCCGCGCACAGCCTCCTGCTTGTAAGATGACGAGCTGGACATCCACGTTACACAAAGGACGTCGCATGAGCGTGGATCTGCAGCTGCTCGCCTATCAGAGTACAACATGCCGTGGCAGGATTCCACATGTGCAATCTAGCATCGAGGGCAAAGCAACGTACTCTATATGTTGAAATCGGCAGATCAAATACGAGGTCGTTCACAGCCATGCCTCGCTGTTGTCAGAGCTGTATCCGAGAGAACGTTTCATCTGTCACAGAACCTGCCTCGGAGACTTTTGCAAACTCATGCTTCCCGTTGTTCAAAACTTCGGCGTCTTTGTTTCTAAGTCCGGCATAAAGGGACTATTTGGCCGAAGATAAGATTTCAAAGCAACACCAAGTCGCCTGCATCTTGCTCTGCAATGCAATATTCGGCCTCCGCCCTTCCATCGAACTCTTGAAGCCACACGTTTCCAGCAAATCCTGCCGTCGCCGTGATTGGTGGTAAGGGCGGAACCTCTTTTTCCTTCGAGCACGGAGTCTCGGGAGGAGATGGCATGATCGAAATGGAGCGAGCGCTCGGGACTACGGGTCAGCAACTTTGCCGACTTCGTGAAAAGGGCTCTTGGCGATGAGAATGGCAGCTTCAGAGGATCGTGTATGTTGGACCATTTTGTCGGACTCCGTGATACCATGGTAAGAAATGAAGACACTAAGATTTGGCGATCCGCCTCGCTTGCTTGTCCATATTGGCGATCTAATGGTCTGCCACCTCGGAAAGCCATTGTTGCGGCGGGTAACTAGCGGATTCAGCAATTTAGTGTGGCAAATTTCTGCGGATGTCAACGAGATAGTGCGACTTTGATAGCTTTCATACAAATACAAGCGCTCTGGGAAGTACGTACTTGAACGAGGATGCTTGAGACCGCGCTACCGAGGCGCTAATTTTTCCGGTACTCGTTACCCGCTTCTTGCACCCTGCGTCGCCTCGCTTCTGAGACGGAAATGTCGTGCTCGCCTAGCTATCCGAGGCTTCTAATTCTGCACACGGTCTGAGCTTTCTAGGAATACCATGTATGACTTGCCGCTAGCAGACTGTCACTGACTCGGCATGATCTGACATCTACCTTCCGATCTAGTGGCCACACTTAGATCTCTTTCCATGTTGTCCCGCGCCTAAAAAGGTGAGAATACTGACATCGGACTTGATACTCGTGAGAGCTAGTCTAGATGAGCAATCGTTGGTGGATCGTGTGACTGATTGCCCCGCAACAGATAAAATCAAGCTAGGGAGAGCTTTCATTTCACATGTGACAGGAAGTGTCTTGCTTCCAAGTCGATCGTGAATGGGGAAGCTGTTGCTGTCAATATCAGCGACGATGGATCTTGCAGTTCAATTGTCAGATCGAGTGTATTCCTTGTCGGCCGTGACTTAAGATCGCGTGTCTTGCAAACGATCGCGCCTCGAGAAAAAAGCACAGATGTCAACGCGTAAATGAGTTGAAACGCGACTTTGCGCGTTCGCGTAAATTGCTTCCTTTTGTGTTTGCTTCGTTGAACGCGCGCTCTCGTGTGTTGCTGAGTGTTTTTCTCTCCTCTCTGAGCGAGAAAGC
The DNA here is from genome assembly GCA_001736125.1 of Pseudozyma tsukubaensis. Lineage (NCBI taxonomy): Eukaryota > Fungi > Basidiomycota > Ustilaginomycetes > Ustilaginales > Ustilaginaceae > Pseudozyma > Pseudozyma tsukubaensis. Next base: position 249,928 of record MAIP01000006.1, on the reverse strand, counting down.
TAGGGAGAGAGAGACGAGATGCTCATAGCGAAGGCGAGCGACTTCTCTGGCAAAATGCTGAGCTACAGACAACACTCTGTCTCGAGGGTGCGCACAGTATCGAGCAGTATCTGCAAGTTGACTCTGTCACCATCTCATCTTCTCAACTGCATCTTCAATTTTTCCTACCCGTTTCCTACGCACGGAACCAACCTCATCGGCACCATCTTCATCCTCATCTTAACGCATTGAACGATTAGACGCTAATATACCAATACACTTCTGCGTCGCTATCGCTGCAACAAGACAGCTACATCGGCCAACGAGCCAACTTTCCCCACCATCAACATCTTCTTCAGCCTTTGACATACCATCGCCAAGATGAGCCAGGCATACGACGATAACAACCTCGACGTCCCCATCTTTCAAGACGACTTGCTCCGTGATAGACAACGAGTCTTCTCCGAGTTCTTGTCCAAAGATGAATACACAGATGCCGTCCGTCGCATGCTAAGGATGGACGCTCGTCGACTCATCATCAACATCGATGATCTCCGTTCCTACAACCGAGAGTTTGCTACCGGCCTGCTCAACGAGCCCAACGAATATCTCCCAGCCTTCGATGCCGCATTGCATATGTCGGTCGAGTTGGCGCACAACCCTCTCAAAGATGACATCAAGAACAAGCAATACTACATCGGTCTGCGCGGAAGTTTCGGTGATCACCATGTCAACCCACGCACACTTCGCAGTATTCACATTGGCAAGATGATGAGCTTGGAAGGTATCGTGACTCGTTGCTCGCTCGTCCGTCCTAAGATCCTCAAGTCGGTGCACTACTGCGAGCAGACACTCAAGTTCCACCAACGCGAATACCGTGATGCCACAATGTACGGCACCCTCCCACCTTCATCCACCGTATACCCTACGGAGGACGAGAACGGTAACAGACTCACCACCGAATATGGCCACAGTCTCTTCCGTGACCACCAGATGATCTCGATCCAAGAGATGCCAGAACGTGCGCCGCCTGGTCAATTGCCAAGAAGCATCGACGTTGTCATGGACGATGACATGGTGGACCGCTGCAAGCCTGGTGACCGTATCCAGCTTGTCGGCATGTACCGATCGCTCGGCAACCGCACTGGTCAGAGCTCTTCTTCCACCTTCCGCACTCTTATGATCGGCAACAACCTCAACCTTCTCTCCTCGAAAGCCGGTGGTGGAATCGCACAAGCACACATCACCGATACTGACATCCGCAACATCAATAAGATCGCAAAGCGTAAGAATGTGTTCCAATTGCTCTCGCAGTCGCTTGCGCCCTCGATTTACGGTCACGAATACATCAAGAAGGCGGTGCTGCTTCTCTTGCTTGGAGGTGAAGAGAAGAACTTGCCCAACGGTACGCACATTCGTGGAGACATTAATATCCTCATGGTCGGTGACCCGTCCACGGCCAAGTCGCAGATGCTTCGATTCGTTCTCAACACTGCACCGCTCGCCATTGCCACAACCGGTCGTGGTTCCAGTGGTGTCGGTCTTACCGCTGCCGTCACAACAGATAAGGAGACGGGCGAGCGTCGACTTGAAGCTGGTGCCATGGTTCTCGCCGATCGTGGTGTCATCTGTATCGACGAATTCGACAAGATGAGCGACGTCGACCGAGTCGCTATTCACGAAGTCATGGAACAGCAGACCGTAACTATCGCCAAGGCTGGTATCCACACCAGTCTCAACGCTCGTTGTTCTGTGGTAGCAGCTGCCAATCCAATCTATGGTCAGTATGATGTTCACAAGGATCCTCACAAGAACATTGCGCTTCCCGACTCGCTTCTTTCGCGTTTCGATTTGCTGTTCGTGGTCACGGACGACGTTGATGAGCAGCGCGACCGTATGATCTCGGAACACGTTCTTCGCATGCACCGATACTTGCAGCCTGGCCTCGAGGAAGGCACCCCCGCTGTGGACAACCTTGATCAGGCACTTGACGTCGGTGCACCCGAAGGCACGGACGCCGATGGCGCTGCAATGCTAGGCGACACTTCGCCATTCGAAAAGTACAACCCTCTGTTGCACTCGGGTGTCACCGGCACCGGCCGAAGCAACGACAAGAAGGAAGTGCTTTCGATCGCTTTCATCAAAAAGTACATTCAGTACGCCAAGTCGCGTATTCACCCTGTGCTCACGAAGGGAGCAGCCGAGTGGATCGTCAACGTCTACTCAAATTTGCGTAACGACGAGCTCTCGGGCAATCAGAAGCGAACCTCGCCATTGACAGCGCGTACGCTCGAGACCCTGATTCGTTTGTCGACGGCCCACGCTAAGAGTCGTCTCAGCAGCAAGGTGGAGGAGCGTGATGCTGAAGCCGCAGAAGAGATCCTGCGTTTCGCTCTGTTCAAGGAGGTGCTTGGTGGACGCCGAGGTGTCAACAAGCGACGCCGTACTGGTAACAGCCCAATGAGCGATGACGACCAGAACGATGATGACGATGATGATGACGACAGCGGAGATGAAGCTGCTCGTGCGGATGGCAGCCAAGCTTACCGCAACGGAAGCAACTCGCGAGGTGTGCGAGGCGGTCGTCGTGGTGGTCAGCGATATGGCGAGGAAGATCACAGTAGCGATGATGACGACGAAGCAGGACTCGTCTCCTCGCAACGCTCTACACGATCCAATGGAGCTTACGCCACACGCGCGGCTCGGGCGACTCGACCAATGCCAGCCATGGTCGGTCCCGGCGGAATGGACGAAGAGACATTCGACGACGAGGATGCGCTTGAAGCAATGCGATCTCTCGAAGTTGAAGTCGTCATTCCATCCCAACCCATTCAATCCAGCTCGTCCGACGCAGTCTCGCCGCAAAGGACGGAGGCCTTCAAAGAGGCACTGTCGGACTTGCTCTTCTCATCCGATGGTCGATTGGCCGAGATGGACGCCATCCCACTCGACGAGCTGCTTCCCGTCATGAACGAAGGCCGCCGCACAGCGGATCTGTTCGACAGCAACGAAGCACGCCAGGTGCTTGAAGAGATGCACAGGGAGAGCAGCATCATGTTCAGCGACGGCATAGCTTACAAGCTCTAGTCCTCCGATTTCTATACCCAGTCACGCTTTCTCCTTTGTCATGGCTCTGGCATGTCCATTGACTTTCTTCCGCCTCCTTCTCTTTACTGACTCACTCCCAAGACTGCTTTGTATTCTCATGATTTTGTAACGTTGTACTTTTCTCGATCTCAGCTCGAATACATCCAAACACATACAAAGACCGCGTGTGAGTGTCTCAGAGAACCAATGAGCGTTTGGTTGATACAGATGTGACATGCTATTCAGGCACCAAATAACGAGCTTAAGTCTGAGAGAGAGGAGGGCAGAAGACGCGTCGGAGTCGGAAGAGGCTTAGCGCGAGTCAAGTCAGGGTTCTGATCTGAGTCTGACAGCAGCGCACTGCTCCACATGAATTGCAGAAATGCGAGCGATGCAGATCGGAAAAGCAGCAGCGGGGGCACATCTGAAAGCTCACATGTTGCGGGGCTGCGCTGCTCTTGAGACCTTTCCATCTATCCCATGCTTAGAAGCCGCAGTTGGTGATTCCGCAACCACATTTCTCGCCTTTGACCTTCACCCTTACCCTCACACCTCGTCTATATCGCTTTCAACACTCTAATAACCCATATCATCCGACACCACGATTCTCCAGCCGCATAATCTCGTCTCGAATCAGTGCTAAGTTGCTCGCCAAAGCAGCATCCTAGCGATAGCAGCGTCCTTACTCGACAGGCACGTCAGGCAGTCATTCACGATGACCTTGCCTCTGCCTTCCATTCTTGGAGGTACAGCCCTTACTCCGCCAGCTGCTATGCGACTAGACCTCGAAAATCCGCAGCGGGCCATCTCCCAACTCAAAGCCATTCGCAACTCTGTCATTGGTTCTAGAACGAAGAAGTCCAGCCTCGTCCATACCGGTGTCATCGAACAGCTTGTTCAGCTCCTTCGGATCGATCTCACCTCCACCAGCTATGCTTTCGAACTAGTCAGCCTTTCATCTACCATCGTTGCCTCGCTCGCCAATACTCCGGCGCAGTCTACCTTGCTACAGCTTTTGCGCTCGGGAACTCATGACGCTCTTCTCTGCTGCTTGCGCAACCTCAGTCAGCTACTCAGCCGCACCGGACATCATATTCTCGACTCGGCGGATGGCTCCTTTGACGCTCTTAAGCTGCTCGAATCGCTACTTCGCGCATTGCGGTCCATGCTTCTGTCCGTCGCCGACCAGCTTTCTGCAAGCCCACGATGGGGGATTGGTTCCAGTTGGGGTACCAAAGCAGCTTCGTCGGGGGTATCCATTGCTCGCCTCGGCTCCAACGCTGCTGCTTCCAAGATCTTTGGCAAAAGCAGTCGTGACTCCTTCTCAGCTACACCAGCACCGATCCAGGACATCCTGATGAGCAGCGCAAGCAATGACAATCTGCGAGCAAAGTTGAAGCAGGATCAGCTCGAGTCGGAAGCTCAACAGCAGTATGAGCTACGCCGTCTTGCCAGGGTCTTTCTCGCACAGGTGTATGATCCAACAAATCTTCCTTTCTTGCTCGGCCCTCTCTTCATGTGCCCAGTACCGCAGCAGCATGGTCCCTCTGGACACTCGAGCCTCGGTCAGCCGTCCAAAGCACCGTCAAAAGACCGCAGCGTTTTGCCTTCCACGGCTTCCTCACCTATGGCCAGTCATCACGAAGCGTCGCAAGCGTCCTCCTCTATCCCAGAGCGTGCAAATCAGCCAGACGCATCATCCCGTGGCTCTACAGTCGACGTCGAGAGCCTCCCAATGACAGTCAAGACCAAGATCCTTAGCGTCACAGAGATGATCTGCGCTATCTTATCGGGAACATTGTTTATCCCTGGCTACGATACAGAATCAACCGGCGATGCACGGATCTCGCTGGCCCAGCAGATTGCTCAGCGGCGAGAGAGGATCCTGGATTTCACTGCTGCCAATAGTCCGTTTGTCCTCGGCTGGACGGCTGAACCATCTTCATCACGCGGACGCAGCGAAGCCACATCGACCACCACTCTGCCATCAGAGTTGCAAGCACAGGTCATTCGCAAAGGTTCGCGTTCACGATCACGCCTCGGTATGAAAGACGCAGATCAAGGTACTTTTGACGCTCCACCTTTGCCGGTCTGGGACGAAGATGCCGGTGACGACGGCCCTGCTGGGCCTCATCTTGGAGATGTCGAGCCTGCTTCCATTTTGACCGTCTTCCTCGCTGCTGCCGAATGTGGATTTGCCAAGACACAAGAGGCTGCCCTGTACTGTCTTGCCGAAATCACGCGAGATGAACCAGAAGCGTCTCTGCGTCTCTTTCGCTGCATATCTCCTTCAGGGATGCTGCCTACCTCGGTCCTGCTTGGGCTGCGCCATACCAGCAGCGCCAACGTCAGATTGGCCGCTTTCACCTGTCTCGCCAACGTCATTAAAGTACATCCCTTCACTGCCAAGACGAACCAATGCGTTCTCGAAGTGCTCATGGAACTCCTCGATTACACCCCTGCAGGTCTATCGCAATCGCCCACAACTCTAACGACACCTCAGTTGCAAGGATCGAGCCAGGTCGAGATCCAGATCCAAGCAGCATTCGCGATTGCAAGGCTCGTTGCGGACAATGTCACCCTGCAGAACCTGGCCACTGACAGCTACAACGCGCTTGCCAAGTTGGCCAAGCTTCTTGATCGAGCATGCGCCCGCAGTCAGCCACCCAGCAGCGCCAAGGTGGAGCGTGCAAACGCAGCCACGACTGTTCTGGGAAGCATTGCCATCAGCACAACACGCACGGATAGTACGATCGGCATTGCGCCACCGACCGTTGACGAGTCCGCTATTAGGCTTCGCGAGGCTTGTCTCACCGCACTGGCCTCTTTGACCTTCCAGCACGATGAGCCACGTAGGAAGTTGATCGACTCTGTTCAACCTTCTGTGCTTGCGATGGTAGTCTCGAGCATCAGCTTTCCGGCTCTTGGTGTTAGGGTAGCAGCTTGTCGCCTAGCACGAGCTCTTTCCAGAAGCATTTCGATCTTGAGGACATCCATCGTCGATGCCGGCGTAGCACCGAAGCTCGTTTCGCTACTGCAGGATCCGGATGAAGAAGAGGTGGTCAAGGTGGAAGCGACCGCTACTATCTGCAACCTCGTGCTTGACTTCAGTCCGATGAAGAAGCTCATTCAGGAGCTTGGTGGTGTCGACAGCCTCGTGCAGCTTGCTCATGGCGGCGGTCAGCCAGCAGCATCGCTCAGTGCAGATGAGGGGAGGTACTTCTCCTTACAAGCTGCCGCCACGATTCCAAGCAGCAGCACAGCCAACCTCAGTAAGGATCGCAACGTTGGCTCAGTACGCACAGGACTCTCCGGCTCGCAGCAATTGCGCCTGCATGCCTTATGGGCGCTCAAGAACTTCCTCTCTTACTCTGACTCGGCCTTAAAAGTGGATATCCTGACCAAGCTTGGCTTCGACTTCCTCACATCTGTGTGCGAATCCCCCACTTGCGAGATGGCATTCAAAGAACAGGCACTCAACATTTTGCGCAACGCTGCAGCATCCAAAGAATCGGATGTGACGTTCATGGTGGATGGAATGGGCGGTGGCAGCCGTCTCATGATCTTACTAGAGAGGTGCATCTGGGATGGTCGCGAGGCAGGCGAACCAGGCGCAGCGGTCATTGAACAAGCCGCTTTTGTCCTCGTCAACGTCGCTACGGGTACCGAACAACATCGAAAGCTCCTCCTACGTACACCCAACATCATGGACGCTCTCGTCTTCTTCTGCAATCATCCTTGGAAAGACATTCGTGTCGCTGCTACAAGGTGTGTTGGCAATCTTTTGGGACGAAGCAAGCTGTCTTCCACCTCTTCGACGGCTGCAGCGGGTGTTGGGAGCACGCTGGCTGCTAGTGCCGATGCTTCGGGCAGATTGAGCACAGGTAACGTCGGAGGAGAGCTAAGCATGGATTTGTACGAGGAGGCAAAGGCACGCATCGCCGTGTTTGGGCTGGATGGGAAGCTGCGCGAGTTGGCATCGTCAGATCCAGAGTTGGATGTTAGGGAACGTGCAAAGTCGGCTCTCAACAAGCTTGGGATCGAGACTAGATCGCCTTAGACCAACGGCTGGATACGATGCATCTCTTCGTACAATCAATCCTGTTCATCCTCCCGTGTCCGCTCTCCTTCGTGTTTCAAACGCCTGACCATCATCACAAACAAGGACTGTGTGGTCTTGAAAAGCAGTAAACATTCGAACAAGCTGCAAAGGGTTCAAAAGGAGGGTTACATGAACAAGTGTTGTGTGATGAAACGATTCTCGATGCCTTTAGATTCTAGTCGTGTCGGCAATCTACTTCTTGTCCTTGGGGTCCTCCTTTGGCTTAGGAGGGGTAAGCTTGAATGCGTTAGGCTTGTAACTTTCTCCCTCACCGACCTGTTCCCATGGGCTGTTGGCTTCAAAGTTACGGAAAGCCTGGGTGAGCTGCAGTGGTTCCGAGACGACTCTCTTCTTCTCCTCGTCATAACGAACTTCCGTGTAACCCGTCAAAGGGAAATCCTTTCGCAAGGGGTGACCTTCGAATCCGTAATCGGTCAAAATACGACGCAAGTCAGGATGGCCGATGAAGAAGACACCGTACATGTCCCAGATTTCGCGTTCGTACCAATCGGCCGAACGGAAGACACCGGTTGCTGAGGGGACGGGGTGGACTTCATCAGCGTACGTCTTGACACGGATACGCGCGTTGTATTGGACCGAGAGGAGGTGGTAGACGACTTCGAAGCGTTGCGAACGGGTGGGGTAGTCGGCACCGCTGATGTCCATGCATGCGCGGAATTGGGTTTGGGTGTGGTCGCGAAGGAAGGTCAATGTGGGGATGACGGCGTCTGGTGCAACGTAGAGTGTGAGCTCGTCCTTGACGACGCTGAATTGCTGGATGAACTTGGGGAGACCTGGCGATGCGATAAGGTCAGAAGATGGATTGTCGGGTGGTTCGTGCATTCGTATAAAGATTGACAAGGGTAAAACAGGAATTCGTCAGCATGTCCCCTAAATCGGCTTGCAGCGAAGATGATGCTGTCTGGCTGGAATGAGGGACTGAACTTACAAGAAGTGATGTAGCTACCAAAATCGTGCAAAGGGCCAATAACGTCCTTGTAGTGATCTACTGGGTTGACACCTGCCGACTCTGAGAAAGGGCTGTTGGGGTTGACGCGGTCACCCTTTCCATCACCCTGAATAGCAACACGACCCGAAGACTTGGGGATGGACGAAGAGAATGCGCGAAGGCTGGCAAGAGGAGCGGCGGAAGCCCTCAAGGTGCTAGGAGTGGCGTTTCTGGCCGAAACGGCTCGGAAGAGACTGCTGGAAACGAGCGAACGGGCGGACATGATGACGATCCTCAACGGAGACGAGTAGCGAAAGGTGCAGCAACTCGAACGAAAGAGGGAGAAGAGGTTGGTGGGGAGTGATGATGAAGAATGCCAACCAGAGGTGGAGAAAGATGGAGTTGCAATATCTGTGAATTGGCACTTCACGATATTCGGATGACAAATTGGTGCCAGAGAGCCGCGCTGCAGCCAAATACACTGCTCCCAAGGCGATCGCAGGCTTAATCTTCGCGTCCAAGTCGGTTCCGAAACTGACTCAAATTTCCAGCAACGGCCGAAAAATAGTGAGAGTCTAACAATACACAGAAAGTGCGGGATTCGGAAAGTCGGGTTGCGGAAATGTTTCGATTGTGAAGCTGCTTCTGATGCACTCACCACTCTTGTTCTTGGTGTCGTTCTGTTCCTATCCACCCAGTCCTCGACACCGTTTGCTTTCCCCAGGCCGCTGAATCACTCAGGAACTTCTTTGGAAGGCATAGGAGCCACCGCAGCATCAAACACGGCGTCAAGAGCAATTCATACTTTCATCTTGGGACCGCAAAATCGCAATGGCACGAGCGCGAGGTCGCGCATCGAACGGCTCAGCTGCTTCCGAGAGCGCTGAACAAGCAGCAACATCCGCAACAGCTTCTGCATCGAGTCAGAATGGTCACAGTGCTGATGCTGGACCATCCGCAATTCCTGGCTCATCGAAGGATACCTTCTCATATCATGCGGTACAACTCGCTCCCACCGATGCATTACCCTACTTTGACCGCGATCTCGAATTGCAACCGGGTCTCCGCTCCCGAGTCGACGCTTTGATAGCCGAAGAACAAGCCAGCATGCAACCGCTAGAAGAAGCAATATCATCACGTCTTCCTCCCGCATACGAGCTTTTCAGTTCAAGACCTGACCTCCGGGCCGAGCTTGAACGCGTCGCTGCTGGCCAGCCATCCCAACACACCCTTGATACCCACAGATACACCCTTCCCGCCCCATCGTCTGGTGAAGCAGCCTCGCTGGAAGAATGGCAAGCAGCAGTAGACAGCGCACACGCCCAATTGGGACATATGGACGTCCGTCTGAAGAACGTCGAATTGCTCAAAATGTACGGAAGCAACGCTTGGAGGCTATCCAATTTCCAACAGGAACAAGATATCAGACATCTATCAGAACAGGTCGAATTGCTCAAAAACGAGACAAATGAGATCAATCGATTGCGGCAGAAGGATCAAACGGAAGCAGGATCGAAACTGGCGATACTGGAGAAGAGGTGGACGGAGTTGATCTCGAGAGGATTGCAGTTAGAGGTTGCGAATATCACTACACAGGGTGAGGTGGATGCATTGAGGAGTAAGAAGCGCAAGCTGGAGGCACAGATCAGCCAGCTTGAGTGAGAAGCTCAGCTCGTTGTCTCAAAATCGTCGGACTCGTGTAACCCCCTGTGACATGGGTAGGACCCGGCGCTATGGCGTCTGCTAGCCTGGCATAACGTAGCTTGTTAGCATCAGCCAGAACATCATTGTAATTGTATCTATCATCAATCAAGCATCGCACTGCCTTTCGCTGTTCCAGCTTTGACCATGATGTCAATGAAGACTGCCATAAGTTGAGCGAGGGTGAGCTTGAACCGAGGTGCGGGATGCGAGCGCGAAGATGAGGCTTTTCCGGAACCCGAGAAATGGCGGTCAAAAAGGAGGCTTCTTAGCAGTGCGGCAATTTCAGCTTACAGAATTGACTCGGACCCCTTCTCGACATCGCTTTCCGAACATTCTCTCCCTATCCGTCCGCCATCGATAGAACTAACAGGACTGGTCCAAGATGGCGTCTTTACGCTTCGACCAGGCCTCTATGGCAAACAAGCCAGAAGACAGATCGTCGGAAGCGTCAACGAGCTACACAAGCAAACTTCCGGACAAGAAGACGTTCATTGCCATTCTTTCGGGGAGCGCATTCGTCGCTGGTATGACCGGCGCTACGATCTATGGTCTGCGCAAGGCAAGGTTACAAGCTCTGAAGGAGGCACAGGAGCTCGCACAGGCATCCGCATCAGCTTCCGCTCTGCCTTCGGCGACTTCCGCCTCCGCACCGGCTGCGTTGAGGGCGAAGACTACCTCTTCCGCATCATGCTCGGTATCCTCAGCAACAAGTACTGGCCCGGCAGCACCAGCGACAGAGGAAGAGAGTAGTGGATCAGCAAATGGTGCATTTGCTTTGTTTCGTCAAATGAACTCTGCCATCCTCAGCCCTTCACAACAAACTTCTGCGGTTTCAGCTGCCGTTAAAGCTCCAAGCTCAGTATTCGACGACGAGACAGGTGCACTGCCAAGTGTGCTTCGCAAGCGAAGGTCACCACAGCCTTCGGCACCGACGCCAACCCTTGCTTGGAAGGCTGCGACAAATGAGATTCTCCAGACTCATCCTACAAATGCATCTGCAGCGCCCGCCTTGCAACACCCACAAGACGCCAAGATCGACTACAGCGAAATGGACTCCACTCTTGACTTCCTTGGCCTGTCAACGCCCGTTCCTGTCGACGAGCAACACCGACTAAAAGCTCTGGAAGAGGAAGCGGCCAACGCAGACGCCGGTCCTACTACGTTCTTTCAATCCCCCGTTGGACTCTCGCTCAAAGCCTTCCTAATTGCAACTTCGATCGTCACCTGTTCAACCCTGGCTACTGTGGAAGTAGCCAAATGGTCGCTTGGAGTTGACACGATGGACGAATTTGTCGTAGCAATGACCAAGATCGTTCCCAGTAGGAGAAGCGGTGAGGCTTCATTGGAAGGTGCTGCCCCGCATATGCGCGTTGTTCGCGATGGATCAGATCTGACACAGCAAACCGACCGAGCTGTTGGCGTTAGGGGCGTTACGGCGCCAAAGTCAGTAGACGAAGCGTTGACCGACCTCAGTCAAGCATCAAGTTTCGAAGAATGGGTATCGACGCTCAAACACCAACTCGATAGCGAAAGAGACTACGAAGTTCAACGTCGATTCGGTGGCAACGAAGCGGCGTCTTCCGCATCGAACGATTCTATCTCTGCATCATCTTCATCGCGAACATACGCAGTGCATTCGCCACTAGAAGCATCATTCGACAACTTATTGGAGGAAAACACAAATGGCGGGAAGCAGCCAACATCCTTCTTGCGCTCCGTACTTGCCATTTCACCTGTTCTGCCCTCAACCGCATTTGGGTTGGGGTTGGTCTCGGGTGTGCTAACATCGGGCAAGCGCGCTGGGCTGGTGTTCATGGCCGAAAATGCTCACCGTTTGCCTGACACGGTTCAGGGATGGTACTTTTACTCCAAGACAAAGAACTACAAAGTCCTACTCGGCGCTGCAAAGGGAGGTTTGAAACAAGGTGTTAGACTCGGTATCTGGACCACTGGATTCTGCCTTGCTGAGCGATTGGCTGAGCTGACGAGAGCGTCGCTTCAGAACCAGATCAGTCCTAACGCTGGAGGAAAAGAGGAAGGGATGAGGATTTTGGGTCACTGGACAGACGGTGCCTTGGCAGGATTGGCAACAGCGGCGGGTGCAACAACGCTGTATAGATTACCGAAGCCATCGTCGGTGAGAGTGTTCCAGTTGGGATTGCTGGCGGGGGCGAGCACGGGAGGTATTAGAGACTTGCAAGAGAGGTTGGTGCATAAGGAGATTGGAGGAGTTGCCAGCCACACCTAACCTAGTTCGGAAGTCAGACAGACGAATCCACACATGGCAATGTCACACAACTCGATATCAAGCACTTGCGAAAGCACTCGATGCAAAGTGATCAGATTGATCGCGCTACCATGACATGAAGAAGCGTTTTGACGAATGACTCGAACCACACCATTGACCAATCGATTCGAGGCTACGCAGGACGAACCTCCCTCTCCTCCGCAGTAAACTGCAACGTCTTACCCGTCTGAAGATACTTATCCGCCGCATCATTCGGCACCTTATTCTCGGTGAGCTTCTCCCTCCTCTGCTGCTCCTTGAGCTTGGTATTGATACCATACCTCTCATCTCGAGAAGCGATCATATCATCAGGTACTCCATCGTACTTCTCATCGATGGGCATCATCAATTTGGGTGGACCCAGCGGTACGTCTGACGAAGGTGCATGCCAGAGGTGACTGCATTTTTCGGCCCATTGGGGGGTTTTGTTTGTATGCATGCAAGGGAGGCAATAAAAGGTTTTGGGTGAGACACAAAAGAAGGTACAGTAGGTAGAGTCAGTGATTCGCACTCCGACGAATATATGCATCTCTGTAGTTGCCCTCTTTGCAGAAGGCGCAAAGCTAGCCAGCTCTTCGGACATCGCAGCATGTGTATGTGTGTGTGTGGTATACTCACATAGCTTTGCCGTAGAGCGTCTTGACCTTCGCCAACGCCGCTAACTCGGCAGCGTCTGGTACGGCACCACCCGTTGCCCCTTCCCCGACCGTCGCCTTCACTGCATCTTCAACACTCTTTATTGCTCCAAATGCAGCCTCGCCCGTTTTTCCACCCGCTCGCATTCCGATGAGCACCAAACTTCCACTCATGACTTCATGCACGTGCGAATGCCAATACTTCTTCTCCTCCTCCGGCAACGCTTTGAATTTTTCCTCGGTAATCATATACTCAACCCCAACAAGTTTGGCATCCGCTTCATCAGAGTCGTAAATGAGACATTGGAAATGATCGCCGGTAGAGCTGCAGGAACAGTAATGAACGGAAGGGACGATTTGACCTCGTTCATCGGCGATAACGTGGTATGCGTGGAGCGCTTGATGAATTCGGTCGACGGGGGCGAATCTGTTGACCATTTTTGCGAGCTTGGGTGGGAGATAGATGTCTCGGTAAAGTTGCGGCTTTGGGTGTTGTGATTGGGGATGGTGGATCGATATCGACAACGATGGTCGCTCGGAGACACGCACGCGGCATGCAGCGAGGTCTACTTCACCATGTCCCTATCCTCTCAAAGTTGCCAGAAAGATACGAGATTGCAGCATGCTCTAGACCGACTCGAATGCTTCTAACTCTGCGCAGTAAATCTCAGTCATCTCGGTATTCTCATCCCAAATTCCCTCTCGAGGATACAAGCAGGGATGATCCGAAGCGTGGGAACCAAGCCATGACGAGACCATGCTGAGTGATCCTCAATTTCCTTTCGGCAGGAGCACCGGTCAATTGTTCGGACTGATTAGAGAAACAAAGCTAAATTTTAGACTTTTCTTCGCTTTCCTACCACGACCTGCCTCGGCAATGCGAAACAAGGTCATCAGCTGCTGCGAGCTGCACTCTGCAGAGCCAGCCACAAAAAAGCTCAATTTTTTCCTAATTGGTTTCAGGCTCTGGGCAACAGAAGGTTTCATAGATTTCATGCGGCGCTTTATTGGCTTGCCTTTTCGATCTGTACCAATAGTGATCCTTCTTGCAAGAGAGCTGCTGAGATTGAACGAGCATGTTTGTCGATGAGACACAGAGGTTTGCGAACGCAACGTGAGGAGTCCAAATATATCATTGTTGGCGAATCTGTGCCTGCAATGTCTCCGCCAGGGCTTGACTGCAGGAGAGGAAGCATTGCGGGAAACCGATCTTGCACCGAGGTGTCGGAGCCCTTGGTCTTTCTTTCAAGCCCAAACACGTTTGTGGATGGAAATGTGTTTGACCCTGAGTAAAAGATGGAAAGTGGAAGTGAGACACTGGTGCAGCCAGAAGATGATATGCAGCGACTAGTGACTCTACAGATAAATAGCATGCTAGCTGTCGGAGCTCGCCAGATCCGAGTCGGACCGAAGCATCGTCTTTTCAATCTGTTGCATGAAGATGGACTGGCGGAGTCAGGAGCGATATGGCCAGGTATGCACATGCTCATGCAAGGTGCTTTTACGTGCTCGATCGGCTGCATACAAGACCGTGTTTCGGCACACGAACTTACCGCGGCAGCATCCCCAAAAGTTGGAAGCGCGGCTGAAGTTATTACCATGGTAGTGTGTCATCTCGTCTTGGCCGCATCTGCAAGCAACAAAGTGTTCGGCTATGCGAGTAGCATGTTCTGCCCATACTGCGAGGACCGAGCTGGGAGGATGTTTCGGTTGCACCGTTCAAAGAGACCATGGCGCTTCTCTTCACTGATTGCATGTCTTCACAGCCGAGACAAAGTCGATGCATGTGAGAAGCCAGCCACACTCTTTCAGCACAATGGTACAGCCATTAGCGAGGTCGCTCCTTGAAAGACCACATTCGGATCCACGGCTTCGGACCATCCGAAGCTTCGATGATGCAGAGTCAAGCCACAACTTGGACCTCCCAATCGGACTCAAAAGGTAGAATTGTTCGGATCAAGTTGACCGATTCATACGTGCATAACCTGGCATCTACTCGAGAGATTGATCTAGCTGCTAAGTCACAGCACTCAACTTTGGCCTGTCTGATAGCACAGCCTTGCAACAAAACTCTATCTCCTGCATCATCGGATCACACGCACAGCTGAGGCATTGTTTTGCTGGGAACCGCGTGATGCATTCGGCAAGACATTCACAATGAGCGTCTACTCGGCTATGATGCAGTCTTAATCTCGAACCGATGTCGTACATTGTATGGAAGTGTGACGTGGTCGATGCTGACATGGCCAAAAGCTGAGAGTCTTTCACATACGATCTTGATCTGATTTGACTGGTCAGATGGCGAGATACGTGTCTCATCTTGCACTAACTTAGTCAAAACCTGCCGTCTGTTCGAGACTCCGACAAGCAATCTGCGCTTAATTGGTGTCACTTTACAATGGAATCGAGTGATACACAATAGTCGCTCTGCATGGTGCTGATGCTCGATAGGAGTGATATGTGTCGGTCATCTACGGGCAGCGGGTTAGCATTGTGAGCACACTCCTCGGCTTGCATCCGCGTTGCATTGTGTGAAATTAAGACTGCTGTTCTGTACCAAATACTCGGTTTCAAGCTGCAGGTCTGGATCTTTTTCGGTTCGCGCCTGCTGTCACTCTGCGGGCTACTGCTGGTGTAGTGCTTCTTTTTTACGCCCTCAGCAACGCAGATCAACATCACAGCAGCCGCACCTTGGCTTGGGACACTGGGCCCGCAATCGGGAATTCGCATTTTCAGAGTTAGGCCTCACCATGCTCCCCGCTCCAGAGCCGCAAACCCGCACAGCTTTTGGTTCTCAGCGATGCACCAACCGACCGATTCGATCCGGCACATCCTGCACCTTTGTAAAGTGCAGGAATGCTGCTGTTGATGCGGCTACAAGAATAAACTTTGACTCGAAAAACGCAGCCGAGAAGTGCTTCGATCGACGGAAACGCACAGACGGGCAGCCAACTGAGACCCTTTACCACGCTCCAAAAGACTTGGGCTACAGTCGGTCACGCTTCTCCGCAAAGTTCACATTCAACTTGACTGCCTGCCGTATCCTGCCTCAGCCCAAACTCTTGCTTTTTGCTCTCTACTTATCCTCTTGACCCACCTCCTTCTACCTTCTGTACCATCACTTCTGCACAACTTTGCTCGTTCCACCTTTGCTCGACTGCCGATATATACACGACTTGCAGCGTACGCCCAATACGAACCTCGCATTTGACCGCGACTTTGTTTGCGATACATACACACACCTCTTTTAGCACATAACTCGCCTTCCATGCTCCATCTACTTTAGCACAATGCCTCCTCCAGGCATCTTTCAACGCTATCCGGGTCCTGCCTCGGCATCTCACATGATGTCAAGTCGTCCACCTTCGCCACCTCGTCATTCCTACCATGAGAGCACTCATCTCTATGCTCAGCATCCTGCTCACCACCGCCTGCCTCCTCTCCAGGCAGGCTACAATGAGCCGCTCTCAGTCCATGAACGGCCCGGCTTGATGCCATCAACATCAGCATCTACATTAATGCCAGGAGCCTATTCGTCTCAGCATATACCCAATAGCTTGCCTCCGTCTGAACAACGTCCTATGCATCAGCTCGTCCCCGAACAACAGCTTCAGCTCGCCAACATTCACCGCTTTACACCATCTTGCTCGCGTTGTCGTCAGAAGAAGCTCAAGTGCGACACCAATCTTCCTTGCAATCAGTGCATCGCCAAGGGCGTACATGACGACTGCCGTAAAGATTCCAGGATACCTCGAGGTCGCAAGCGACCCAAACTCGCTCCAGCTTCATCCGACAAGCCCGAAGATGAAATTGCTTCGCTGCGCAAACGAGTCACGGAGCTCGAAGATATGGTCACTCGCCAGAACAAACGACGCAGTACCACCTCGCAGCCTCCTTCACCTTCGGTAAGCAATCATCACTCCGACAAGCCTTCGCTCTCTTCACGCAAACTCGGCACTAGCTCGCGCGGCTCTCACACCACAGGTCCTTCCGAGGTCGGCTGCAGCAATTCGCGCGATCACTATAGCCCCACCCTCAACTCATTCGACTCGGATGAGGAGGAGCCTGGAGAGACGGAGCACTCGCTTGTCACCTTGGAGAAACTGGCTGCTTCCGATCCTCGTGTCAGCGAGCCCGGTCACGGCAAAGCCATGCACAAGCAGATCAACAATGTGGTTTCCACTCAGATCCCGCGCGATGGCACCAATGCCTACTTCAGCCAACCTACGGCACTGCAAGAGCGTATCGAAATTCTCATGCTAGCGAGACGACTCATTCCGGAGAAGCATATCGTCGACACGCTCATCTATGAATTCAACCTTCGTTGCCATGCATTGGTGGGTCGCATCATTCATATGCCTTCTTTCCAAAGCGATATTGACTTCTTCGTCTCTTCTTCCATCGAAGAATTGCTCACCTCACCACTCGACATGTACGATCTCGCGCGCTTCTTGATGGTCTTGAGGCTCGGTATGCGCTTCTACCCTTGGAAGGGCGGCATGTTTGTGGACGACACTGCTCCCGAGTTCATCGCTATCAATGCACTCAAGAATCGTGGAGACGACGTCTCGGCGCGGTGGCTCAGCCTCGCCAAGCGCACCTTGGCTGCCGACCGCACTTTCAGTCTAAGCTCACTCAGCGCTATCCAGACTGCGCTTCTCATGATCCTCGACGGCCGCGACTCTCCCAGCTACCTTAGGATGCTGCTGCGTATCTCCATTCAGACTGCGCTTGACATGGGACTCCATCGTCTTGGCGATGCGATGCCTTCGCCTGCAAATCCCGATGAGGGCATCGTTCGCCTCGAGACTGGTGTTCGCATCTGGTGGTACCTTGTCGTCAAGGATTGGTGCTCAGCGCAGCGTGAAGGTGCATATACAGTTCATCCATCCCAGATGACGACTCGAAGACCGCTGCACACCACCGACGCTCGCCTTTCCGAAGGCCGCACCGACGAGATTTCACTCGATGACCACTGCGAGACCAGCTACACACTCTGCCAGATCCAGCTCGCCAACATCATTCGTGAAAGTATCGACCTGCGTAACGAGCAGAGCACGCTCGGCGGTCAGTATGATGTCATCTCACCCAACAACAAGAAGCTGTTGCATGTCAAACTCGAGACTTTCCTCAGCGACTTACCTCCGCACTACCGCCTAGACAGTACTCAGATGCAACCAGGCGTTCTCGCCGTTCAGAGGTGCTTGCTGCACCAACAGACTTTTGACGTGCTTCTCAAGCTCAATCGCAAGAGTCTCTCGTCGTACAGCGAGCGCGCTACCTGCACGCTGCTGGCAGAGCAGATCGTTTCGACGCAGAAGCTGCTCCGCAGTGTCTGTCCTGTCATTGACGGCTTCTGGGTAAACTTTTTGCACCTGTTCGGTGCCACATTGACGCTGACGATTTCGTTGCTGCTTGACGACGACATGGACGCAGAGACTCGTGAAAGACGACGCAGCAAAGTGAATCTGGCTTTGACCACGATGCGAGAGACGCCCGGATCCGACCGCGGCAGTCGCATCATCGAAATCTTGCTTAAGGAGGAGCAAAAGCAGTGGGATACCGAGCAGCAGGGCTCAACTGCCGCTGCACAGCGCCAACCACTTGACCTGGTCACTCTGACGCGCCGCATTGTGGCTCAGAGCTCCGAGTTTGGCGAGGCCTCTGGACGATCCGACACTGCCGGCCTCATCTCTGCTCCTATTGAGAGTCCGAGCTCCCACGGCGCCTTGCCGGGTGTTGCGCGCAACGGAGCTGACGGCGTTCCGATGTGGGACGCATTGCCCGACGAGTCGGTTATCCCAGCCATCGCTTCTTCATGGGGCGCGATTTCGGTGGACCCGACCGATCCTATGGGCATCATATCGTCCTTTGCTCCTGATGCCGGCTTTGCCACGAACGGCTCCTATCCGAATGAGCAATATTCTCATATGCAGGATCGTCGCCCTCCAACTCGATCTTACGAACATAGCCTGCGTCCCTGGCAAGAACCAAGCCATGCGCAGCAGTCTTCGAATGGCGATGGTTCGGCAAATCAGAACAACTTGTGGGACTGGGTATTCTCTCAAGCTGCTTTGTTGCATGGCCCTAGCCCGCCCATCGAAGGCCCGCCACACAGCGTCTCGCCACCTCCCAACCCAACACGACGTGTGTCCAGCTCATCACGCTCTTCAGCAGGTCGCTCGAGGGCAATGCCTTCGCCGAGGATCCCACAAGCAGCTGAACCGCCGCTCGTCCGTCGTGCTCCCGGCTCGCACAGTGACATGTCTTCATCAGCTTCTTCGACTTATCGTTATCAATCGCATACGCATGCGCAACAACAGCAACAGCAGCAAGCGTACGCCCCGCGAATACCGTCAGTCCTGTCACCACCTGCACATGATTCGATGCATCCTCCACAACTTCCTCCCCCAGCAGAGCTGCTTCGTAGTACGAGACCTGCTAGCTTGTATTCTTCGCAGCCTAGGGAGTACCCGACCGAGTATCGTGGCGATTACTGATGGCGCCGCCACCTAGGCTTTCTAGGTACCTTATGCTTGATCCAGATCTTGTTCGCCTATCCCTCTCACACCTGGATAGCCCTCTGCTCTATTTCTCTTTGGACCTTTACTTTTATCTGTATTCTTAATGTAACACTTAGCTTATGCCTTCAATATACCACGTATCAATCTTGCAATGTATCGTCCACGGCTAGTTAGAAACGGAACCATGCTTAACTTTTACGGCAGGCTGGGTCAGGACCATTGTTCGACACAATGCCAGAGACAGTTTGTCAAGGTCGGCTTGTCAAGGTACGTTCCGGCATTGTGCTTGAGCGGCAAAGTTGGAAAGTTTGAAGGTTGACAAGTCGGCAAAGACGGATTTCTTTGGTTGGCAGCGCGGTTGCGGTTCGAGTGGTTGACCTAGGAGGCCTGCTCGTTTGCCCCTCTATTTGTCCTCGGGCTCGACGTTGTGGGAATTGACAGAGTGTTCGAGACACGACGGTCGAGGACCCCTGAGGTAGTGGCTCTTAGTGACGGCGACACTGTCCACGATCCGCCGCTGGCGCGAGTAGCCCGAAGATCATCCGGACAGAATCATTGTCGACCATGCTAATGGTGGCTCTCTCGACAACACGGCTGCCAACCTGCACTGGGTGACGCCTGCCTTGTCTTCGAAAGCACGAGATGAGAGGTCCCGGTCTTGCGTTACAGGTGCGTGACGAAGAGTGGCAATTCCGCTTTTCAGGTCACGGTCATGAAGCACAATCCAAGGCTCGTACCCTGATGCCGAGACTGCTAATCTCGTCCATAATTTCGTTGTCGGATTCAAGTACAGTGGCCAGCTCGTGACGAAGCCAAAGTAGCTCAACGCTGTTGATCCGGACTTGCGAACTTGCAGAATTTCGACCCAGCCCGATGGTGTCAAAATCTATTCAGTGGACGAGTTCTTCATTCTCGTGTACGAAGCTCAGTTCTCGGCAAAGACAGGCACGCTCGAGGACCCCAAATGCGTGGCGGAAGGGCTTGTTCTCGATCTACAGCGTGGGCGCGATGCCGAGGAGCAGGAATGGTCACAAAAAGAAGCAGAGGTCATCATCGCCCACCGAGATGGACAGATTGCGGACATCCCTGTCCAACTCGGTGTAGCGATTGAAGGCAAGGTTCTGCTCGATGATCAGAGCTATCGACGCTTCAAGGCCCGTTCCGCCACTGTCTCTATCGAGTCTGGCCAGCCTTGATTGGTGACAGTCAGAGCGCAGTCCATTGCGCAGCACCGGCGTCGTTGACCATCTCATTGGCAGGATCTTTGACTGCCGTGTCTCGAACTTGCACATCGTAGATCGCGCTGGTCACGACTGAAAACGAGTACAATTTGCTCTCAGTTGCCGACGCAGCACGATTATGGTTGAGCTCAGCAGAGAAACTTGAGATCATGTCGAGCTGTCGAAGGTCTTCTGGCCTCACAGTCCTGCTGCTCTGCGTCTGCACACAGCTTCTCTGCTCGCACAGCATGGACGGTATCGCCACATCAAAAAGGAGCATCACATTCAGATCAGGCAGTTGCCTGGACTGGAGTTTGAGCTTAACTTATTGACGACCGAGAAAACCATATTGAACAAATGAGAGACATATTGGGATTGTGAGGGACAGGACGTCGAGATGAGCGTCCACATCAACCTCATTAGTGTAGAATGATCCGATAAGGGACTAGTCGAACGAATGAATGGTGGTGTTGAAACAAAACTATTTAATGAGCATTGCTGCTCTTTGTGATGGCAACGGCAGCCAAGACCGCGACACCCAAGAACCCAATCGCTGCTGGTAAGGCAAGGTCCTTTGGCAAGACACCGAACAACAATTCTTCATCACCTGCGGTTTTCCTCGATGACTTCTTCACTGACTTCTTCTCCTTGACCTCCTCTTCGGCGTCCGACTCGTGGTGGGCCTCTTTCTCCTCTTCTTCAGCGACGCTTTGCAACTGTGCCTCGGCGTTCTCCCTCGCTTGCTGTCGTTTCTTCGCTGCCAATCCACCAGCCGAAGTAGCAGCAGATGCGGAAGCACGAGCCTCCCATCCTCGACCACCTTGCAGAAGCAAAACAACACGATCGCGACCTTGCTTACGAGCAACTTTGACCGAATCTTGAACATCGCCATCGGCCGTGATGAGAACGACATCGTCTTCATCGTCGGTGTATGCGAGTTGGAAGTCGTTCGGGTCGGGTCCTTCCCCGGCGTTGGCGGCAGGAGCCGGTTGGGCATCGGCATTGGATTCTCCGTCGACGTTGTACGCTGCAACAGTTGGCGCGGAAGAAGGAGTGGGGTCGAAGAAGGGATCGCCACCAAGCTTGATGCATACGATCTCGCGGATGGTCTCGTAGCTGTCATAGCGTGCCTGGAAGCGATGGGTCCTGCCTGATGGTGTGACGAACTTGAACAAGTAAGTGCCGTCGTCGGCTTCCACAGCGGCGGCTGACGCGGGCAAACCGATGGCACTGGCTCCATCGTCTCCGTTCATTTGGTGACCGACTGCGCTGGCCGAGTCGTTGGGGTGCAAGTCGGACGAAATGTCTGCGATGCCGGCACCGACTTTGCTTGGCGTGGGAGGCTCGAACTGGCTCTCCGACTGTCGGATGCTGCCAGAAACAGCTGACTCGTCATCACCAGCAATAGAGTTGGTTTGGCCGAACGAGTTCCAGAATCGATTCCACATTGGACCGCCCGCTGCACCGCCATCGCCACCTTGTTCGTCGGCCATGCTGTTGATCTGCTCCAATGTAGCGTAGGTAAGCTTGAGTACGTCGACGATACCGACGAGACGCGAGTCAACGTCGACAACGGGAAGGTTGAGGTATCGACCGTCGTGCATCTTTCGCAGTGCTTCCTGAATTGTGAGCGAGGGAGGGGCTGTGTCGGGATGAGGAGTCATGACGCGGACTACGGAGCACGTCTTAGGGTCCAGACCGGCAGCAATGACGCGGAGAACGACGTCCTTGGAGGTAAAGATACCGGCAATCTTGCCCGAGACGGCACCACCGCCACCAATTTGACCAGTGCCGGGGCCTGTGCCGGTGGATTCCATGACGCAGACCGCAGTGGTGTGGTGCTCCTTCATGAGCTTGGCAGCTTCGCGGACGGTAGTTCGGACACCGACGCAGCAGGGGAGAGTACGCGAGTCGAGGATGGACGAAAGGTCAGGAATGCTCATCTTCTGGCGCAATGCCTCAATGTACGAAAGCATGGCCTGCTGCGGGCCAGCCGAACCACCCCATTCACTCTGGACACCTTCGAGGGCATTGTAGAGCTTCTGTGACGATCCGTGTGCGCGCTCAAGCTTTTCGAGAGCCTCGTAAAAGACCTTGGCGATATCGAGCAATCCTACGACGTCGCCGTCTTCGTTGCAGACGGGCAAGTGACGGAATCCGCGTGTGACCATGGTGTTGAGCGCCTCGGTAGCCGAAGTGGTGTCGCGAGTGACCATGGGCGAGCGAGTCATGATAGCCGATACGGGAGTAGTACGGGCATCGAGACCAGCCGAGACAACACGGAAAGCGAGATCCTTGGCGGTGAAGATACCAGCGAGGTGCTCCTCTTCGTCGACGACGAGAACGCAGTCAGTGCGCTTAGCAGCGCAGAGTTGAGATGCATCGGCGACGCTGATCGATTGAGGAACAGTGAGAGCAGGGAGAGGACGCAGAGCAGAGACGGTACCGGCGGCAGCAACGGGCTGGCGTGTGGTGCGCTTAGAGCGGCGCGAAGAGATGGGAGTGGATGGTTTGCCTGACTTGCGCTGGAGCTCGCCTTCGATCTTTTTGCGGATCGCCTGTGCAGTACGTGCGACAATGAAGATGGCATAGAATTGGAAGTGTCAGTCGTATTTGTTGTCGTCTAGAGTACCATGATGGGGCAGAACTTACCTCGTCACGCTTGGACTGCCTCTTTCGAGTATCCGTGGCGTCACGGAAGGAGCTGGCGCTCGACATTTGAGACATGCTTGTAGATCGTGGTAAGTTGGTAGAAGTTTGGAGGGGGCTAGGTGAAGGAGAGTCCTCTTGGCGTACGGGAAGAGGGATGCGCGACATCCACGGCGAGCCGATGTTTGCGATGGTAGCTTAAAGGAGAGTCAGGAAAAGAGCGCAGCAGCCAACGTGGAGATGGCAAGGCGGTGTGTGTGTGTCGGTGTCGGTGTTGGTGTTGGTGTTGCGGAAAACCAATTTTGACAAGCGATGTGATACAAGCTCGAGCCAGCAGCAACCGTCGGTGAGGAAGCAGAACGGCAGAACAGCTGCGTGTGTGTGTGTTGTGTTCCTGTTTCTCTGAGCTTGGCCTTGATTTTTGGATGTGTGTTTTTCTCGCTCGAGACGCGCGGAAACCAACACTTGCTGAGTGACTGCTCCACTGCCACCTTCTACAGATGAGGGTGCAGATTTAGGCTCAGTTGTGTTGATCTTCAGCTCACCTTTTTCACACTCAGATAAGTCGCCTCACTTTGTTCATCTCGTGCTTCGCCGGCAGTTTGATTGAATCAGTGGACCATCTTGTACTTGTCAGCGTGGAGCCGATTATACGGCATGACAGGCTATGTTCAATGTCGGCAGTGGCTCGATATTCGATTGTAGCAGAGTGTTGGTCTTTGCTGGCTTGACGGCGTACTATGGTCACGTGCAGACAGCGGATGTGACATACTTAAGCCTAACATCTCAATCTTGGACTTAACATTCTGGAAATTTCGGAAAACGCTACGGCCACTTTGAGACTTTCGAAAAAGTGCTCAGCATCATTCTCAAACCTGCATATCGCTTTTGCTATCCTACTCTTCCACGCAACTCACCAGCTACAATATCACCAGCGAAGGTCGTATCGCACCTCAATTGACATCATGGGTGTCGTCGAAAAGATCAAGGAGCTCGAGGATGAGGTCGCAAGGACACAGAAGAACAAGGCAACAGAGTAAGTGCTTCCTAGCCGAGCTTTCTTGGAAAATGACTCTCGTCGCATCTGACCATGCTGACTCTGACACTTCTTCTCTATCTTCCTTCGAAACAGATACCATCTTGGTCAGCTGCGTGCCAAAATTGCGAAGCTTCGTCATGAGCTGCTCGAGCCCCAAAAGAAGTCGGGCAAGCCGGGAGAGGGTTTCGATGTCATGAAGTCCGGTGATGCTCGTGTGGCTCTCATCGGGTTCCCATCGGTCGGAAAGTCGTCTTTCCTTTCCAAAGTCACAGACACCAAGTCGGAAGCCGCTGCATACGAATTCACAACACTCACATGTCAACCTGGTGTACTCGAGTACGAAGGCGCCAAGATTCAGATCCTCGATTTGCCAGGTATCATTGAAGGAGCTTCCGAAGGAAAGGGTCGAGGTCGACAGGTCGTAGCTGTAGCCAAAACCGCAGACATGGTCATCATCATGCTCGACGCGACCAAGCCCGAAACACATCGTGCATTGCTCGAGAAGGAACTCGAGGCTGTCGGCATTCGTCTCAACAAGAACAAACCCGACGTTGTGCTTCGCAAGAAGAACACCGGTGGTATCGTCATCACAAAAGCCATGGGTCTCACATTGACCAAGATCGACGAAAAGATGATCCGCTCCATTCTTCAGGGCTACAAGATGCACAATGTTGACGTCATGCTCAGGGAGGACATCACGGTCGATGAGTTCATCGATGTCGTCCTCGGAAACCGCAACTACATCCCTTGTCTCTACGTCTACAACAAGATTGACTCGATCAGCATGGAGCAGATGGACAAGCTAGCAAGACAACCCAACTCGGTTGTCATCTCAGTCGAAGCCGATCTCAACATCGACTACTTGAAAGACATCATGTGGGAGAAGCTCGGCATCAACCGTATCTACACCAAGAAGCGTGGTGAGAGGCCCGACCTTTCGGACCCCCTCGTGGTGCGAAAGGGTGCTACCATTGAGCACGTTTGTCACCAAGTACACAGAGCTCTTGTGGACAAGTTCAAGTACGCACTCGTCTACGGCAAAAGCAGCAAGTTCCCAACCAGTCAAAAGGTGGGTCTCAATCATGTGGTCGCAGGAGACGATGTGGTTAGCATCTTCACCAAATGAGCCTCTTTCTGTCCAGACCTGTTTCGCCTGTTATCATTGTATTCTAGTCTCATCACATATATCCTACGTTGCTTCTCCGCATGATCGTTGCTTCCTATGTGTTGTGTTGTGTCCTGCTGTGACTATGCTAAAGAGACATAGGGCGTGGAGAATGAAAATGTGGAGTATTCTGCGCCTCGAGAAGAAAAAAGTCTGAACGGAAAAAGAAGCGTAAAAAAGGGTGCAGAAATTGAGTTAGCCGTAGCTGAGCTTGTGTGCTTGTGGGCTTTCTTTCTGACCTGCAGAGTCAAAAACCGAAAAATCAGACTGAGTGTCAACCACCACAAACTCTCCCTTTGATTCGCTTCCGCAACCACCATCATCATCCTCATCTTTCCTCTCCTACACATCTACAGCCATCACACACACTCACTCGAGCTTCTCACACGGCTCTTTCGCGTCGCTTCGACTGCATCCACTTCATCTTAAAGCCAGTGTAGACCAGACACACTTCGAACAAAGCCGAGTCTTAACTTCGTACATCAGCATCTTCACCCTCTGCCGCATCACAGCAGCCTACTACAACATCAGCTGATTGAGTGCACTACCTGCTGACCCGTCTCAGCACCTCCGATTCAGAGCCGTGTCGACGCTCATTTCATCAACAGCAACCTCACGCCAGTTTCCCAACGACTCACCATGTCACGACGAGGTGGACGAGGTGGTCACACTATCGCAGGCGCTGCACTACGCAATGCAGGACTCGTAGCTGATGGAGACGTTGGTATGCGCGATGCCGCAGGCCCAAGTAGGAGCCGAGGCGGCGGAGGTGGAGGTAGAAAAGGTGGTAGAAACGGCGGCGCAGATCCATCCAATTCCGTAAGTCTTCCGACAATATCTAGGCCACGACACTCCGGCTCGTCTCGCAAGTAATCGGAAGTGGCATTCGCATCCGTTGCGTGGTCGATCGACGATCCTAGAGCGGCTTCAGACAACAAGAGCCAACCCTAACAGAACACACCCGACTGATAACTTGCCGCACTTGAATCTTGCACTCGACTCGACCTTTGAACCCACTGCAATCCGTCGCACCCTCTACGATCGCATCCGCACGCACATTAGAATGGATCCGGCAATCATTTGCAAGGACGCCTTGCACGACAGCAACGTGCCAATCCACTTGGTAACCGACCGCCAGCAAAAGGCAAGAAGGCCGCCATCAATGTTAATGACGGTCTTCGCGCCGGCAACACAGCCGCCGTACTCAAAAGCATCTCTTCGTCAAAGGCACAGGGAGGCGGTCGCATACCTGGCGGCGGAGGCATCGTCTTCTCTGGCAACGATATGCCCAAAACACAGAACGTCGTCTCTCTCATCAAGCGCTTCCTCGAATCACGGTGGAATGACCAAGCCAAGTTCTTGAATCTCGAAGTGAGTACTACCCCACACCATCCTTCTAGTCGTAACCACACAGTAGACTGATCTTTGCTTTCCCATCTATCCTAACCTTCACTTACACAGAACATGCGCGCAGACCCTATCCTCCAAGCTGAAGGCGTCAAGCCTCCAGGCGTCGCAGGTGCACCCAAGGAGCTTGGCAATGTCATCTGGAAGCTCTGCTCCGAAACATACCCCGACGTCGTCACAATCTCGCTCGCCAATAACGGCTTCCGCAGCTTGGGCCCTGTCAGCCAATTGCCAGTCTACTTCCCCAATTTACAGAACCTTTCTCTTGAAGGCAACGAGCTCAAGTGGACCAAAGATCTCGACACATACGCATCCAGAAAGCACAAACTCACCAACCTCAAAGAGCTGTTGCTTACTGGCAATCCAGTCTATGCCAGTGCCATTGCAGCTGGCAACGAAGAGGGTTACCGCCGTGAGGTTCTCTCCAGATTCCGTCAATTGACCCTTCTCGATCAGAAACCAGTGACGCCGACCGAGTCGGGGTTCGCCAATCTACCGTCCACCACCAAGTCGAAGAAGGTCGATGCCGATGCAGCTCAAGTGCCCTTGCGCAACTTTCCCGTTTCCAACAAGCCTGGCTTTGTCGACGCAGAAGCCGGTGCCATCATGCCCAACTTTCTCTCCAAATTCTTCAGCCTCTACGACACCGACCGATCGCAGCTTCGAGAGGCCTACGCTCCCTTGGCGCAATTCTCCTACTGTGTCAATGTTAATCCGCCTCCAAGAGCTCGTGCAGCCGGCTTTCTCCACACTATGCCTCATCAAAAGGAGCTCTCATTCGATCGCTACCAGGACAACGGTAACCGTAATCTGATGCGTGTCCACGCACCTAAGATTCGTCATCAGCATTTACACAATGGAGCGGGCTCCATTCTCGCAGTTCTCAATAAGCTTCCCAAAACATCACATCCTCTCAACGACGCTTCCAAGTTCGTTGTTGATGCATGGGTGTTGCCGAACAGCGTGATCGGCGCTAGATTGAAGGGCGAGGAAAAGCCAGAAGCGTTGCTCTACATCAATGTGCACGGCGAGTTCGCTGAAGCGCCCAGTCAGGGTATCCGATCCTTTGATCGTACTTTCGCCGTGGCTCCCGTACCGCCAGAGAGTCCGGCCGCCGCTGCTGGCTGGCCCTGCGTTATCTTGTCGGATCAGCTCGTTGTACGACACTACTCGAGCCCCTCCGCCTGGGCACCCGACAGCTTGCCCACCGGCGAGATCACCGCGGAGCAGACACAGGCGTTGCAAGCCGCGCAGCAGCAGCAGGCTGCACCACAGCAACAAGCACCGGGACCTGCTGCGCAGCCTCCCATCCCAGCTGGGGGCGCCGCACTGCCGCCCCACCTTCAGAACCAGGCTCCCGCAGCCGGACTCAACGAACAACAGCATGCCATGTCACTGCAGCTCGCCACCCAATCCGGTCTCATCTACCCATTCGCCGTGCAATGCCTCCAGGAGAACGCATGGGACTACAATTTGGCCTTGACCAACTTCCAAAACTTGAAAGCGAGCAACGCTATCCCTCCGCAGGCCTTTGCTCAGCCTGTATGAGCTGCCTCTCATCTATGCAAATCATGTCTTCCCACATTACAAACTGTACCCTCAGCCTAGCAACAAGATGTACTTAGCCTTCACTCACACTCAGCATTCATTAGGGAGCAAGCTCGGTTCAGAGCCACAGTCTCTGCCGTCTCATTCGCATGATACAAAACAAAGGAGTCTTAGATTCGACGCATAGCTTAGCGTCCTACCCATCCGTTCACTGTTAGCTCGTGCGGTCTGTGCCGTGTAAGACTTCTGAAGCGAAAGAAAGGGAAGCGTGATCGGAAGCCGAGCCGAAACAAGCGCACGGCGGCCCGACAAAGTCACACAGAGAAAGGCGAAGGTCGAGAGAGAAAGATGAAGTGTTTCAATCCCACCTCACATGTGACAACAGCTGAAAGGCAATCTCATGAGTTGCGTGAGCCATCGATGCGAGTGTGAGGCGAAGTGGGTAGAACGGAAAGGAGGCTGCTGTTGGTCAGCTGTTGTGGATGCGCTTGCCCTGCCTGAGCGCTAGACGCTAGAGAACAGCAACTGATGCAGCGAGGTTTCTGTCGAACCTCCATCTCTACTATGTTTCTTGATTTCGCTGCTACATCCGTGTCCTCGAACAAGTTCAACTCGAATGTGAAATCAAGTTGCTACAAGGTAGCAAAAATGGCTTTCTTTACTCGCTACATCGTCCATGGGCTGCTCGTCTCTCTCATTTGGTCCACGTTCACCGTCGCTGGCGATCAACAACACAAACATCATCATAAACGACGAAATCACAAACACGATCGCTTCAAACCATCACAGCACCACGCTCTCTCAATCGCGATCAAACATCGTCATGTTCCCAAAGCATTCCGTTACATTCTGTCATCCTCCCCCTCTTCTGAAAACCACAGTCCCAAGTCCTCGACCTCTTCCTCCCTTTCTTCCTCTTCCTCTACCTCATCTTCAGGCGCGGTGGACAAGCGCGGTCTTCCCGGCCTCCCCGGCTCGGTCGAACACATGGCCTTCTACTCCTCCCTCCTAGCCATCCCCACCATCTTATCCATCATGGGCATCGTTACATACCACAACCTCGAAAAAGCCTACTTTAACTCCCAGATCAACGCTCAATACTACAAGACCAATCGAGACATGCTCAAGGCTCACGCTGCAAAGTTGATCCAAGATCAGGAAACGAAGTTCGCCAAAGCGGGGTATAAGTGGGATGGTATGATCTATAATGCCAATGGAGAGGTGAATAAGGGGGCAAAGGTGCCAATGAGCGGGGGAAAGGCGTTGGGGGTGCCGGGAGAGGCGCAGACGGCGCCTGCCGCGCCAGCACCGGCGCCGGCACCTGCGACAGGGAATGGCTCAACTGCGGGCGCGGGTACGGGAGGTAGCACGAGCGGTGGATCAGGCGGTAGCACAAGTGCGGGTGAAGGAACGATTGCTAGCACTGCTGCGGGCACGTCTGTAGGCACCGACACCAGCGCAGGCGCGGGTGGAAGTGCTGCCGGTGGTACTAGCGACGGTACTACTGCGGGTCCAGCTGGAGGTGCAGACGCAAGCTCAGGTGCCGGTGGTAGTTCTGGTGTGGCTACATCTTCGGACACGAACACGAGTGCGAACACGAGTACCGGTGCAGGAGAGGGCTCACTTGGTGACGGTAGCGCTGGAACAAGTGCAGATGGTAGTGCTGGAGACCAGGGTAGGGGTTCCGAGTCATTGTGATGCGCTGGCGCTAGATGGCTGTCGCTACATGTCGTTCCGATTTTTGTGTTGTATTGCCAATCACATTCGTTGCAATATACTAAGTGGTGTGTCTGATATTTGAGCGTCTTGGTTCACATCAAGCTCACGGACGCACGTCACACGGTAACGGTAGCAAAGAGAGTAAGTATGTAAGAGGTGAGGTAAATAGATAGAACGTAAAAAGACTCGGTGAGTAACAAAGGTGAACATAAATGTAGCGTAGATCGAGTGACGACCATCAATCACATGAAGACATAAGGTGTTCAAGAGGCGAGTAGCTACATTCGCTCAGTTCCTCTCGGGAGCGTACCTAACAGTGGGCTGGTCAAGAGCATAGGGCCTTACATCCTCGGTGAACTGCTTTGGACCAGCATCCTTACTCTCGGGCTGCCAGTTGCTCCAGTAGGTCTTTTGGTTGATGGCGCGAACCTTGTCAGGGTCCTCGCTGGACCAACCGGGGGTCTGATCGTTGGGGAGCCAGTTGTTAATGTCGTGGTTGCCGTTGCCCTTCTGAGCCTTGCGAAGCTTGTTCCAGTCCATCTCGACGTTGTTGATCTTAAAGATGATTTCGCCGTCGTTGTTGATGGTGAGACGAAGATCGATGGTCTTACCAGCATGGCTGACGCCGATGGAGTTGGTGATACCGTCAGGGCCCCAGTTGAAGCCACTGCCGATACCAGATTTGCCATCACCACCGTTGATACCCGCGCCAACATTGCCGTCGACCCAGTTGAGACCACAGCCCATACCGATGGATTGATCGGAAGCCCAAGGGAACATACCTTTGACGGAAGAGTTGACATCACCCTGCTTCCAGCCGATGTGCCTGGACCTGGTCTGCTTCCAAGTGACGTCGTAGGCTTGGTCCTTGGGAATGGGCCTGGCGTAACGGTAGGGATCGTGGATGCCGTCACGGGCCTCAGCGGCGTGAGAGAGGGCGAGAGCCACGAAGGGGAGGAGGGTGACAAAGGAGAGCTGCATCGTGTTTGTAGTAATTGTTTTTCACTAAAAGGGAAAGTATTATGTTGGTGATACGAGGAAGAAGGAAATGCTCCGGGATCTCGACCTTATGTATGCGACGAGACAGGAGAAAAGGACCGAACAGAACGCATCCGCTGGTGCTCGAGGCAACAGCTTCGCATCGAGAACGTTCGAGGAGCTCCGATCGCTCGGTGTCCCACGAAGTGGTCATGCTCTTTGACCCCTGAGTACCGCCGTGTGGGCCGCTGTCCCTGGTGGGTCCCGCCAAGCTTTCTGCAAATGAAGTCGAACGCCCTGAGTTCGATTGTCCATTAGTGGAGACACAAATCCCTGAGATGGTCACGGGACATTTCAACTTCACCATACATAAGCTCATGAGTTGCCACCCTTGTTGCAGGTCAATGTTACACAAGTGACGCGTGACGCCTTCCTCCTGGACCCACTTCATGTGAGCCCCACCTTTTCGCCGCCGAGCTCCGACCAGGCGCCGCCCTCAACTTTCCCCCTACACAGCCTTTTAGAGCATCAGTAGTCTGAGACCATGGGGCATGTCATGCTTCTCAGGAGCATCTTGAGGGCAAAAAGCTCTGCCTGTGCCTGAGTGAGGAGCCGCCGTCAAGTTGTGCGTCCGAAACGCGTCCGAAACCCACGCGCGGAGAAAAGACCAACATCTGGCTGAGCTGGGCACGAACACGCGAAAAAAGTAACAAAAAGTGGAGGAAAAACGCAGGTTGTATGCATGAAGCTCAGCTCTTGATGAACAACTTTCTGACATGCTTCCATCTCGACATGCAGCAACGCTGCCCCACACTCAACGACCTCGCAGAAGTGTTTTGCTGAGCAAGCAAAGAACAGACACTTGCCGATGAGCTTACGATTCGACACGCGATCCCGATAAGCTCCTCGGAACTGCGTGAACGACCAAACCTACTTGCGGTGTCGGCACCTTCGGAGCTTCTCCGAGAAACTCAGCATTCAACCTGCACTACCTCTGCTACCGACGGAGCCGAACCTGTGCTGAGGTTCGCTGCTCAACTGGAAGTAGTCTATCGCAGCAATGGCTCCAAGCGCTACGTCAACTTCTGCCAAAGCCTCGTCATCGCAAAAGGAGCATACATCCCAACCAAGTGGCAGTAGCACCCACGGCGCCGACGATGCCAGCTCACAGAAGGAAGCAAGCACTTTGCCAGCCTATCTGCGACCTCTCTCCAAGTCACAACTCGCTGCTGCCACCCATCCTCCGACATCATGCCTCCAAATCTTGGCTGGACCTGGGTCAGGCAAGACTCGTGTCCTCACCTCTCGAGTCGCTTGGCTCATTCTCGACCCTGCCAACAAGCTCAAGCCAGAAGACATCGTTGTCGTCACCTTCACCAACAAGGCTGCCAATGAAATGAAGCAGCGACTTATCAAACTCATCGGCAAAGAGCGAGTCGAGAACCTCGTCATTGGCACCTTCCACTCTGTATGCGCCAGATACCTGCGCAAGTATGGCCGTCTCATCTCTCTACCCAACAATTTTACAATCATCGATGTGGATGACGCCAAGCGAATGTTCAAAGCTATCATCAAGGAGCTCAAGGATGAGATCGAAAAGACGCATATTCAGATCAAACCTGAAGACTGCATGTCAGAGATCTCAAAGGCCAAGGCCAAGGAGATTGATCCGATGAAATACCAACAATTGGCGGATCTGGAGGCAGCCAAAGGAGAATCCAAGAAAGCGGCAATCGGCAAGAAGCTTCTGGGCTCTGCGCCCTTCAAAGCCATCATGGCCAAGATTTACACCGAGTATCAGCGTCAGCTCGTCGATGCAAACGCGCTGGACTTTGACGATCTGCTCGTGTATGGCGTTCAGCTCTTTCGACGTCAGAATCAGGTGGTGCGCAACATCCGACACGTGCTCGTCGACGAGTTTCAGGATACCAACATAACGCAGTACGAGCTGATGCGGCTCGTCGCATACTCTTCACAGGCTGTCAGCATCGTCGGCGACCCTGATCAGAGCATCTACGGCTGGCGCAGCGCAGAGATCGGCAATCTTGACAAGATGACCAAGGAGTTCAAGGGTACACAACAAGCACGCCTCGAGGAGAACTATCGAAGCACCGGCGCGATCCTCGAACTAGCGCTCAAGGTGGTTCAGCAGGACACGTCGCGAGTGCCTAAGGACCTGTATACGTCACATCCTCGGGGCACGCCTGTGGTGCTCAAATGCCATGGATCGGCGCAACTCGAGGCGGCTTACATCGCTTCCGAGATCAAACGCCTTATCGCTCACTCTGGAGGAATGCTCAACTACAACGATATTGCGATCCTGCTGCGCTTCAACTATCTCTCACGTGCCATCGAAGCTGAATTGCAAGCAAAGGGAATCGACTCGAGAATGATGGGCGGACACAAGTTCTTTGACCGCATGGAGGTCAAAGATTTGCTTGCCTATCTTGCGCTCGCTGACAATCCTGGCTTCACACCAGCTTTCATTCGGGTAGTCAACGTGCCGAAGCGAGGTATTGGCGAGAAAGGTGTCCAAGACATTCTCAACATGGCTGTCGCTGAACGCTGCAAGCCCATGGAGCTCGTTGAGCGCGTCGTCCAGGGTGGCAAGAATCCTGGTATCAAGCCAGCTATGAAGAAGGGGCTCAAGGATCTAGTCGAGGCCATCGTGGCTGTACGAGAAGCAGCGAGTGCTGGTCAGCCGGTCTCCAAATTGATCGAGCTGCTCATCGAGAAGATCAACTACGAGAACTACCTCAAGGCGCAGCAGGACTACGAATCGCGTTGGGGCAATGTGCAAGAACTCATCTCTTTCTCCACGGTCGTAGCACAGAACGTTGCATACCAAGATGGGAACGCGCCCTCAATTCCAATTGAGGAGATCTTGTCGCACACGCTGTCGAATCAGGAGAAAGGAGGAGCCGACGAAAGGAACGATAGCGAAGAGGAGGAAGAGGATGAGGACGACTTTGAGGAGGTGGGCATCAAGCCAGATCCTAAGAGTGGTCGTGGGAAGGCATCTGCAAGTGGCAACCATCCATTCTTTGACAAGAAGAAGGCAGGCAGCTCGAGCAAGTCGAAAGCAAGTACGCGTGCTTCGGCAAAGAGGGATGTTATCGATCTTTGCGACTCAGATGAGGAAGCCGGAGAAAAAGTCAAAGCGGAAGAGGAGGATCAGAAGCCTGCGCCAGCAAAGAAAGCGCGTACAGCGAAACAGGAATCGCCTTTGCCCAAGCAGGAGGAAGAGGAAGGCCAAGAGGATGGGCCAAAATCATCTCTGTTGACCATGCTGGACGAAACACTGGAAAAGCAAGATGATGACGCCGCTGACGATGAAGATCCGGGCGAGGATGAGCCCAAGACTCCCTTGCGCGTCTTCCTCGAAGCCTCCATCCTCGCTACCGACATGGCTGCCGAGACGGACCCACAGGACGAAAAGCAGAAACCGAAAGTCACCCTCTCCACCTGCCACGCCGCCAAAGGTCTCGAGTGGCCAGTCGTCTTCATTCCAGCCATCGAGGAGGGCTCTTTCCCATCTTTCCGCTGCGTCACACCCGATGAGGTTGCAGAAGAGCGGCGTCTTCTTTACGTCGCAATGACGCGTGCCGAGAGCGTTCTCTACCTCACTCACGCTACTGCACGTATGCAAGGTGGCGACACTCAAGACAAGATCTTGAGTAACTTTGTCTGCTCCGTAGCGTCCAAGCAGAACGGCGGGAGCTGCGATGCCAAAAAGGCGATCCCATTCTGCACAACACGACCGGAGCTCAATCTGGAAGCAATGCAGACGGTGGCAAAGGTGACAGGGAAGACGTTGCCCAGCGAAGCGGACATTCAGAAAGCCGTAGCGGAGTGGCAGAAGACTTCGGCGAAGGAGGTGGAGCAAGTGGATCAGATGAACGCCGGCAGGATGTCTGGGTTCGGGACATACTCGAGCTACGGAGGTGCCGGAGGGTATAACACATCTGGTGTGCATAGTGGTGCCACGGGAGGCTGGAATTCGCAAATGGGCTTCGGGCTGTATTGTGACGACCAGCTGCGCTCTACGCCTGCGTCAGGCGAGGGTCAAGGTAGTAGTGGTAGTGGTTGGGATCGCAGCCGGAGCACTAACGATGTCAAGAAGGCGCTAGGCTTTGTGCCTCCCTCGCTTGGCAGCTTTTCTTCTGCTGTTGACGCCGATGCTTCCCCTCCACCGACTTTCTCGGGCTTCCAACGAGCGTCTTCCCTCGGCGGCAATTTCAATCAAGCTTCGGGCAGCTCTTCTAGCGTGCCTCGACCTGGTGGCGGATTTGGGGGATTTGCAGGTCGCGACTCAGGCTCGTTCGGAGGCCGACGAAAGCAGCCACTTATACCGCCGTCGCGTCAAGCAGCGGCTACGCCACCTGCGCCGCCGTCTTTCACCGACGCAGTGCGCCTCCGAGCCAGACCGGAAGACTCGGTTGCTCTAGCACGGGCAGACGGCACCGCACCACGCCCTCGCGCTGACCTCAATAGCTTCCAACAAGCTCATTCGCAAGGTATCAGCAGCATTCTGAACATGCTTCCCGCATCAGATGATGACAACAGCTCCAATCAGGGCGGGTCACGGAGCTCGCCAATCGTTGTTGGAGAGGAATCGAATGGGGCGAGTAGCGCTTCGAGAGGTGCGGCGAGTAGCAGGGGCAAGAAGACACTGGGTATGCGGAGGAGGTTCTAGTCTCACCGCATCGATTGTACTGTATTGTCTCATCATGCACCGGGTCACGGCTCTGAAAATCCCTTCTATCTTTCTCTTTGCGAAGTGTCGTCTGTGAACAAGCTTGAGCTCTTATGATGTTGTAGAAAGGGTGATAGGGGTGCGCGGGAGTCAGAAGGAAGATGGCGGAAATTCGCCGAAGAGTCACCGGCTATGTCAACCACGTGGCGAGTCCAGCCGGTATGACCGGGCTCTATTTTGTGGCTTGGTGTATGTTACACGACGCTGCCCGTTCCGACGACCTTCTTGAACGCTGGACCATTTTCCCCCCACGCTCATTCACATCTTTCCCCCTTTCTTCCTTCCTTACTTTTACCATCTCTGTTGCTCCCTCCCTATCGATCGTCTCCTCGAGTGTTACAATATAGACGCAATGACCGTCCTTCCACCGACAGGCGAAGTCCCTACCGCGCCCTCACCCGTCTCTACACTCCTCCACTCGAATACCCCTTTCGTCCACTCCGCTCACCTCTCCAACCTCACAGGTCACAACATCTACCTCAAGCTCGACTGCGATCAGCCCTCGGGAAGCTTTAAGATCCGTGGCATTGGTAAAATCTGTCAATCGGCCATACTCCGTCAGAAGCAGGCGGGCTCTTCAACGCCTCCTCATCTTGTAACTTCGTCTGGTGGGAATGCGGGGTTGGCGGTGGCTTATGCGGCCAGTAGAGCAGGTGTGGGGAGTACGATTTTTGTCCCCACTTCGACGGAGGCGGATGTGGTGGAAAAGTTGAGAGCAAGGGGAGCGGAGGTGGTGGTGGGTGGGGATTCGTGGGATCAAGCTGATCAGGGAGCGAGGAGTTTGGTGAAGGAAAAGGAGGGCGCGGTGTATGTGCACCCTTTTGAAGGGGACGAACTGGTTAGTGGGCACAGCGGGCTCGTCGATGAGGTGTACGATCAATTCGCAGGCTCAGCAAGAGAGGGAGGCGAGAACATCGATGCCATCATCTGCAGCGTCGGCGGAGGAGGCCTGATCCGTGGTATCATCCAAGGAGCACTCAAGCAGACACCAACACCGACTTTGGTAGCGGTACAGAACTTTGGTGTTGACTCCTTTGACCGCTCGTTTGACCGTCATCTTCTCTCTTCGTCCACCGGACCAAAAAACGATCGCCCAGAGGACGTGGTAACGCTCGACAAAATCGCAAGTAAATGCACTTCGATGGGTACCAAGAAATGCTCGCTTACCACTCTTCACGACGCCATCTTGTACCACGACCGCACTGCAAGCCAAGGTGGGATCACGACGTTGACGGTAACAGACGATCTTTCGGCTTCGGCTTGCTGGCAATTTTCCTCGACTTCAGATCAGATTGGAGACGGAAAAGGAAAGAGGATGGTCGAGCTCAGCTGTGCGTCTGCTTTGACGCCCGTCTTCCACCCTTGGATTCTGGAGGAGTTGGTGAAGAGGTCAGAGGCGTTGAAGGTCAAAGTAGGGGGAGGGAAGAAGTTGAATATCGTCATCGAAGTTTGTGGAGGTAGCAAGGTCAATGATGGCTTGTTGGAGGAGTATAAGCTGAGCGCGAGGAAGATGGAGAAGAGGGATCGGATTCGAGTCAACGGGGTTGACATTGCTCCTGCTGCTGCTCAGTCTCTATAGACAACATGAATTACACTTCATACAGCTTGGCGTTTGATCAGCATTACATTTAAGAAGAAAAAAGCAGTGATACGGTGAGATCATGATTGTCAACTGTACTATGACAATGGCAGACCGTCTGGTCCATTTGATGGTCAAATCGATCTCTACTCACCTCGCGAGACTGCGCTCCTAGTCTGACTAGCCTGTACGAGAGCCGGTTTGCCTCACCTGGCTGCCGGATCTTCCCATCGCCACCAAGACCTCAATTTGAACCCATCTCAATTGCCAGGACTGCGTAACTCATGTCAGTAGCATGTGCAGCGCCTCGCCAAAGGCAATTACTTGGTTCACGCTTGCCCGGGGTCTTCTTCTACTGGGAAAAGGACTTCACTAACATTTCAGGAGCTACCGCTCCTTCGGCATCTTCCGTGAGGCTAAGGTTGGATTTTAGCAGCACAGGCTCATAGCTTGACGAAGTCCCCTGACAAATGGGCAGGCATGTGTCTCGCAGCTGTCTTCGACCGCGTTTTCGAGGCCAGACCCGTTCGTTAAACCATCGACAACCACTTCCTTCTTGGTATTGTTTTCTGCGCATCGAACATGCTCTGTGGACTCGATACAGCCACTGTGATGATCAAGAGCACCAAGGGCTTCAACATGCTCCTCAAAGGACTTCAGGCGGTCTTAACCATCTACAACAAGGTAATTCCCGAGAAGGAACACAAGCTCATTGCAGGAACTCAGTTGATCATGATGGCGCCTATCACCGTTGCTGATACCGCAGATGGTACTTCTGCAGGCAGCGGTGGTGCCACGGCCAGAGACAACTTGCACCTTGATCCGTCTCAGGAAGCTGACTACCTTCAAGACCTGAGCAAGAGGAGGACCGGCCGCCAATCTTGTGGATGTTCGACACCACACAAGAGAGATCCGGCAAAAAGCCGCAAAGGGGCAGTATGGCAGCTTCGGGTCCTTTGCAAGGTGGGAAACCCTTTGGACACAGTTCAACTACCCAACCTGCGACCACCAAGGGCAAGGGAAAGGCAAGACAGATGGATTCGGAAAACTCGCAGCCTGCACCACCCGAGCATATTTCCAGGTACGTGATGTAGATTCCTGATCCTATCTTGCTGACCATCTTCGCTGACTTTGTTTTGCTCACCCTCAACAGCAGACATACCAAAGCCCTCCTGACAATCCGAAAGACGATGAAAGAGATTTCGGGTCTCATAGAACAAAACCGACAGGCGAGCACTGGATGTGGTCAGATAATCGACAGTGCACATCGCTCTTAACAGCTCTGAACGGCGCCATTGCGATGTGTTTCTGTCACGCTTCAACATCGAAATGTATCTCACACCTCTACATCGAAACAAATTGTTCGGCACAGACTCAAAGGAATCATGGCCGAGCCTATCGCAAGTAGCAGCGAGCCCGGCGTACCGGCCTCTCTTGCGCCAATCTCAAGCACCAGCTACGCGACCAAACTGCAACTTGGCCCGATCCTCGAGGAGCTGGCACAGTTCAGGGCCGAGGTCACCGAACAGGCCTCAGTGATCCAGACGCTCCGCTCTCGCGTCCAAGAGCTGGAAGAGCTGGTTGCCAGCCTCACTCGCAAAGATTGCAAATTGACTTTTGCACGGGTCAAAGAATGGCCACAGAGGAAGGAGATGCTTTGAGCTTCTGCGTCGTCTATTACAATGTTTGGCATCAATGCATATCTATGAGCGGTGATTGAACGTCCGTAAGCCAAGGGGAAGGCCTACCTTCCCAACTCTTGCAGAATCTCGTTCTGCCTCTGCACTCCTACCTTTGCAAAGCCTTGCAACTGCATACTGAATTGCGCGTTGCCCGCTGTCAAGGCTCTCAACTTGCTCGAATATTTCACCAAGTTTGCTAATGGCACAACGGCGTGGATCTCCGCCTTGCCGCCTGCCCCAGTTGCATCGTCTGCTCCTTTACCAGTCGCACCACTTGATGCGGCTGACGATTGAAGTTCAAACCGATTCGTACTCGAGTTGGGGATAAACACTTCTTCCTCCCCCCCACCGCTGCTTTCGTGCGTCGAAGAAGACGTTGTTTGCAAGTGGACAACGTCCTGCACGATTCCGTCCTGTTCAGCGGTGATATCGTTGATCACTTTACCCAAGTGGGCATCGGGGACGGTAATGCGTGTGCTCATCATGGGTTCCATTAATGTTGTCAGCGCGGAAGCGGGGACAGTGGTGAGGCCGGTTTCCGGGTTGATTTTCGCTTCGGAACGTAAAAGTTTACGAAGCAGGTGAGAGAGGAGGTAGGAGATGGCGGCGGATGAAGAGAGGTCGCCGAACATTTGGATGTCTGAAATGGTGATATGAAGGCCCATGAGGGGGTTTGAGGTGAGGGGACCGCGGGAGAGGGCGGCGACCATGCCGGTTTTGAACATAGTTTCGACGGTGGTGAGGTCGAGGCCGGCGGGTAGGCCGGGGGTTGAGGTTGGGTCGCTGCGGTTGGTGTTAGCGGAAGATGAAGAGGAGGAGGAAGAGGAGGCTTTGGAAGAGCGAGAGGTATGGCGGGGTGTTTCGGCGAGGTACGCTTCGATGTCAGCGTCGTCTTCTGCTCCTGCTGGCGGGTTGCGTTCACCAGCGCTGTCTGCGGTGGAAGGCGCAAAGGCGATGTTGACCACATTACCACCGAATACCGCTGCATCGGCGTCGTTGACCCTATGCATCTCCTCTTCCCCCAGAGGGCGAACCGTCATTGTAGCGCCGATCTTGATCTTCTTCCCCGCCAACTCCCTCTCCACTACCTCGTTCACCTTCAACACACCAAGCTCCTCACCCAGCGTCTCCCTATACGAAACTCTCACGGCTCCCATCCTAGCGTTGACGCCAAACTCGTTGGCTAGACGATCTTTCGCGATCTCGAGATGCAGCTCTCCCATCCCGCTGAGCACCGTCTGTCCCGTTCCGCCCGCTCCTGCCGTTGACTCGTCCAACCTCAACGAAGGGTCTGTTCGAATGAGAAGATTAAGCGCCTCGCTAACGGCGTCGACATCAGACTTGCTCGCTGGCTCCAACGACATACTGAATACCGGTGGAGGGATGTGAACCCTCTTCAGTCGTAAGCTCTTCACCTCTGCTGGCTCTAATGCCTTGCCATCGCCTGCTGCTTTGTTCGAAGTAATATTGGGTGTGGACGAAACGTCAACAAGTGTGTCTCCTGTTCTCGTGTCTCGCAAGCCTAGAATGACGCCGATTTGCCCAGCTCGCAAGGTTGACGTTTCGATGTACTGATCCGCAAAGGGGAACAGAACCCTCGAAAGACGCTCGCGAGCGCCAGTGGTGGTGTTGAACAAAGTCGAAGCGCGGCTGAGGGTTCCCGAGTAGACACGAACGAAGGTGGTCGGCCCACGTCGTTTGTCGTGTACTACTTTGAAAGCTAGGGCGGTCGTACGTTTGTCGGTGAGTGAGATTGAGACTTCTTTGCCACTCGATTGGTCTGCTTCAGCATCCTCCTTCGCGTTTCCTTTTGTGGGCGCGGACTTGACCGAAGAAGCGACCTTCCCAACAACGTCAGGCTTGTCGACCGGACTCGGAAGAAAGTCTGCAATGGCATCGAGCAAAGGCTGTACACCAACGTTCTTAGCCGCCGATCCGCAAAGCACAGGCAGGATTGTACCTGCCAGCGTCTGCCGCCTGATAGCTTCCCTCAGCGAAGCGGCAGACATCTTCGAATGCGGCTCCTCCCCACTCGTTGTCGGCAACCCGAACAGCTCTTCCAAG
The DNA here is from genome assembly GCA_001736125.1 of Pseudozyma tsukubaensis. Classification (NCBI taxonomy): domain Eukaryota; kingdom Fungi; phylum Basidiomycota; class Ustilaginomycetes; order Ustilaginales; family Ustilaginaceae; genus Pseudozyma; species Pseudozyma tsukubaensis. The sequence goes on along the minus strand of MAIP01000006.1, from coordinate 208,855 downwards.
AGCATGTCGTCCAACGAAGCCAAGCACTCCACCAGCGCATGCCTCGCTTCTTTTGCTTCAGCAAACATTTCATGTCCCTCTTCCAGCGGTGTACGCGTTACGACTTCCCCTGCCTTTCCTGAAAATGTCAGCGTCTGCATCTCTACCAAGTCGACTAACCCACTAAGCCCCGGCTCGTCCTTGCCTGCCACCGGAATGGGTAGTTGCAGAAGCAGCGGCCGCTGATGCATCCCTGACCGCAACACACTTCGAAGCGACTGAGCTACCGAGCTTCCCATCCTGTCCAGTTTGTTGATGAAAAGAATAGATGCTTTGACATCGTACCTCGCCGCCTGACTCCATACGTTTTCGGTTTGCGACTCAACACCTTCCACGCCATCGAGGACTACGACGGCTCCATCAACGACGCGAAGTGCGCGTTCGACTTCGATGCCGAAATCGATATGTCCGGGAGTGTCGACGAGGGTGATACCTACCGTCTCTCTCCCTGGCGCTCCTTTGGATTTGTGAGAAGAGGGGCTGGGCCACCACACGGGACCAACGGCGGCAGATTGGATGGTGATTCCTCGTTGACGTTCTTGTTCCAAAAAGTCGGTGACTGTGCTTCCGGAGTCGACGTCGCCGGGTAGCGCTCCGGAGGCATTACTGCCGCTGCTGCTGCCAGATGAGGAGGAGAGAGCATCGGTCAAGTGTAGGAGTCGTTCAGTGAGGGTGGTTTTGCCAGCATCGATGTGGGCGATAATCGAGATGTTGCGCAGCGCTGATATTGGGTGCTTTTCGGCATGAGGCTGTGATGCTTCGCCAGCTTGCCATAACGAGGTAGAGGAGAAGTGGCGGGCATAGTGTGGTGCGAGAGAGGCGTTTGGTTGTCCTTGTCGTAGCGCTGACTGAGGAAAACAGGATGATGAAGCTGTTGAAAGGGCTGCAGCTCGACCGACCAGCAACGTCCTGCTGGAAGGCAGCCTGCCAGGTCGCGGAAGGCTCGTGAGCCTTCCTGTGCAGCGTCGAGCAAGAATCATCCGTCTGGTGTAGATGCGTTGAGCGGTGATGACCTCGTTGTGGAAGACAGGAAGAGCACGTTGCACCATGCACCTTCACATAACATGAACACTTTCTTCTAGCTCCACCCGGCAATCAAAAAAAGCTCGAGCCCGAGACCCGCGTTTTTTGGCCTGGCTCTGGTTGATACACGTAACAGCAACTTGCTCACTTCATGACTTCCGGGCGTGGCTCTCAAACATCGTTCTTGATGATCAACATCACTACTACTAACGGTATGGTCATGCTCAGCTAGCCATAAATAGTATATTTGAGGTGAGAGCTGACTACATGGCGCATTCTACTGGTCAGTGACGGGGCCCTGCTCCATACCCCTCCACTGAACAGGAGGCGGAGGCGAACCCGCACCTCTAGGTGGGTTCTCTACAGAGACGTACTTCTTCCTCCTCGGTGATGTTGGCGCTTTCGCACTGCCGTCCACTGCTGCTGCTGGTTCACTTACTTGCTCGACGAAGCGCGAGCCGCTAGAAACGGGAGCCGCTGTTGGCTCTTCTGCTTTTGTGTGCTGCTCCGCACTTGACCCGATTGCAGTCGAGTCTTCCTTTGCGTGCGTGTGGGTCGCCTCCGACATCGATATCTGTTCTTCCGCATCTTGAGCCTCGGCAGCCTCTTCGGCCTCTTCACGACGGTCGTCTTCCACTGCAGCTGCTGCGCCGGAACCAAGGCCGGAAGCAATGATACCTGCACCAGCAGCAGGAGCAACATGGCGGACAGGATCGGCTGTCTCATGACCGCCCAACCCCGCCACAGTACGTGCCGCTTCCCTTGGCAACGGCTCTCCGTTCTCATTGACATCATCGCCAATCCGTGCCTCTTCGTCATTCGCAGCGCGATGCTGATGTTTGGCGTAACTTTTATGAAGCTGTGACGCCGATTCCTTCTCGCCATGTTCACCTGCAGGCCCATCTTCGTCATCATCCGACTCATCATCCATCGACTTCTTATGATACAGCGTACCAGCGATCTTTGTGTCAAGCGCGATCTCCACCCCTCTACCCGTCACACGCTCTGGCTCGTGTCCAAGCGAAGCCAGTACACCATCTCCATCAGCCGTCGGTGCGTCCAAAATCTTCAGTTCGAGCGGACTGAACCATTTCGGCACCAAGAAATACCTCACGGGAATCAAGAGCGTAATGATCACTGGGAACCCAATACCAGCGATCGTCTGCGAGATGCCGATCGTCATTGCTGCAAACAGCCACTGGATGCCAACGAAGAGTGCAATCTTGCTCCGCCTGATCGTGTTGAGTGGCTCATCGGGAGGGCAGAGACGTCGATCGCGGAAGATGGCGAGAGTGCGCATCGTGATGCTGTTACGCTCGATCGAAGCCCAGCCGACGAGGATGAAGATTCCGGCAAAGACGGCACGAGGCATGGTGCCAAGGACGACGAGAAGGGGGCGAGTCATTGTGCCAAGCGTTAGGAGACCGATGGCGAGGTGCGAGATGCGACCTTCGACGACGCGCGTGTTGACAATGTGCTGTTGCTTAACGGTGCGCATCTTCGCTTTGCCCTTCGAGAGGGTCTCGCGTGCGATGCGCTTGTCGTCGGTTGCTTTGTCTACTTGCTGGTATACCGAGAGTGTTTCGGTGTGGACAGGTGCTTGAGGTACTAAGCCGTTAGGTGCTGGTAGTCCGAGGAATCCAGAGATGAGAGTGGTGATTCCAAGGAGGAAGAAATCCCAATGGAAGCCAGCCGGTTTCTTGACAGGATAGTTTCGAGCTTGAGCCATCACACTGCTGACGTTATGATCAAAGTAGAAGAGCAGCATGATGAGGAATCCAAGCGGTGCACCAACGAACACATACTTGAGCTCGATGTTCCAAAAGTCAACAAACCAGGGTCGATCCAGCGTTGGAAACCATGATCGTGTGATAGGCAATCGCTCGATGGGTACACGTTCAAGCGAGTTCTTTGGGAAATGACTGAAGCCGGTCCAGAAGATACAACCCGCTGCGAAGGCGTACCCTGCGATAAAGTTGCGGACGCGGAATGGCAGATAGGTCGTGTTACCCACTTTCGAAACAAGGTAGACCGAGACCGTGAAGAGGATGGCAATAGTGACCGAGAGCCAACCGGTGGCATTGTCGAGTGGCAATGGCTCGAACTCTTCGATCAGCAGCTCGATACCTTTTTGGATGTAAATGACACCCACGTAGAATCCGAACGTTTCGGACACCATGTCAGTGATGAAGCGGGTGAAATCGCAAATGTTGAAGATGGCCACAATAAAGTGGAACGCCGCCGCCCAGATCAACGCCCACGCCTGAATGCGGAGATAGCTACGATCGTCGAATCCGTAATGACCGACAAAGATGTTGTACTGCGTATAGTTGACCAAATTGATCAGACCCGTTACTCCGACAAAGGTCAATGGCTGCACGGAAAAGATGGGGAAGATGATGGCAGCCATGGCGGAAGCAAGAATGACTTCGTTGACTCCGTACGATCCACCGGTGCGGTAGTTCATGTCGATAATGTAAGCCAGTGCAGGCATAAGGTTGATGAAATACATCCTGACAACGCTGTTGATCATCGTCCACCAATCTCTGGGTTTCAAGCCTTCCGTCCAATCACTGGCGAGGAAAGGTTTACGACGACGAAGATCATACCACATGCCACGGAAAGGTCGTAGCTCGTAGGCCCATGATCGTTGCGACCATGGCTTGTCGCCTGGGAAAAGAGGATATGTGGTTGGAGATGTACGCTTCTTTTGTCTACTTGTGGTCTGCTGCTTTTCGTTGTGAATATCCTCTGCCTGTGGCGACTTGGTCGTTGTTCTACGGTTGGAGAGCCCAGTGTTGGCAGCGCCCTGAGAAGAAGAGGCGATTGTGACAGAGGGAGCATCCTGAGAGCTACGTGCAGTGCTGGGTCCGCTTTGCGATTGCTGCTCTTGCTGTCGCACAGCGGCTAAAGGCGGCACGGAGCCTGGATCTAGAGAGTTCATCGTTGTCGTCTGTGGTGTATGACGGAGTGCTGAAACTGTCTCCGTGAAGCGGTTCGAGATCGTAAGCCTATATCGAGGCAGTGTCACCTTGTTCTAGCCCTGAAGTGTTGGAGGGCTGGGCTGCGTGTCGCTCGCGGCGATTGCTATGATTGCTCGGAAATCTTTTGCAGAGAAAGAGGGGGATCCATCCGATATGAGGCACGATGTGGGGGTGTGACTTTATAGAGATGTTGACTTTCCACCTTGCGACAGATGGATGTCGCAGCTCAGGGATTTGTCGGCGTAATGTGTCACCGAAAACGGACTGCTAGGGACTCGACGAAAGCGTGCATCGGTCACGCCGGTGTAATGTAGGATGATGTTCGTGTCAAAGCAGAAAGGATGTGGTCAAGTCGGTTGAACGATTTCGATTCCTTGACATGGTAAGAAGCGGGATATGGTGCCAAGCGCTTTCGGAATCGGAATCGTTGCACGAGAAAAAGTTGACCGTTGTGTTGACCGCGAAGACCCCTTTTTTCCCCTCAGTGCCGTAACAGGAAATCTCGGACATGCAGGATCAACAACGCATCTGTCACAGCAACGCTTAACTCAATCCTTCAAGGAGCATTTCATCTTGTCTGGTCAACATTGTGAAGCTCATGCCAGGCTCAGTGGTATGAAAGGATTCACGCTCGAATGCCCGAATGCAACAAGCTCTGCCGTGTTTGCTTCAGCATGTTTGCCATACACGAAGGGGGATGAGGGTCAAAAGACGAGCACGATGACGAAATGAAGCTCAACTCAGATCTGCTGTGTTTGGTCCGCCTAGCTGCGCGCCTCTCCTTCCAGAAAAAAGTCTAAAATCCTAGCGGAGCAGCGGTACGGCAGTCCAAAAGCCACAAACGCGTCCAAAGCTCAAGGCTAAAACTCGCCGGTCGGGATCGCCCGATTGCGTACCTTAACCGCTAGCTTTTACGAATTTGGCACCGCCGTTCCCGATCCCGACTCCGTTGCTGCTTCATCCAGCAGTAAGCCATGGCATTTTGCGGTCTTCATACATCGCACAGAAGGGCCACCATTTGCATTGATAGGGGCTCGCACAAGCACCATCTGTTGTCAGTGACACTGCGGTGATGATTGCCGAGACGAGGTCGTGATTGGCCATTGCTCAGTGGGCGCTTCTTAGATACGGATATGGGTAACAGCACATGGGTGGGTCATGCCCCCACTTCAGGCTCAAGATAACGAGATTGCCGATGCCAAGCATAGCACAAGACACTGGGAAAACATATGCATTGAACTCGCAGACAAAACAGTAGACAAAAGCAGACGATACAGAAGCAAAAGCCACAGTGCGTGGTTGGTAGGCATCGGAACAAAGACATATCACGGTATACGGCATCGGCATCGTAACGGCGTATGGAAGATTGCAATGCAAGCGAAAAGCTTATTTGCGACCCTTCTTGTAGTCCTGGTCGCCCTTTCGGTCCCACGTGGGTGCCTCCTTTTCTTCCGGCTGGGTTTCATCCCATAGACCGCTCTTGGCAATTTTGGCTCGCAGCTTCTCGCGGCGTTTCTCCTCGTCCAGTCCACTCGCAGCAGCAACACCATTTGTTGCATCACCCTGAGTTTCAATTTGGGTTTGTGCCGATGCCGTCGCTTTCCTCTTGCGGCTGTTTCCGATGGAGGAAGATGGCAAAGGGGCACTGGCGATATCCATCGACTCTTGATCCGTCTTGCGTGACGAGGTGGAGGCAGTAACGGTTTCGAAAGATTCCGGAACTTCCTTCTTGACAACTTCGAACGTGTCTTCCTGTTGACGAGCGTAACCGCTGCGTTTCCAAAAGATAGGCTTTTGACCCTTGAGCGCCTTTCGCATAGGCTTGGCGAAAACACCGAGGTTCTCGGCACGCTCCTTGTCGGGATCGTTCTCCTTGTCGTAGTAGTACCAGCATTCGAGTGGATTACCTGAAGCATCCTTACCTGCACGCTGAATCACGCCAAACATGGGCGACGCCTGCAAGACCACTTCAAGGTGCTCCCTCCAGGCCTTTCTTGCGATCGAAGCCCATCGCTCATTGGACTCGGAGGACGTGGGCCAGCCTTCTACGATGCAGCCATGCTGCAAGGTGGCGGCACCCGGAAGCTTTCGCTTGGACGGGCTAAAAGCAACAGAGTGCTCTCCGGCCTCACCACGCATGAGGCCAGGAGTGGTGGCGAGAACAGATCGTACTGCCTCTGATGCACTTATGGTGGCTGTGCGGTGGAATACAACAGCGCCAGCCAAGAGACCTGGCAGATCATATGTGGGGGCAAGTTGACGCACGCAGTTGCGAGCAAGCGACTGCAGCTCCTGTACAGAGGAGCCGAGCTGTGGTGAAGATGGAGCGGGACTCTTGCTTGACGACCTCTTTGCGGCGTTGCGAACGGTAGCAAGGGCAGCGGCAGGTGGTGGCATCCTGGTCTGAGACTCTGTCAGTGCATCAGCAACGATGGGTCTGGCCGACGATTCTCGGCTTCGGCTATGGCTGCCAGCTGTGACAGTGCGCTTTCGCGCTACAGGTGTCGATGCGACAGTGGGCTGTGTGGCAATCCTAGACTCGCCAATCTGTTGGTCTACAAGGCCCGAATCATCCGAAAGCGAGCTGCTGTCATCGTCATCGGCAAGATCAACGGCAGGCTTGCGCGTGATAGTAAACGTTGTTCGTGTGGAAGTGGGCTCAGCAGGAACGTAGTCTTCGTCGTCGCTTTCGTCATCGTCATCGTCCTCCTCTTCATCGTCATTTAGTGCGTTGCGTCCATTGTCAGCCATCTCTTGATCGCTGTCACCTGCTCGCACTTGCTGAATGTTAAGTGGCCCAGCTACAAGACCACCGCTTCGACGGTTGACAGGGGTAGGAGAGCTGGTGATATCGTCTTCCTCGTCTTCCTCCTCGCCCGCTGACAAGTCTGAGCTTGCGACAAGGCTCACCCTCTTCGGTGCCGCCTCGTGCTTGCTTGGCGACATAAGAGCCAGCATAGCAGGAGGCGAGCTAGCAGGAGGAGAGCTGTTGTGAATCTCTTCCGCGGGCTGTGACCTTTGAATAGACTGTGGTGTCGCTCTGTTCGCGCCCTTGATTGGCGATGTGACTCGTTGAGTCCATTCCTGAACGCGAGCTTGCGAGGACTTGACCGGAGATACGGGCCGATCAGTGCTGGAAGGAACATGCGCAAAGCGGCATTTGACGCCAAAGAAGTCAATGAGTGACTTGCCAGATGTGAGACGAAGCACTTGGCCTTCCCTGCGACGTTTGCCATCAACAATGAGACCGTTCTGTCCGACAATGCGCACGATGAAAGTACCGCTGGAGCTCTTGGAGCCGTTCTGGGATGCAAGTCGAGCAGCGATGGGTGAGCCCTTGGCGGTGAAGCTGGATACGGAAGGCTTCTTGGGAGAGGCTGGGCGGGCGACGAAAGGAATCCATTCTACGATAGCGTGAACGCGCGAGACATGACGCGCGTCGTTGGGCAGGTTGACGCGGAGAATAGCCTTGGAGCCAAGACCCTGCATGGAGGCAGGGATGTCGTCGGCTGCATTCGAGCCATGCTCACCTAGTCTGTGTGGCTGACCAGAGGGCTTAGAGCGGCCGATGACAAGACTGACGCTCTTGCTTCCGAAAAGAAGGTGTGGCACTGCATCAGCATCAGTGTCGCGTTCTGGGTTGGCTACGAGGCCGAGGACTTGGCTGGTAAGGGTATTCTGCTTGTTGCACGGAGCCGATGTGAGCTCAAGACTAGTTTCGCTTTGTTCAAGGACGATGCTACGAGTAGAGTTTGCGGAGGTCGGGAAGGGTCGCTGCTGCTTGACAGGGGAGAAGCCGAGTGCTTGGACGTGGGAAGGGGCGATGGGAGATGACTGAAAGACGGACGATGCTGGAGGTGAGGAAGGAGGAGGAGTCGCGCCATCCTTTTCGCGAGCATCTTGGAACGCTTTGGCTCTGTTTCCAATGATGTTGAGATCGAGAGGAGTGAAAGGTCGCGTCATGGCTGCAGTCTTGGCAGCCATCATCATCTTGTCACCCTTCAACGCCTTGATGGGTGACGACCCTGGCATCGGAGGGTCCGACGAGGGGGCCGGCGTGGGAAGATCGTGCATCATCTTTGCGATGGTGGAGTGGCTGTCAGTGAAGTTGGGAAAGTCGGTGATGTCGGATCTTCCGGTTCCAAGGTGAGGATGAGCTTGGCGCAAGACGGTCGACGAGGAGGATGTCAGGCCTCTATGCAGCTGCTCTATACTCTAATTCGTCCAGGTCGAGGGTGGGCCGAAGGAGTGCTGAACGATGTCTTGAGGTATTTCTTGATGGTCTGGTCGATGGCGAGAGAAGAAAGGAAGCTGCACCCTTCTTTACTTCGAGGATCAAATCTCGAGCGCTCAAGCGTCTGTGGTTCAGTAGCCTGTACCACGCCGCGAGAACGCCAACACGAGGAGCATTTAGAAACGCGCACTTTTTGACAAGCACGTCCTGTCTCGCTTTCCTCGCTCGCTCTCACCAAAAAAAGTGCAACACGCCAACGCTTTCTCTTAGTCTCACGCGAACCGCGCCTGGCGTTGGCGTAAAGCTTTCCTCCACACGTGAATTATTTTCGCGCCTAGAATGCCGTGTTTGCGCCCGATCCCCTAACATTTACGAAAAAATGTCCACGAAGAAAACACATGACGGCTCGCTTCAGTCCTTCCACGAATAAGAACCCATACATATCACACCGACAGTCTCAGTCTGATTGGGAGATGCTCTTCACAATGCTGGATGCGAGTCAAAAAAAGGGTGTGCTAGAAAGATATAGACAAGGTAAGATGCGTGTGAAGGGTGTAGCTAGGCACGAAATGACAGGAGGAAAAACGCGAGGTCGATAGTCTAAGGAAGGCGCAAACAGCCAAGAGAGATCAAGTGAAGATCGAAAGCAAGGATAGCCTTTGAAGGTCGTCACAGGTCGCAATGCATCACAAAGCAGCACCTGCGCCAGCTCCACCAGCATAGCCTCCAGAACCAGACGCGGCATAGCCACCAGCTCCACCAGCAGCGGCTCCACCACCATAGCCACCAGCACCCGCGGCAGCTCCATAAGCAGCACCACCTGTGCTGTATCCTCCGCCATAAGTTTGCGATGCATTTGGAGGGGGGATCGAGTACGTTTGACGTTGAGGACTGGGCTGGGCTTGCTGACCTGCTTGACTGGCATAAGCTTGTAGGGCCGCGTTGGGGTCAGGCGAGTTCAAGATCTGTTGAGCTGCAGGTCCGTATTGAGCCATCATTTGCTGTTGCTGCTGTGGCGTCATCGAATTCCATTGCTGCAAAGCTGCTTGCGCCTCGGGCGAGTTATCGGGTACAGCGCCTGCGTTGTTCAAAGGCAACTGGATTCGAATAGGCTGCTGTTGAGGAGCGGCAGCACCACCGTTAGCACCGCCAGCGCCTCCAGCAGCGCCACCACCGCTGCTCGAGTTGTCATCATCACCATCACCGTACTTGAACGGCATACCAGTCTTCGGGCTGACTTGTTCGCCAGTACCCGAGTCGTAGTACATGTTGGTGTTCGGGTCGACGAGGACGAGGTTGCCAGTGATAGGGTTGAAGAGTTGACCATTGACACCGGTGCTGATCGCATTACCGACGGAGCTGGCCGCCTGGCCTGCAGAGTGGTATTGACTGTTCCAAGCGTCGTAAGCCGCCTTCTTCTTGGCTTCGTGGATGTTCTTGAGGTACATGGTGGTGACCAAAGCAGTTGCGCCGATGGCCAACATGCTTCCCGTACCCATGGAGGGGACCAGAGCAGCGAGGGCAGCCTTCTGACGCTTCTCGAGCGGAACATTCGAGTTGTAGTGTTGGTGCGAAGGTTCGTCGACGGAACGCTTCTCGCGGCGATACTGAGCCTGAAGTCGTTTAGCGCCTGCATGAACGTCTTTCTTGACCACCTCGTTCAGCTTTTTGAGATCAGCTGTCTTCTGTGCTGCAGCATCTCGCTTCTGCATGGGTGCGCCTTGACCACCTTGAGCGTCAGGAGGAGGAAGGTACGGTGCGAGCTCTTCTTCAGAGCATGGATGGACGGGCTGCGTCTTGGCATCGTAGCGAGACAAGGTCGATTTGTTCCATTTAACACCGCGGAAGTCCTCCATGATCGGCTCTCCGTAAGCGTCGCATTTTTCCGTAGGGTGCAAGCCGTACTCGTTGTCGGGAGTTATGTTGGGACGATTAGGATGAGCATACTGGTCGAGCAAGAGCACGGCGCCGATAAGAGCGCCAATGCCGACAGCACCCTTGAGAAGCATCTTGCCTTTGCCTCCGCCCTTGGCCACGGTGCCAGCAAGACCAGGACCTCCAGCTCCTTCTCGTAGCATAGCGATTCTTGCCTGTTCTCGAAGGGCGGGATTCGAAGCTCTGTGCGTATCAAAGGTGGGCAATGTGTCAGCGTCCGATGACCATTTCCAGCGTAGCAATGAGGTATGGGGTACTCACTCCATTGCTGCTTGAGCGAAAGCTCCTCCTTGGCGCTTATCGAGCTGTTGAGACACAGAAGAAGGAACGTATGGGGCGAATCAGAACATGTCATTCAAGAAAGGGAGGAGCGATCGACATAAACAAAAAGCCAAAAGGCGTTTGCGAGCATCGTTGAGGGGGAAGATCATACCTTGCGGTGTCGAAGAGAGCGCTTGTTCACGCGGCCACCTCCGCCTCCGCCTCCAGCTTGAGCTCCAGCTTGAGCACCAGCTTGAGCACCAGCACCAGCACCAGAGCCGTCAGGAGGACCGTTACCACCAGTCATACCAGCACGAATGTCGGATCCGCGTAGGACAATCTGGCCTGTCTTGGGGTCGCTGACGTCACCGGTGACCGAGTTGATCAGAGCGCCACTCTGCTGGTCCATGTAGTACTTGACACCATCAGGTCCAATGATGTAGTACATGCCCAGGCTCGCATCCCAGGCAGGCTGGGGGCTACCACCACCGCCACTGCCGCTACCACCTTGCGGAACCGGAGCGCCACCACCACCACCACCACCACCGCCGCCATTGGGCTGGGGCTGAGGCTGAGGCTGGCCACCACCGCCGTCCTGAGGAGGATAGCCGGCGCCAGCACCAGCACCTCCACCTTGACCGCCGTTCTGAGCAGCATACTGACCACCATCCTGACCACCACCTTGACCAGGACCAGGAGCGGGAGGACCCTGACCCCCGCCATCACCGGCGCCATTGGGAAGGAAGACTTCTTGCTTGGTATTGGGATCGTAGTAGTGAGTCTGCTTGTAGCCGTCAATACCAACAAGGAGCCCGGTGTTGTTATCGGTGCCCACAATAGTAATGCCACCCGGAGCACCGCCAGCACCACCAGCGCCTCCATCTTGGTCAGGACCGGGAGCACCGCCACCGCCTTGGGCAGGATCAGGACCTCCACCGCCACCACCACCACCGTCCTGACCCCTAGGGAAGACTTCGGCTCCGGTGCCGTCAAAGTAGTGGAGGTTGTTCTGGGCATCATAGCCAGCGTAGAGGTTATCGCCAATTTGTTTGACACCGCGAATACCGCTTCCATTGTCGCCACCCTGGCCACCGGCACCGCCAGGAGGAGGAGCGCCGTCGACAGGGGCAGCGCCAACACCGGCAGCTCCAGCACCCTGAAGAGCGGCCATATCCTGCTGAGTGTAGCCCGTAGTCGAATCGGCAGGCTTGGTGTCAAACATCTTGGTACCGACGATACCGACTCCAAGAGCACCGACCATACCAAGACCCAAACCCATCTTCGAGATACCACGCTTCTTCTGAGCCATCTGTCCAGCTCCAGGAGCGCCAGCGGCCGCTTCGAGCTTCATTTTCTCAGCTTGAAGTTCCGACAGCAACTCAACTTGCTGAGCGTTCTTCGCGCCTTGCTCTCGAAGTTTTTCGATCTTTTGATCGAGTTCACGCATTTGTTCGGCCAGAGCAGGATTCATGCCACCGCCAGGGTAAGGAGGAGGGTAGTGTGGAGCGGGATAAGGCATGTGACCGGCGGGATAAGGGTGGGCGACACCCGCTCCAGGAATGTGCCCGCCAGTGTAGCCGGGGGGGTAATGATGATGGATGATGGTGTCGCCACCTTTTCCGCCGCCTTTGGCAAGATCCTTGAGAACCCCGGAAAGACGTTCCCCGATTTCAGTTTCCTGACGTTTCTGCAGCTCAATGTGCTGCCCAGCAAGGTGGTGCTTTATGGCGGGTTCCGCATAGTGCTTGGCATGATGCTGCTTGTTGTGGTGATGATGCTTCGACTTGCTAGCATCCTTGTTCTTGGTGTGGCTGTGCTTATTGGTCGGAGCGTGAGGGCGGCGATATTCTCCCTGCTGCACACGTTGCTGCTCAGCAAGGATGGGCGAGGAGGATGCGGCGGCCGAGATGGCGCCAAAGACGATGGCGGAGAGAAGGGCGACCTTCATCGTTGCGAGTCGCTACGAATTGCAGCGCTACGAATAACAATAAAATGGCTAAATAAAATGCGGCGTAAATCAGTCAGAAAAATCTTTTTGTCACAAAATTCGCTGACTTGGGCAGTGCGAGACGATGGCGCAGACTTACAAGAGATCGAATGAGATGACGATTTGAGAAGACGATGGAACGGGAAATCGTGTAGTGATGTTGATGAGAGGGGAAAAAGAGTGTGATGCGCAACGACCTGGCTAGCAGGTTGAGCGACTTGAGGGAGAACTCTGGGAAAGAAAGTGAAAGACAGTGAGTTAGTGAAGCTCCTTGGTTTCTGTGCAAACTGACGAGCGACAGAGTGAGGATGAATGGTAGAAGAGAGGAGGAAAGGGGCGATGCGCTGTCGTTGTCAGCTTCAGCTTATGTATCGTGAGGGAGGAGTGGGCTTGGTGGGGAGGTCACACGCTTTTACTGAATGTGCTCAAGCTCGACTGGTGGACCCTCATCTGGCGGTTGAGGCGATGAGGTGGGCAGAAAGCACAGACGGGTGTCATGCCCAAGAGCACCCCTCAATGTTGCAGAGACAACCGACACCATGCTGCGACACGGTCTTGTAGAGGTGGGACGGCGTTTCTTGCGAATGAAGTCAGCGGTGGTTGTTGAAGCTGTGCTGGTGTCGGCTTCGCATCCGAGTCGGTCGGTGAGATTGCCCGGCCAGCTAGGAAACATGATTGCATCTCACTGGTGTATGCTGTGCAGTTGCAAAAGTGGGCTGTCATCGCCCTCTTTCGAACCCATTGTAGTCGCTGGGTAGCCTCGAATCTCATTTGACAGGTATGGCTGCCGAAACCTCACCGGGCAAATACGAAGTCGCGGCACATTTCGGTCAGCGATCGTGGTGGGAATGTTCATTTCGACGAGAAGTGGGTATCGGTTCGAGCAACGAGTGACACGTAAGCGAAAGTGAGTAAGTGAGACCACCGACTGTGGATGTGAAAAGTGGTCCTACTCTTGTGCTCGTCCCCGTTGCTTGGGAGACAGAAGTCAAGCAGAAAGTACAAAAGGGTGACGGATCTAGAAAGTAGCGTTCAATCATGCTACAGAATTCTACTGATTAGGTAGCAGGCTCGCAAGGATCATCAAAGATCAAGGATGAAGCTCGACACCGATCAAACCTTCTTTGATCGAGGTCGAGGTCATGAGGTGGGCTGTGACGAGGCGTGAGAATGCCAATCACCCATAAACTTATCCTTCAAATCCTTCATCTTTCGGTCCTTTTTCTTGCGATACATGCCGTATCGGTTGACCACCTCAATGACCCACTTGCTCTTGGTGACATTGATCTGACTTGTATCTAGGCCGCGCTCTTGTAGGCGTCGAATGAACTCTTCGAAATGCTGAGATGAAGATCGGTAGTGTCCACTCCATGGATAGATGGATACAATGACGCCGTCTTTGACCTTGAGTACGCCTGCTACCGTGACGAGGGAGCCAGCGAGGAGAGAGGAGTGTTGGAACCGGCCGCGTTGCTTGATGCCGATGTACATGTTGTAGGAGAGATCGGTGACAAAGATCCATGTATCGGCTTTGCGTCTGCGGATGAGAGCGTCGGGTCGGTTTGGCGTGTCTTTGTCTTCGTGCTCGGAACGCTCGCACGAGTTACCTCGGACTATCTGTTGACGTTCCGACGTTGGGTAGAGGCCAAGCTTCTGCTTAAGCAGGTACTTAGGACCCAGATTGGCTTTCTCTAACAGCTTCTCTTTTCGGCTCTGCTGCTTCTCTTCGGGGTCTGTGACCGACTTGGACATGCGCGAGGGCATGTCAGTCTTAGTGTTCTGGTCTTTGGTCGCGTCGCCGGATTCGTGATGAGGCGCCGGCTCATGCTTGGCCGCATGTGCGTCATCAGATGAGCTTGAAGAGTCCGAGGTGAAGCTGGCAGAAGAATCGGACGAAGCTGTCCTTCGGAGCTTAATCTTGTCATCGCGAACCACATCGCAAATCTCACCTGTTGCAATGGCGTCCTGCCATTCTTGTGACTCTCGTAGAGCGACACCTCTACCCTTTCCCAGATCACCATGATCGTACTTGGACGTGGTGACGAGTTCCCCAGTGCGACACCAACGTAATCTTCCTTTGCCCGGAATGGCCTTGAGCTGAGCACGTATGTCGTGCAGATGCCCGCTGGGTGGGCCTTGTGCCTCGTTATCGATATAGGTCAGGTAGTTACGTCGTTGATCCGCTGTCAGGTAGCTGATGCATTCTGATTCGAGTTTGGAGCGCGGGCATTCTTCAAGGCTGAGGTCCTTGCCTTCCCCTTCGTCCAGCCACTGCAAGAAATTCTGTCGCGTATCGGCCTTGGTGTTCCAGTAGCGATGATAATGCTTGAGGTTACTGCCATAGCGATGCTTTCGGTCGAGCATTTCGAGCCAATTCTGATCTTCCATGCGCTTAGTCAAGACCTTGGACTCGTGGAGGAACTCTTGCTTCTCTGCATCGTTCTTGAACGAGAATGGAAGTTTGTCGAAGAAGCTCGTGCCAAGGAGTTGCTCTGTGAGTGAGTTGACCGTGGGTGGGGGAGATTGGGCTGAAGTGTCAGAGGCCTTGGTGGCTCGTCGAGGTGGTGACGCTGCTTTTCCTCGGACTGCTGGCTCTGGTGCTTTGTCTTGCTGTCCTAGCTGCTCTGCCATGACTCTTCCACGTTGCCATCGTGAGACGGCATCATTCTTGTCGCCGCTGCGCTGCTCTTCCAGTGTCTTCTCCAGCTTGTTAGTACGGACGGCTGAACGAATGCGGTCTGCTGCATCGATGCGCGCGAACTCTTCAGATTGTGAAGGTGTTGGTGTGACCTTTTGTTTGACGGAAGGCTCCTCTTGCGGAGCCGTCGTCATCTCCGCCAGAGTCGATGCTTGAGTCGATGTCATTGTCCTTGTTGTTGAGAATTAGGTGGCTTGCACGCTATAAGACGAGCACCTCTACAAGACATCGCCTGTTCAGACTTGCTGTAGATGGTGAGCTTGCTTGCTGGGATGGATCGAGACTGCCTGCCGAGTCCTCAGCTGCTACATGCAGTATGTCGGGAGCGATGACCGAGGTCGACACTTGTATAGTTCTGTGGTATGGCGGACGGACAATGTCGACAAGGACGGCTGACTTCTGACCGAATTGTGACCCCGTTGCCCTCGATCCCCGTCTCGCTCCTGACGGGTCTGCAAACCTTACTGGTTGTGTCAAGCTCAATCTAAGACAACGGGCATCGGCCCTTTTGCACAGCCGACGGTCCTACCTTTCAAAACCACGTGGTGCATATGACGTTGTATTTACCTGTGGAGGAAAAACATCCATGTTAGACTCTTTATGGTACGACATGCTCAATTTGTCCACCGAGCTGAGTCATGCTTAGGAGCTGGAAGACGAAGCAACGGTCCGAGCGTCTCCTCGTGACTCGGTCCTCAAAAATCAGCGAAATGAGCATTCGGCAAAAGACCGAGAAATGCGAACAGATACTCACAGACTGGCCAATTGGCTCTTTCAAAGCGGCATGAAAGCGTCAGAGTGTGAGCGAGCGAATCAGTCAAGAAGATTAGCTCTGCCCCAGATTAAGCTGAAGAAGATGTGGGAAGCTTGACAACCCATCCTTTCAAACCTTCACCATCAACTAGCCTTTCCGCCCACAGCCATTCATCGTCTGTGCCCGTATCAGAATCACTGGTGATCACACCCACGATGTCGACACCATCAGATCTTCAAGCGAGCTTGGATCGCTGGTCAGCGCGATTGACCTCCTTGCCAAGCATCGCTCTCCCCACCGATTACCCTCGCCCAGCCACATCACAACTCGTTCAGGCGCTTTCCTCGTCAACGCTCTCATCGGCGACAAGAAAGAACCTTGTTCGTCTCGCACTGCATCACGAGCTTGATCTTCACCCTGCCGAGCATGCAAACGAGGACGAAGATGACAATGCAAGCCCGACACCGTTCCACCTCTTGCTTGCCGCTTTCTGCGTTTTGCTGCACCGATACACTGGAGACACCGATCTCGTCATCGGATCGTCAAATCCGTACACTGGCGAGCCCATGATCCTCAGGATCCCCATCGAGCCTAACGACCCCTTCTGGCAGATCGTAAGACGCATTCAGCAAGTCGAGAAGGAAGCAGCGGCCGATGCTGTTCCATACGATGAAATCGTCAAGCGTGTCGAGGCTGAACGTGCCGAGCGCGAGGGTCCTCTTCCAGAAGGTGTTCAAAGCGCACCTATCTTCCGCGTGCGCTTCTTCGACGAGACAGGAGGCAAGGCCCGCAACTTTATGCAATCTACCTCCCTCACCACTGATCTCACTGTTTTCTTGACCAAGCCAGGAGCTACACCCGGCGACGACTCTGTCGAGACGACCACCCCTGCCGAGGCTGCTACTCCTTCCTCGAGCTCCAATGCTGCCCACACTTTCCGCGACTCGCTCGTACCCAACATTGCCGTTCACCTCTCCTACAACTCGTTGCTCTTCTCGTCTCAGCGCATGCAGCTCGTTCTGGCTCAGCTTTCGCAGCTCATCTTGGTAGCCGCATCCAATCCTGCTTCACCAGTCGGCAGCTTGCCCATCCGCACTCCAGAAGAGAACACAATCTTGCCTGATCCCACCAAGGACCTCGAGTGGTGTGGCTTCAGGGGATCCATCACTTCGATTTTTGAGCGTAATGCTCGTGCCCACCCCGACCGTAGATGCATCGTGGAGTCACTCTCGGATGACTCGGCCAACCTTTCGGCACCATCCGCTCCTGCAAGCCGTGTTCGCGAAATCACATACGCACAGCTCGATCGTGCTTCGAACGTCGTCGCACACCATCTCTTGCAAGCTGGCGTTCAGCGCGAAGAGGTCGTCACGACATATGCTCACAGAGGTGTCGACCTCGTTGTTGCTGTTCTTGGTACTCTCAAGGCAGGCGCCACCTTCAGCGTTATCGACCCAGCTTACCCGCCCTCGCGTCAAAACATCTACCTCCAAGTCGCCAAGCCTCGTGCTCTCATCGTCCTGGCTAAGGCAGGGACATTGCAGCCTATCGTGCGCAAGTGCATTGAAGACGAACTCGAACTCCGCACTGAGATCCCTGCCCTTGAACTTCTTGATGACGGCTCGGTCCGCGGTGGCGCATCGTCGCAAGGCGGCGCTGATACTCTCGACAAGCAACAGTCCGTGGCTGGCGAGAGCACCAACGTCATCCTTGGCCCAGACAGCGTCGGAACGCTCTCCTTCACATCCGGCTCTACAGGTATCCCCAAGGGTGTCAAGGGTCGTCACTTCTCCCTCACCCACTTCTTCCCTTGGATGGGCGAGCGCTTCGGTCTTGGTGCCCACGAGCGATTCACCATGCTTTCCGGTATCGCACACGACCCCATTCAGCGAGACATCTTCACACCTCTCTTCTTCGGTGCCGAGCTTCACATTCCCACTTCGGAAGACATTGGCACGCCTGGTCGACTCGCCGAGTGGATGGCTGCCAGCAAGGCTACTGTCACACACTTGACACCGGCCATGGGTCAGTTGCTCAGTGCTCAAGCCACTGCTCTGATCCCCTCGCTCCGCAACGCATTCTTTGTCGGTGACGTCCTCACCAAGCGTGACTGCACTCGTCTCCAGGCTCTTGCCGCCAACGTCTGCATCATCAACATGTACGGCACCACCGAGACCCAGCGTGCGGTCAGTTACTTTGCCATCCCTCCCGTCAGCACCTCGACCACCTTCTTGCAGACGCAGAAGGACATCATGCCTGCTGGTCAAGGTATGATCAACGTCCAGCTTCTTGTTGTCAACCGCAACGAACGCACTGCCACCTGCGCCGTAGGTGAGGTGGGTGAAATCTACGTTCGCAGTGGTGGTCTCGCCGAAGGCTACCTTGGCCCTCCCGAGGTGACTGCAGAGAAGTTCATGCCCAACTTCCTCGCACCTGAGCTCAGCTTCCCCGACACCATCGAGGACACCCCTGAGGGTCAATTCTGGAAGGGCATCCGTGATCGCATGTACAAGACAGGTGACTTGGGACGATACCTTCCTGACGGCACTGTCGAGTGCACAGGTCGTGCCGATGACCAGATCAAGATTCGTGGTTTCCGTATCGAGCTCGGTGAGATCGACACTCATCTCTCCCGTCACCCACACGTTCGCGAGAATGTCACCTTGGTTCGTCGAGACAAGGACGAGGAGAAGGTGCTCGTTTCGTACTTTGTGCCCGGTGCCGGAGCTGCCGAGTTTGAGGAGCAAGTCAGTGACGACGAAGGTGCTGGTGAAGCTGCTAGCGGCAAGGCTGCCCGTGACGCCATGCTGGTCAAGGGTATGCGACGACACCGCAAGCTAATCAAGGACATCCGTGACCATCTCAAGAGGAAGCTTCCTGCTTACTCGGTTCCGACGCTCTTTGTTCCCATCAACAAGATGCCCCTCAATCCCAATGGAAAGATCGACAAGCCTGCTCTGCCTTTCCCTGACACAGCCATGGTCGCAGCTGCTGGTTCGAGCTCATCGAGTGGCAAGAACGGCGCCGACGTTGCAGCTGCTCTTGCTTCGGCTACACCTACTGAGAAATCGGTGATCGAGCTGTGGTCGCGCCTCCTGCCCAATGCCCCTTCGCCGATTCCTCTCGACGAGAGCTTCTTCGATCTTGGTGGCCACTCTATCCTCGCCACTCGATTGGTGTTCGAGATGCGCAAGCAGTTCGTCATCAATGTGCCCCTTGGTGTCGTCTTCGATGCTCCCACTGTCCGTGGTCTTGCTAAGGCCGTGGACGGTTTGCGACAGGCCGACCTTGGTCTTGGTGGTACTCAGGCTGCAGGTGCACCCATTTCCGGCAAGCAGAGTGAGGAGGCCAACCTCGACGAGAACTACGGCGCCGACGTGGCTACGCTCACACCAAGCCTGCCCGAGTCGTTCGCTGGTGACAAGGTGCGCAGCGCCTCTGAAGGCCCACGAACCGTCCTCGTCACTGGTGTCACTGGTTTCCTCGGTGCCTTCGTCCTCTACGACTTGCTCACCAAGCGATCGTCGAGCGTTGCCAAGGTCTACGCACACGTCCGTGCCAAGGACGAAGCCAACGCGCTCGAGCGTCTCCGCGAAGGATGCAAGGGTCGTGGCATCTGGGACGACAAATGGGTGAGCGAGGGTAGGCTCGAGGTCGTTCTTGGTGACCTTGCTGCCCCTCAGCGTCTCGGCATGTCGGAGCAGGTCTACGCCAAGCTTGCTGATGAGGTCGACGACATTCTTCACAATGGTGCTCTTGTCCACTGGGTCTACCCTTACAGCAAGCTGCGTGCTGCCAACGTGGGCTCGACCATCTGCGCCATCAAGCTCTGCAACGCCGGTAAGAAGGCCAAGACCTTGACCTTCGTTTCGAGTACTTCGGCGCTCGACACGGACCACTACATTCACCTTTCGGACTCGATCCTGCACGGTCAGGACCCATCGCAGGCTGGCACTGCAGCTCAGCTTCACGGTGTCCCCGAAACGGATGATCTCGAGGCCAACACTAAGGGTCTCACCACTGGCTATGGCCAGTCCAAGTGGGTTGCCGAGAAGTTGATCATGATTGCAGCCTCGCGTGGTCTCAAGGCTTCGATTGTTCGACCTGGTTACGTTGTTGGTGATTCTAAGACTGCAGTCACCAACACGGATGACTTCCTCTGGCGTCTTGTCAAGGGCTCGATCCAGCTTGGCCTCATTCCTGACATGCACAATTCGATCAACATGGTTCCCGTCGACCACGTTGCTCGTATCGCGACTCTCGCGTGTCTCAACAACGCCAAGGAGCTCGACACAATTAACAAGACTCCGGGTACGAACGCCAAAGTCTTCCACGTCACCAATCACCCCAGCATTCGTTTCAACGACATGCTCGGTCAACTCAGCCGATACGGTTGGAAGGTTGAACAGACCGAATACGTCCACTGGCGCGCACGCCTCGAAGAGCACGTGCTCAACAGCGGCGCCGGCTCGGTCGAGGACAACGCTCTCTTCCCCCTCCTTCACTTCGTCCTTGACGACTTGCCAACGTCGACCAAGTCGCCGGAACTGGACGACCGCCACACGCAAGCCATCTTGGATGCTGCTTCGGAGGGCAAGGCGCACGGCACGGTGATGGGTGTCGACAAATCGCTCGTCGGTACCTATCTCGCTTGGTTGCTGGCTGTCGGCTTCTTGCCCAAGCCTGAGGTCAGTGGTGCTGAGCCTTTGCCCGAGTTGGCCAATATTGGTACCGAGATGAAGGCTATCGGTCGTGGGTCGGCAAACTAGACTAGACCTATACGTTTCTACACAAGTCGTCGTAATTTCTAGCACTCAATTAGAACCGTTTATACTCAAAGATTGTCTGTGCGAGTAGTGACGGAGAATGTGATGAGCCAGGAAACCCTTGCGGCGCCATCACAAACTGCGCGAAATGCGCAAAGCGATTCTGCGCAGGCGCGAAAGCGGGTCGTCATACATCAGCAAATCGCTTTATCAAGGACCGCTGACCGGTCATCATCTCATCTCCGTACATCCTGAACTTTGTCTCTTTTCTTTTCACGGCACTCTAATCGATCTTCTTGCGAACTTTACACATCTTGATGTCTAACCCAACGAGTTTCGGACGCAATCTTCACAATGCTTTTGATCTGCATCCGCAGAAACCGCGCCTGCGAGGCACTCTTCAAGACTTGACTGCGCAAAATGCGCGAAAGCTCATGAGGTGCGGACAGGTCTCGGTCAATCACACTGCCTTTGATGTCTTCTTCGGCACTGAAAGATCAGGTTCCTGACAGGCTGCGCACTCTTTCGCTGAGGTTCTTCCGAGCGCGCGCTTCACAATGCTTTGGCGCGATCATCCGCGCTGTGACGACAAAGAGCTCTGAACTAGAGATGCGCAGAATGCAATGAGTTGCGGATGAAGCTCGGCCTGTCACAAGGCTGATCATCGACTCTGGCGCAGCACCTTCCTTTGTTGGCAGACTGCACACTTATCGTCTTGGTCAACTGATCTTCCGCTTCGTGTCAAGAGATATATAAGGCAAGCATATTCTTCATCCTCCGCAAAGTGCTTTCTAATCATCATAATCTTCCATCTTCTCACTACTGTCGCTATCGAAAACAACCAAAAACACAACACAATTAGGCTCCTACTGCTTTCTTTGCAACAACTCCAATCCAAGGACTAGTAATGCTCACGAGCAGATGACAATGTCTGACGACGAATATAGCACAAGCAGCTCGGACTCTGGCGAAGTTCAGAATTGTATGGAGCTCATTCCTACCAAAGAAGAAGGAGGCTACAGCTTTATCGACTTACAAAAGTCCTTCAAAGCGATGGTCCCTCAGCTCGATGGCGCCAACTGGCACTTATGGTACTCTCGACTTCGAGGGCTTCTGTGTTTCATTCCCAACGGCATGGACTACATCCAAGATGACGACTTTGGCCCCAGTGATCCAGGCTTTAACCACGCTTGTGACTTTGCACTTAGCAGCATCATCTTGGGTCTTTGCAAGCAAGAAGGGAGTGACAATATTCGCTCAGTTGTCTTACGCAGCTACGACAAGACCACTGCCCATGATCTCATCGCTTACCTTCGGAAGGAACTCGAGCCAAAGGACAAGTGATGCAAAAGGAACAGTGGTAGGCATGTACGCGACAGATCAACCACTACCGCCCAGAGCCAACTCACTAGGACCCTCCTGCGATGACCTTGCGAGACAAGATAAGCTACCTTCATCCTTCTTCCCCTTCCCCTGCCTCATGCGACGATGATCACCTCAAAATCTTCCACAAAATGTATGCTACGTTCTCACAACAATCAAGTCTTTCATCAAAAATTCAACGAGTGTTTGTGCGGGTCAAGAAAGTTGCAGTCAAGCCGAGCGTGAGTGGCGAATCTCAGACCGCCGACGATGATGAGCAATTGAACTAGTGCTCGCGTGACACCGTTTGTTGAAGAAAGTGTGCTTCCACCGCTCTGCTGCTGTCAAAGAGTTTGTCTGGGTGGCATCCGAGAACAAGGGTGCATGGCGGGAGACGGAAGATCTTTCTTTGTTTCACTTTGTGAAATATCGCCGCTGTCTATCTGCGTGACGGCCTCGTTAGGGACGCGTAACAGTATGCCCCGCTTTTCTTCATTCGTGCCACGTTGATATCGAGTCGCCTTGGTGTTTTCGGTCGCGCATCATGATATTTTCTTCTAGGACTCACCTTTTCCAATTACTGCAGTTATCGGACTCATTGAGGTCAAATAACTCAGTTATACGACTCCATTCTGGACTCAGTCCGGACACAGTCCTGGGTTTGGGACTCAGTGATCAAATTTTTGCGCGATCACTGAAGTGGTAGGATTCAAGTCATTCTAGCCCGGCTGGCTATCACATACCCATCACTCCGCACTACCAACTTCAACTACGTTCATTTTTCGTCCCATCAGATTGAAGTCAAGCATGACAACTAGGCAACTAGGTCTCACAGTGATTCGGACGAGCTATCCGTCGAAGGAGCTCATAGCAGCATTGCGCCAAAACGAATGCGGACAGCTGAACCATCAGCTAAATCAACAGCTGAACCAGCAGCTCAGCCGGAATCCGCCGATACCGAACCTCGTCAAGGCCACTCTGAAGAGACCCTTCTACGCCCTATCACCATGGAGATCGTCTCGATCAGGGATGGGCGTCTCAACTTTCTAGAATTGAGAGACGTCTTTCATGCGTGGTGTCCACTTCTCGACCGCTACAACTGGTATTGGTGGAGCCTCTCGTTCAAGCGACTCCTGTGGAGCCTCCCAATCCCCAATGTCATGAAGTACATTGACGGCACTGGCCCGATACACATTCCAGATTACAACCCAAATTTCGAAGGAGCACTGAGTAGTATCATATGCGGGCTCTGCAAGCTAGAAGGCATTGACAACATCCGAGAGGAGGTCTTGGGCGTCTTCGATGAAGAAGTGCCCATGGCATCATCGTTCATCTTCTTGACACTCGAAACGGCACTGAAGCCATACGCAACGGAACAAAAGGAGGTACGAGAACAGGAACGCGAAGACAAATACTCAAGGGACTTGGAAGATCTTGAAGACCTACTGGAAGACCTTGATGATGACAATCTCAGCGACATAGCCAAAAATGCCCACGCAGAGGACCGACAGGCGAGTCGATACCCGGAACGCGAAGAAGAAGAAGAGGAGAGATGGTTGGGACAGCAGGAGGAAGAAGAAGCGAAAAAAGCGGGCCTACCTCGGGTAGTGTGGCTTCCAGACGAGAAAGGCAGACCTCGATTCAAGCCCTCTTAGTAGCAGGCGGGTGCTCGGGAGGGCGACTCTTCCTTAGAGGCTGTGAGATAAGATAAACTTTCCTCACCTCTATGAGCTTTCGTCGGCCTAATTGTATCATCGCAATACCTTCATGTCATCGAGAATCAGTTCAACTGTGTATGTGTGTCATGTTCGCGAGTGTATGATAAGCAGATATACGTGCGTTGAAAGCTCATACAGAATATCGTGAGGTTGACCTGCACAGAGCTAACGGCGATATCCGAAAAGGATGAGATATGCAGCTGAGTTGTCGAGAGCAGTGGTTGGACCCTGAACCAACGGATCGTCGGAACACTCTGGCCGCGTCTGCTGCAGACACGCACCCCGCGCCGCACGAGCCATCCCCTCACCCCAATCAGCCTTGACCCCTTCCCCGTCTTATCGCTTCTCATCCTACCGCTTCTGCCATCATCATCCTTGACGACTTCGTCTCACTGCATCGAAGTCAAAGATGACGACCTCACCGAGCGCCTCCGTCTCGCCCTCCGTGGCGTACCTTCGTACCCTCCCCGCTGTCCGTGAACGGTGTTCCAAGATCTTTGCTGCCGCCGCTGCCTCCGGCGGACTCGAGTATTTCTCCTACGACGCAACGAAGGAAGACGCCGTCGCAGACTACTGCATCAACATCATCACTCGCGACTTTGGCACCAACCACGCTGCTATCCCTCCTCACGGCCGGTGGAGACACTTTGACGTTGGCGGTATCCCGCGTATCACTACCCTGCTCTCAGAATGGGCTGGTGTCAAGCCGTCGCCTGGCGGAGAGACTAAGGCAGTCGTGGAGCCGCTCGAGGCGGCGAGGAGACTTGTCGATCTGTTCATGGTGTCAGTGCTGCTTGATGCGGGTGCGGGAACGAAGTGGAAGTACGAAGAAAAGAAGACTGGGATTTCGTATGGGAGGTCGGAAGGATTGGCTGTAGCCAGTCTGGACATGTTTACCGACGGACGCTTCTGCGGTGGCGAGGCTGACGAAGAAAGCAGACACAAAGTCGACGCAGCTGGACTGAAGAACCTTTCGCCAGACATGCTGGCTATCGACATGCAGGTGCATCCCTCCGACAACCCCATGACCGGCCTGGAAGGCAGGTCGAATCTCCTCATCAAGCTCGGTGAAGCAGTTGAGAACGATAACAATGGATTCTTCTCCGGACCCGATGCTTCGATTCCAAAGTCGCTGCGTAGACCAGGCTTCCTCGTGGACTACCTCGCCTCCCACCCTTCCACCAAGCAGTCCCCCATTGACGGCGTAACGGAAGTCAGCGTCCCCATACTCTGGGAAGTCCTCATGTACGGTCTCGCTCCCATCTGGCCTGCTTCCCGTACGCACCTCGACGGCGTAGCAATGGGCGACGTATGGCCGAACTCCACCCTCGCCACTCTCAACAATGCCAAGCTTGGCGACGAAGCAAGTCTGGTACCCTTCCACAAACTCTCCCAATGGATGTGCTACTCCCTTCTCGAAGCCATGGAAAAGACCATCAACTGGCGCTTTGTCGACGGCCACCACGGCACCGGCCTACCCGAATACCGTAACGGAGGCCTCTTCGTCGACCTTGCCGTCCTCACACCCAAACAATCCCTCCTCGATGCTTCCGTAGGGGAGAAGGGAGAGTTGCCAAGCTTACCCGCCGAACACCCGGCAATTGTAGAATGGAGAGCACTAACAGTGATCTTGCTCGACAGAACGGCGGAGAACATCAGGAAGAAGTTGGGCTTGAAGGAGGAAGAGTTGAATTTGAAGCAAGTGTTGGAGGCAGCAACGTGGAAAGGAGGGAGGGAAGTGGCCAAGGAGAAGAGACCAGAAACTGGTGGCCCGCCGATTAACGTCGTTTCTGACGGTACCGTTTTCTGAGCCCGCCCCTCCTCTCAAACGATCATTCTTTCCTTCACGCACGCACACAAAGCCAATACAAACAGCATCCACACCTTCGCCAGATTGTCTATGAATTCAATTGCAACCCAACCTGAGCATCAAAAGTCTATCTCCTAGCTTGCTTACACACCACCTCACTTCCTCTCCCTAACGAACAACACCAACCAAACCAGACTCAACCCGGTAAAAACCACAAACAGCCCAGCCAACGTGACGATATCCGGCAACCAAAACGCCTGACTGTTGAATCCAAAACTACTAATAATGCTGGCAGCCGGGACTTCGATGTCGATTCCATACTTGTGTTCCTTTAGGCTCAGATTCCTCAACTCGTTTACGATGAGGGCTTCGTATGCGGCGTGGAAAAAGGAGAGATGTTGGAGCCATCGTAAGCCGATAGGGATGCGGTCTCGGTTGATGAGCAACCCCGCAAAGAGGAGCGAGAAGAGCATCGTTAGGGAGCCGACAAGGTTCGCGAGGCCAGTGTCTTCGACTGCGATCGAGATGAAAAAGACGGCTGAAGAGGCGGAGAGCGAGAAGAGGACGAGGGTGAGGATGAATTTCCAGAATTCGGCTACGCCGGGGACGAGGCCGACGAGGAAGTAGACGCATCCGCCGAAGAGGAACGGTGGAACGATGCGGAGGGGCAAGATGTCGAAGAGGAGCTTCGAGGTAAAGTAGGTCAGGGGTGAATAGTAGCCGTTGCTTCGTTCGCGGACGAAAAGAGCACGTTCGTTGGCGAAAACACCGAGAGAGGTTAGGCAGGAGAAGCCGAAGAGTGAAAGGATGAAGAAGAAGAGACCGAGTCGATTCTGGAAACCCGCAATGTCGTTGGTGACGCCATGGTAGAGGACGCCGCAGAAGAGAGCTAGGACGATAGCGAGTCCAAAGTGGGCGAACATGAGGATAGGGTCGCGGTAGAGATTCTTGAATGCTCGTCCGGAAAGAATCTTGAATTGTGTCCAGAGACCGGCTTTCTTGTAGGAACGAGAAAGCGCACTTGCGTTGGCAAGGTCAGGAAGGTCGTTGATAACGCCTTCAGGTCGACGTCCGAGGAAAGCATCCAGCTCGGCCTTTGTCTCGGTTGAGATATCCGACTCTGCAAACGAATTGACGAGGTGTACAAGCTTTCCACTGCTGAGCGCTGGCATCCAAACACCGCTGCCATTCGACTGCCCGTTTGCAAATGCATTTCGTAGACCATCAGCAAGGCGACTTGTTCTTTTTCGCAGTCCTCCATTTGTTGTAGCATCTTCTGCAATGGAGCTAGGTCGCGTCCTCAGCTCGGTAGACTCGTCTCTGGAGTTGGTACCTGTAGTGACAATGCTTGTTTCTCCTCGCTGATGACCGCCTCCCTCGACATCCTCCTCCGTGTTCTCGTCAGAGCTACCGAAGCTGCGACGCGCTGTCAGGTCGATCAAGAAGTCAGCAATGTTGAAGCCAGGCGGGCAAGGATGGCCGACCTGATCGAAGTAGTCGCCACAACGGCTGAAGGGGCCGGAGAAGACCACGCGGCCTTCTGCGAGCAACAGAAGCTTATCGAAAAGCGCGACAATGTTGGAACGCGGTTGATGAATCGAAAAGATGACGGTTCGCTTGTACGTCTTTGCCAGGGTGACAAGCGACTGAACCACATTGAAAGCATTGTAGGCGTCCAAGCCAGAAGT
The DNA here is from genome assembly GCA_001736125.1 of Pseudozyma tsukubaensis. Taxonomy (NCBI): domain Eukaryota; kingdom Fungi; phylum Basidiomycota; class Ustilaginomycetes; order Ustilaginales; family Ustilaginaceae; genus Pseudozyma; species Pseudozyma tsukubaensis. The sequence continues at coordinate 181,596 of MAIP01000006.1, read as the reverse complement.
GGGTTCATCACAGAAGAGGATGCTTGGGCTTGTGACCAGTTCGCAAGCGATCGAAACTCGACGCTTTTCACCACCACTGATGCCTCGACCTTCCTTGCTTCCTCCAGCAGTGAAGCCAGATCCTCCGATACGACTGTCTTTGATGCCCAGGATGCCGAGTTCTTGCATGGTCTCGAGAGTGCGGAACTTCTTGGCCTCGAGCGACATGTCCCTCGGCAGACGGAGCAGAGCCGAGTACAAGACCGTCTCGTAAACAGTCAAAGTTTCCATGAGCAGATCTTCCTGGTCGACGAAGCCAACGACGCGCTTGTACTCCTGATCCGACATCTTCCTTCCATTTATAAGAATACTGCCGGATGTTGTGCCTCGCTTCTCTCTTCGAGCAAGAATATCGAGGAAGGTAGTCTTACCGGCACCACTGGCACCCACAATGGCCATGACCTCGCCTGGCTTGACGGAGCCCGTGATACCATCCAGCAACGCCTTTGATCCGATACGGTAGCCGACGTTCTCCCAGTGGAGAGCTGCTGGAATGTGATCCTTCATCAAGTCCGCCTCCTCTTGCGGCAAGCGCACGTTTCCAAGTCGCACTTCGTCATCCTTGTAGTGCCTACCGAGCATGTAGAGCAAGCTGACCGAGAGGAAGACGAGGAAGATGGCCGCAGCAGCGCTGACGACGACCCACTTGATTGGCTTTTGAGGAGCGATTGGCGTCTGGTAGCCTGGCACCTGACTGTAATGGATGCATTCTCCAGACGAGCAGGACATGAAGATGGCTTCATCGCCAAAGACGTCCGAGATGAGGCCGTTCATACCTGGCTCCTCAAAGCGGCACTTGCGAACACCATCACCATCCGTCTTGCATGTCATCTTGCCTGGTCCCTTGATCTCCTCGGTCAAGAACTCTGAAATGTCGATACTGCCAGACTCTCCGCACAGCATGCGATCTGGGATACACTTGCACGAAACCTTCTTGCACTCCTGCGAAGTTCGGTTCGACGATTGACCAATCTCGATCGATTCGTTGCAGTCCTCAAGCCCGCAGTAGAAAGACTCGCGTTGCCCAATCCAAAACTGAAAGTTGCAGGTCGCATCGCCCTTGTCGCAGCTGAAAGTGACTTTGGGTGGGCGACCAGGAAGCATGTCGACGATCTTCTGGTTGGTGACATCGCACTCTTGGAAGCTTTGCTGGATAGTTGCGCCTCCATCGTAGCATGTACCGTTCTCGCCGAGTCGCTCGCCGCCAAGGAGAAAGTTGGAGCAAGCAGCGTCAGTCTTGCAGACGTTGCAGTTGAGGCCATCCCATCCATCTGAGCATCCGCACGATTTGTCGTCCCCAGACTCGCCCTTGGGGAATCGCTTGGTACCGTCAGCTGGCGATCCACAGAGAGGCGAGAGACAGTCTGGGCCACCAAAGCCAGTGGGACAACTGCAGAGACCATCATATTGGTTGCATTCGCCGAACTGGTAGCACTCGTTTGCAGGGAGCTGACAGTTGAAGCAGTCGGGTTCTGGACACGGCGGGCAATTTGGCGGACGATTACCGTCCAGAATCGAGTTGGTAAAAATGGATCGGTACGTCTGCAGATAGCGCCTTTCCAGTGATGGAGCCATACCCCGCACATTTGATGATGCATGAGCTGTTGTTGATAGAGCGAGACATGCTATGAGAACCGAAACGAATGTCAAGAAGAGCTTGGCTGCCGACCAGCGACCAAGCCCGGCCTGGTGTGAAGATCGAGCTGCCATAGCGATATTTGAAGGATCCAACGACGAGCCGAGTGTGATGGGTGATGGAAGGAGGGGGACGGATAGCGGTAGTGATTCCGAAAGAACTGAGCCCTTTTACCTCCGCAACGTTACGCCTGAAACGGAAGCTTGGGGTTGTGTGGACCCTGTCTCATGTCGTTCTTTACGGCTTTGGTGATCCTCGCTTGGAATCAGCTCAGTCTGGAGCATAAGACCCTCTCTTTCTCAGCCCGCACAGGCCAGGAACAGGCACAATTGCAGTCATTGAGAGCCGCGCGTTTACCATGCAAATCGCGCGCAGACAGGTTGCATGCGTCAGGCAGTGGAGGTTTTGAGCTTCTTTTCCATCGATCGGTCAAGCAACTCAAAAGATGCACTTGCAATCGGTGATAGATTTTTCAGATTCTGACAAGAAGAAGCTTTCGATGTCGGACGACCCTTGCTCAAACCGCAACCATCATCATAGCCCTAGTTGCGCGACTGTGGCACAACGGAGATCCACTCATCGCAAAGATGGCAGAGCACGATCTCTCAGCGCTTGATGGTCTCCTCGACGAGCTCGACATCGAAGAAAAGGGAAACGAGGATCCTCGAGCAGCCAAGCTCATTGCCCTCTTTGAAAAGGCTAAAGCAACATACACTGCCAAAATCGACTACCCGACATGGTTCATTGCTTCTTCCTCACTCAACAACTCCGACGCCTGCGGGTCTACGTCACCGTTCGACGTCTCGACTTTCAAAGTTCCCAGTCCAAACGAGCTCCTGGCACAGCGCAAAGCCGACCGCACAGGCTCAACCACGCAGGAATGGACCGTCAGCTACCTCTACACACAGGGCCACTTTGAGCTGTGTCTTTCTTACGTTGCATCTTTCGCCGTCTCTATGGGCATCAGTTTTCCTTTTGGACAGACAAGTGGGGTATTGAAAGAGTACGATAGCTCACAAACAGCACTACGCCGCTCAAAGCAGGAACGAGAGCTCAGCAAGAATTGGGGTGTGATCAAGGACGTCATTGATGCCGGAGTCCGCTCCCTGCTTACCCTCCTTCGTACCTCTTCCTCCACCTCTACGATCTCAACATGGACGGTGGATGCAACACAAGGCTACAAATGGGACAAGGTCTCGCTCGTGGTTCTCGCCTCGGGCTTCCTCGCTTTTTGCATGCGCGAAGTCCGCGTTGGCGCCGGCGACACTCGATCTGGCTACTCTGCTATGGTCGTTTCCCCGTCCTCTACCTCTGCTCAGCCCACAGTTGACATGGACAAGGTCAATATCCAGAATTGGACCGTTACGCATGGCCTCGCTCTGACCGCAGGAGATCTTGCCCTTGAGCTTGAACTCTACCGAACAGCTATTGAAGCGCATACGCTTTTCCTCGCTTGTCGTGGACAAATGTGGCGTGTCCTGCTTGCACTCGCGAATGAGCTCGCTTGCTATGCCGCAAAGCTGAGCGCAGATGAAAGGGCAAGCGAAGACGGGCTGAGGGCGCTGAAGATCGTTGCGAAAGCATGCGTCGTTTCGGCACTTCAAGCGATCCCTCGACCGCGTCGAATCGAACTCGCCAAGTCCGTCCTTGACGAGCACAAAGTCATCCTCGCTGCATGGATAGAAGAAGCCCTTCAACCAGGGTACACCGAATCGCCAGGGTTCGAGAACGAAGATGAGCTGCTGTTCAATGGCCTTCTCCACCCACTGACACGGGCGGAAGGCAAAGAAGACGAGAAAGGATGGACGATAGTGCCTGAAGAAGTGGGCATCGCATTGGTCAAGGTGATCTTCGCAAAGAAGAGTGGACTTTTCACGATCTACGAAAAGTTCCCAACGTATATGAGGGAGTATAGGCAGAGATTGGATGCTGCTGCTTCGGCGACGAACCCTGATGCGCAGGAATGGCATGGCGACTTGGACGCACAGGAGGAAGACGATGCGCAGGAAGGTGGACCGAGAAGTGTACGCACGCTATAACTGTATCAGTTCTAGTTCAAGTACGCTCAGTCTCGACGTAACGTTGCATTGTATTATCACTAAACCACATATACCCACAGCGATTCCAGCGTTCCAACGAAGCATTGTCTCGTCAATCTATCTATCATGCATAATACAATCTTTGTAACGGAAGGCTTATCGAATGAGGTTCTTAATCTCATTCAACTGAAATCCAGCCTCCTTGACCACTGGAGCCCTTAAACTTGCCTCTTCGGCTTCCAAATGTGGCAACAATACTCCCTTTAACTCCTCTACCAACTTCACCATCTTGCTATGATCATAAACATCCTCCAATCCTTCTCCATTCTTTACCTTCCCACTCCTGAGCTTTCCGCTTACTTCCTCTACGTAGTTTTCGAGGTTATGTATGGCTTTGTGCATCTGTTGGTGTTCGATTGTGTGTTGACTGGAGTTGGCGAATTGGGGTAATTTCTTGCCTAGGATGGGGAAGATGAAGCGCTCTTCGATCATGTGATGTGTTTCGAGGTGGTGACAGAGACCAGAGGAGAGGTAGAGGAGGTTGGCGAGGTTGTTGAATTTGTTCTTCGCCGATGAAGAGGCAGATGGGGAAAGGGTCAAAAGCAGAGCAGAGATTTGAGAGATGTTGCGACGAAAGCCCTCGTGAAAGGGAAGCATGCCGTGGTAGAGGCAGTCCCAAGGATCAGCTCCGCCCATTTTGTTTGAGGCTAATGTATGTTGAAAGCGCTGCTGAGCTTTTTGACAGGTTGCGCTGTTGCGGTGATTAGCGTTGGTGAGAACGACTTTGCGAAATGCGACGTTGGCGGTGGCAAAGGATCGAGCAACGCAAGCTTTTTGTAGTGGAAAGGATCGAAGAAAGCTCAGCTGAAGCTGGCGTGTCTGTACAAGGCTAGTATGAAGCAGCTTGAACGGATCCTACGAATCAGCAATCTGATCGTAGAGAAGCAGTGTAGGAGAAGACGGAGAGAATGATGTAGTTTTAAGGGTAGGAAGGAGAGCGAAGGCTTTCGGCGTTGCGTGTTGTGCATCTGCTTCGAGAAGGCGGCGACATCGGCGAATTTCACAAATTTCACCAAGACTTCGGATTTAAGCTTTCCTCAGGGTCCCAGCCCCCCGCGGCCCCATTTCCGAACACCATACCCACAACTTGACGAGGTGTTCATGAATTATGAACATGTATCACACTTATGTTTGGACGAGATAACGACATGCTCGAGACCTTCTTCTGCACACTTGCAGCGTGTTCTGTCTGTCAATCTTTGTTATACGTTTCTAGAAATACAATGAAGCAATCCCTCCCCGCATCTCTTCACGCCACAGGAGCACGATCAAATCGATGACTCTGAACCAACTCTTCCGCTTCCTCAATCTCCTCCTCTTCCACGTTCAACCCATCAATCCAGTTCAGCTTTGGACAGGCCATAGCCAGCAAGCCTCTATGCAGCACCCTTCTTTCGTAAAACTGCTTTGGCAGCGTCTTTTTGAATCTGGCGTCGGCGGCTAGGAACAAGTTCGAGTAGCTGGCTCCTGCCTTTGTCATCGCGGCAGTTTGCTTCTCGAACGCTTCTTTGGCAAGGGTGGCGTTGGGGTCGATGGCGTAATCTGCGAGAGGGGGACGACGTTTGTGGAAGTGTGACTTTTCAAGGAGCTCAAGTTGAGCGCGTTGGGCTTGGGCTTCGCGTCGAGTTTGGCGGGCAGCGAGATCGGGTTGGACGATCTGGGCGTTGGGTACAGGTGGCAACCAGGATGCAGCAAGAGCATCGATGTCCGGACTGCCACCGTTCTCGCCGTCAAGTGCATCACCACGATGTGTCGGTGCAGCAGATGGTGCAATCAGCGGTGCGTACAACCCAAGCGTACAAGGGTTGGTGCGCGAATCAAGCACTTGCAATTCTGTCAATCCGCGCACGGCTGTGATCAGCGACTTGCTCTTCTTGACTCGACATCCGACCAGACTGAGTCGCTTGAGCCTCTGCATACCCGTCAAGTTCGGTAGAGTCGAGATGAGATTGTGGTCCAAATTCAGCGAGCGAAGATTGGGTGCCATTTCCGCCAAGTCTTCGGGCAGCTGCATCAGCTGACACGCCGACAACTCAAGGTAGACGAGGTTCAAGAAGCGCAACGGCTGCGTTAGCGAAGGCTGAGCTGACAATGCAGGAGCGATATGCTTGCGTGGGTCTGGCAAGGCAGCGCCGCTAGTCGAGATGCCCTGCGGGAAGGCATTTCCCGAAAGGAAGAGGCGACGAACATCTCGAAGCTGATCTGCTGGCCAGACAATGGCTGCTTCAGCCTGTTGTCGCATGCTGAGGTTGTCGAGATGCTCCAGCTGATCCAAATTTTCGATGCGGTCAAGATCGCAATAGTCAGCATAGAGCGTGCGCAGCCGTTTGGCAGGCGCAACGTCCAAAGTCTGAAGATGAGCATTGCCACTGACGCGCAGGACACGCAATTTGGGCATGATGGGCGATAGATCAACCATGTTGAGATCATTGTGGTCGAGATTGAGCGACTTAAGGCGACGCATCAATGCGAGGCCACGAATTGAGATGAGCTGATTGTGCGATGCGTCCAGCGTTTCCAAGCCAGCCCATTGAGTCGTTGCCAGATTCACGCCCTTAAGTCGGTTTCCAGACAGGCTAACGTGAGTTAGGCTGCGGATCTTGTCGATACCGTCCAACGAAGAGATCCCGTTGTGGTCTGCCTTGAGTGTATGCAAATGCATGAGACAGCTCAGGTGCGTCAACGAGTCAATCTGATTGCCACTGATGTCGAGTTCTTCCAGATGAAGCAGGTGACCAAATGAAGCCATGGACGTGAGACGGTTGTGGCTGACGTTGAGCACTCGCACGGAGGCTGGGATGCCTGTCAGGTACGAAAGCTCATTCCCGTGCAGATCGACCTCTTCGAGAACCGGGAGGAACTCCTTCAAGCGTACACACGACTCCAATCGTCGGCGACTGAGATTGACCGCTTGGAGCTCATCCCACCCAGGTTCCCAGGGTTCGACATCCGTGATGGCCTCTAGCACTTTGTCGTGAGCAAAATTGAACGACGCATCCGTCAACAGCGTCATGTCCGGATAACCGTGCAGTTCGTCGTACGTCTCGTCCTCTTTCAGCCAGCTGCGCTCTTGGTCTTCATCCGCATCGTGCCTTGTTTTGCGCGGTCTTCGGAGTGTTCGATAGGACCAATGCGACCTGTTTGCATCCAGGTCACGCATCTTGCCGGGTGTCAGAGCTCCTGCGCCTACGACGGCGGAATCGTCACCGAGGGTCAGATCAGCCAACGCCTTGAGGGCCGTAGATATAGCTTGTGTGCGGCCATCGTCCATTTCTGCATCCATGCCGTCGTCCTCCGCATCCAAGGTGGCTCGAGCACGGCTTCCTGCACCTTTGACGCGCGACGATGGAGCCAAACCCAAATCACGCACACGCGTAGTCGACGGTGGGTCTGCAAAGCTAATCGTTCGATTCGGCGTTCCACCGCCACCAACAGCCGAGTTGGCTGAAGTATTGTGCGAGCCGCCGTTCAGACGTGCTTGCCCAGCAGGCTGCTTGAGAATGGATTTAGGTGTCGAGATCGAAGACGTCGAGGCTCTCGGAGTCGGCGTGCCAAGGTGTTGATGGGCAAGACGACGGTCGGGTGTCGCGTAGATGTGTGCGTTCTCGCGAGCTCGCTTATTGCCTGCAACTTGAGTTTCGTCCCTAAGGGTGTCACGGATAGGTGACTCGGATTCTTGCACTGCGAGTCCATCTCGAGCGTCGGCTGGATGCTGTCCCAAGCTTGAGTGACGACTGCTGACAGTCGAGTCTGGGCTGTATGTCACAACATTTCGGAGCGACGAACTGGATCTAGGCACTGTGCTGGCTGCTAGTGTCCGCGGTACGAGCCCATTCGGAGATATGCTCTTGGGTTGTAGACTCTGAGCAATTGGCGTCGAAGCTTTAGGAGCAACGACTTCGCGTTGAGGTGCAATGCTCTGAGCTGGAGCGGTCCCTAGCGGTCGCTGCACAGAAGACGAGACAGCCTGATGGTCACCGTATTGCTGCCTTGATTCGCGATTCGACACAAACATCTGCGATTTGACTGGCTTGGGGGTGGACTCGTCCTCGTTGTCAGCAGTAGCCGAGACCGATGCGGGAGCGTGGGAGCTCTGACCAAAGCTCTCAAAGTCTCTAAAAGGATCGCTCGAGTCGCTGATCTGACCGTCGGCGGCGCTCAATCGGCCGGACGACAGACTGCCCAGTCGTTGTTGGAAGGAGTTGGTCCGGCCACCCAGCTGCGCTCGAGCCTGCTGCTCTTGCGGTGACTCCGAGAAAACATCTTGGCTCATGGAAAGCTCTGCGGATGCTTCTGGAATATCAGGGATGGGTGTCCTGCTTATAGGCAACTGCTGATGCACGCCGCCGTCCACAATCTCGTTGCGAGAGCTTGCAGCGGATCGTAGGTCCTCTTGTGACGAGCGCGACCTGGACACCTTCTCCCAGCGGTGGAACTCCTTGTTGAACTTCAATCTTCCACCGCCCAAGCTTTCAATCTCTTGTTCAGGGATCTGACTGATGTTGTAGAGACTGCCAGTCCGGGTAATAGTGGCGCCCTTGCCACCAAGGTCGGAGAGGGTCAGCTGCGAGCCAACGTCACCTGATACGGTGCGAGCGTTACTGGGGTCGACCAGCGTGTTAGAAGACGCGGTGCGATCGCCTCGTCTCGTAGGTGGGTCAACGCTATCGGCAGCGGCAGCCGGAGCGTGCGGTTGCGTGGGCAATGCCAAGAGTGAGGCGGCACGGGCGAGCGAGGCGCGATCTGACTCTCGGTTGCGCAACTCGACAGCAGAGGCAATGTTCCGCAGCGTCCTTGCCGGATCCTGCGGGGGAGGGTTCGGGATGCGTTCCGAGTCGTACAAGACGATTCCGTCCTGAAACCTGCGAGTGTTGCCGTCCTGCTGCCCTTGCAGGTCGTAATCGTCCATGATCGACTCGTCGTCGGAAATATCGCTTGCATCTTGTTGACGCTGACCTGCAATCGCGTCCAGTGTTGGCTCGTGCAACGTGATCAGTTGAGGCCTCTGCACTGTACGGGGCTCTTGGTTCTCTGCAGGCACATTGTTGGTATGGTTGCTGGGTTTAGCAGGCGTGTACATCTGCCGTCGCTTCGCGATGCGCTCCTCCAATTGTCTGATCTGCTCGTCTCGATACGCAACAGCGTCGTCCGCTGGTCGAACGAGCTCCCATGCCTTGCCTTCATCCTCCTGTTGCCCATCGAACTCCTGCATGACTTCCTCTTCTGCGATAGCGGCGGCACTGATGCGTCGCAATAGCTTCCGTGGCGACTCGCCTGCTTTGACTTGTTCCGCGATGCGTCTGGACAAGGACGCCCGAGACTTGAGCGTGGAAGACATAGGAATGTCATTGGAGCTGGACTCGGTGATGAAAGAAGAGTCTGGCGGCAGCCTTCGAGATGTTACGCGTTGCGGGCTGCCTTGTTCGAGCGCTGATGGGACCACGTCTTGACGTACACTGCTGCGTCGCTCAGAGGTGCGATGTCTTGGGCTTGGCATTGTCGTTCGTCGTTGTCGGGCCGGTGATGACGCCGAAGCGGCAGATCTGTCTGCCTTGCCCTGATGAAAAGAAGCCTGATCACGCTGCTCACCATTTGCTCCAGAAGACTCGTCTTCTTCGGTCGCCCATTCGGGTGAGATGTCGGACCCGGCCGATTGCACTCGAACTGCATCTTGAAGTGCGCTCATAAAGTCAGTTGACTCCTTGACATAGTCGACCAATGGCTGCTGCTGCTTCGTCATTGGTTGTGCTTGCGGCTGCGACTCGGAAGGCATTTGAGACGGTCCTGGTTCGCCAAGCATCGGCATCGACATCAGATCACCGGTGAGGACTTTGCGAGGTTTGACGTCGAGACGAAGACGTTTTCTCTCGCGCTCGAGGTCACCTAGTCGTGATGGCTGCTGGGCTGGCGCTGGCGTCTTTTCGTTGACCATCTGTTCCAGTTTGGCTCGAGTGATAGCGTCGTCGTAGTTGAATCTGAAAAGACGCATCGGGGTGTGGGGAGTCGGCGGACCAGACAAGAGATTGGCGGCGCTGCCTGCAACGGCGGGGGAATGAAGACCAAGGTCTGCAGCAGCGGAAGCAGGTCGAGCCAACGCTGTAGCATGGGGGCCGTTTGGATGCAAACTTTGCATATTGCGAAGCGATTGCGATGGCACCATGCCGCGAGAGACGTGAAGAGAAGCCTGTGCCGATGCATGTGGGCTCTTGAAGGTAAAGGGTGTGCTTGGCAGAGCAATGCTTGTGGGACGAGCTTCGATCGCAGGTGTTGCTTTTGCCGACTCAGCTTGATTTGTGTCCTGCACCGACCTGAGCTGTACGGGGTCCTCTGGTACGTTCTGCGCAGTTGCCGTTGCGCTGGTCGTCGGCACGTCCGGTACGTTGAAAGGAGTCGCCGCTGCCGCAAGAGCAGACATGATACTATGTGCAGGCTTCTCGGGAGGTGTTGGCGTCTTGAACATGGTCTGCAATTTCATAGGTGTGAACATGTCGCCTCCAAGCGCCGTCATGCCTTTTCGGTTCTGACCGTTCTGGCCTTTGGCGGGACTTTGCCACACCGGTCGCAAGATGGGTGGTAGCGAGGACGCATCGGCTTTGTGAATGAACGTGCCTTTTGCCCCAGATGCGTCAGAGGCAGCAGAAGGTGAGCGTAGTGGCTGCTGTTGCGGCTCAGTCCTGGATTGTTGTGCCGTCTGCATGTTTGTGATGCGCGAGTTTTCCGCTAGAGAGCCACGAGCGCTGGCAAAGTCATCGGGAGCAGAATCGTTGGAAGCTGAGTCTGATTCGGGTTCGGATTCTGACTCGGACCAGATGGTGCTGTCGCCTTCTTCGTTCTCGGCATTGCTTGAGCGCAGGCGCTCTCGACGGCTCTGGTGGCTGGGTATACGTAGGGATGGTGTCGTTGGTCCAGCTTGCAGAGCACCAGTTGGTGGCATAGTTCTGGGTGTTGGAGCCCCGGCTGCGGAAGCTCTGCCCTTGAGCAGTGCACGACGTGCTTGGTGCCTAGCTGCTGAGAAAGCGGGGTCAGGAAGTGCGTCTCGAATGCCGGTGGACAGTGGAGGACGAGAAGCAAGGGATGGAGTTGCAAGCTGATGTTGTGCTGGAGCCGAGCGGACAGGAGAGCGGGGCCGCTCAGCTTGGGAGGTCTCCGGGCCAGCCTCAGGTGCTTTATCGATTGGTGCGGGGTTGCTGGGCGTTGGTGTGGATGGACCAGCTTGATCATCCTCTGGCCATGATTCGTCCAGGTCATCTGTCATCCAATCTGGTCGATCCGACGATGCTGCTGGACCGATCTTGGGGCTGGCAGTTTGCGGCTCCGCAGGTGCTGCTGGCGCTGATGAATCGCGCAGTGCAGAAGCTTTGTCGGTCACGGATTCGTCCCATGTTGAGCTAACGGTCTCGTCATCCTCAGCATCGAGGTCATGGTCAGGAGGCGTGCCTGCTGTCTTGCCTTGGACGCTAGAGAAGTTGGAATCGATGGATGGCGGTTTCCTTGGATACGCCGACGCGTCTGTCAGATGCAACGTCGGTCGTTCAGTGGCTGTGCTGGTAGCCGATTGTGGGCGGGGAGAAGAAGGCCCTGCCTGCGCTTGTTGAAGAGCGACTGACAGGTCAGCAGCGGCTGGAATGTCCGCCGAGGCTGAGACGAAGGAAGCCAGTCGTTCGGTATCCATCTTGGACGTGAGCCAGTAGAAGGAGCAGTGGGGTAATACCGTTGGAGAGCCCAGCAGCAATGCCTGCGTACTCGGAAGGTAGTGGTTAGGCAGGGCGACTTGATGATGATGACAACTATGACAATTACGGAATCATTTGTGGCAGCTTGGTGTCATACGACGTTGACGTTGCGATAATAGAGGTTGAGCTCGGTACAAGGCAGTTCGAGTCCGGATCGGTTGGGTATCTGGCGTAGATCGTTTGGTCGGAAGGTGCGTCCTGAGTTGTCACTTGAGCTGGAAGTCACGGTGATGTTGTATAGAAGCGTAGTGACAGATCCGAGAAAGAAGGAAGGTGGGTATGATAGGGAGCGACAAGGTATGCTAAGGTGAGGTGCGGAAGGAGCAAGTGAAACAGTATCGGAGCTGCGACCAAGGCAAGCTGGCCAAGACAAGCTTCGTGTCTGACAGCTTCCGCCGCGTTGAGGTGTCAAGAGGCAGAGCGGAAAAGCAGCAGCAGCAGCAGCAGCAGCAAGCGGTGAGCAACTGCAACCAACACACAAACAGAATCCAAAAATGAAAGCCGAGCGTGAGTGAGTTCAACAGCAGAGCAAAGCAGGGAGACCGAGCTGTGTTGAGCTGCATCTCGCATTCGAACCTGCATTTCCAACACGTCCCTCTCCAAGGGCAGCTGAGCAGCCAAGAACCACAGAGAAATAGCACGTGACCTTTTCTGCTCAACGCGTTCGTGTGGCAGCTGAAGGCTCAATTACAGTATTAGTACAAATCAATTTTGGAAAAAGCTCAGCTCGAACGTGCATCATCATCATCAACGCTCTTTCTCTCTTAGCCAAAGGCTCACATGGCGCAGCTGCAGAAAGTGTTGCTCTCTCTCTCCAACTCATCCTGCAAGCGCGTTGGTTGGGAGTCGGAAGTGGAAGTTGACAACTGCAACACTCTCTCTAAACCTCCATCCACTACCATCGTACAGTATCCCTCTTCACCATTCATCACCAACTTCATTCTTCCATCCTACGACTCACTCGTTCTCGACTCGTCCAAACACCATCACGCAACAGCGCATCTCCCACCATCATTGGCGCCTTGTCTCTGTGTGGATGCAGATAGCATCCGAACGTGCGGCATCATGGACGCAGCAGCTCTTGCAACGTTGCTTTCTGAATCAACACAAAAGCTCGTCGGCTTACATTCACAGATCGGACACCCACCCGAAGCGCTGCAAGGTGCACTCGACGCCTTACACCAGGCATTGAAGACAGCAGTGGACGACGAGATCAGCAAGGTGCAAAAGGAAGCACAAGACCTGAGTGCAGAATGCGCTCGGATCGAAGCCGACAACTCTCACATCAAGAGAGCGCTGGGCGAAAAGTCACACGCCTCCAATCCATCACTTCAGAATGCCATCGGCAAACGCATGGTCTCAGCTGCATCACCTCCCACATCAACAGCAGATTCCGGATCATGCGAAGCGCAGCCTCTGCTTCAGCGATTCTCACAGCTTCAGATCGAGCAAACACGCCTGAAAGCATCCTACACAGCCAAAGAGGCTCAATTAGACCGATTGGCAGCGAAACTGCAGACGTACGTTCCACTCCTCAGCACTTTTGTCAAAGTCCCAGAAGACAGCGCCCAGGACTATACGATTGACGCTGCTTCGGCTGCCGCGGCATTCCGCGATGTATCGCAACCTCGAATCGCCTCTTTCGAAGCGGAGATCATCCGATGCTCCAAGGAGGTCAATGCAAGATCAGAAAAGCTTCAGACCAGTCTACTCGAAATCGTTCAGCTTTGGTCCGAGCTCTACCTTGAGCCAGGTCAACCAGCAGCACTATCTGATGATCACGTCTTTGATTCGCATCAGGCTGGAGAGGAGGTCGACTGCGGTGGAGGAACTCTTGGCTTTGATCGTGCCATTCTTGCCCACTTGCAGCTCGAACCTATCCATGACGAAGAGACACGCAAATTCGTCGGCGAGTTTGTCAGCACGGAACAGCCAGAACGTCGAGATGCTGCTGCAACGCGCGGCAGCCAAGCCATCGACGAGATTCTCTCGGAAACACCAACACGGGCATCCTTGGGTGGACTGCCAGCAAGGAACAGCGGTGACCTGGCCTTGCAACTCTCTTCGGCAAGCAAGACTGCATCTGTTCCCGCATGCCCTTCTCATCTCCTCGAACCATCCGAGATCAACCTGACAAAGGCCGCAAAGAAGCTGCAATGGCTCGAGGCCGAGAAGCAACGTCGCGAGATGCTCATTCAAGAGCTGTACGATGAGCTTAGTGAGCTCTGGGCCAAATTTGACGTCCCGGAGGAAGAGATGGATGCATTCGTCATGGATCACCGCGGAAGCACAATGGATGTCATCGAAGCGTATCAGGCCGAGCTGGAAAAGATGAAGCAGCTTAAAGCACAGCACATGTCTCTCTTTATCACAAAGACACGAGAACGCATCGCGACATTGTGGGACTCGCTCTTTCTCACAGACGAGGAACGAGAGGCTTGCTTCCCTCCCTTCTTCATCGACGTCTCGGCGGATGCGGATCCCAGCCTGGACGAGCCACTCCCCACTGACGAGATCCTTGCTTCACATGAACAGATGATCGACCATCTGACCGAGCAAGTCCGCACAAAGGCACCCGTTCTCAAGGTCATTGGCAGGTACAAGGAGCTCTTGGACGAAGCAAGGCAGCTAGAAGAGTCTGCATCCGATGGCGCACGTCTACTTGGCCGAGGCAATCGTGGTGATCCCGGTCGTCTGCTCCGCGAAGAAAAGATGCGCAAGCGAGTCAAAATCCAGAAGCCAAAGATCGAAGCAGAGCTGCTCAAGGTCATTCCAGCCTGGGAGGAGGAGCATGGAGAGCCATTTACAATCAACGGCGTGCGCTATCTTGATGAATTGCTGGAGCAGGTGGAGGGAGCAAAGGAGAATGCGAACCGAAAGAGAACAAGGACAGCATCAGGTGCACAGCCACCAGCGCCACCTGTCAGTGCACCCGCCAGCGTGCGACGCGGGCCTTTGGTCCCTTCGGCTTCTTCAAACCGAGGTGTTGCGGCTACACCCATGCGATCCATGACGCCACACCAAGGCACCATCAAGAAGCCGAGAATTGCGCCGACCCCAGCTACCGTGTCCGCTCCAGCTTCCAGAATGGCATCGGTAAGGCAAGCTGCGCCGCCAGCCACCGTTTCTCGAATGGCATCGACGCGCGTACCCATGTCAGCCGCGCCCAAAGCGTATCAGAATGCTGCGAGCGTCTCACGACCGGCTTCATCGATGGGCGGCAACTTCAGGACAGCAAGCAGCGCATCGTACGCTGCAGGTCCTGGTAGCCCATCTCGCATCCCTGGTCCATCACCTCATCTTCCCTCGAGACCTTTCGGTGCGCCTCCATCCATGCTCAGCTATGCATCAGGCTATGGCGCACGCAGCGTCACAACAGCATCGGTAGGTCTGGCAGCCAAGACGGTCAAGGCGCAACGGGAAAGCTTTCGACCTCGTCCATCCCTCGTCGCCAAGGTGCCTCGCAGTGCGACAGTGGTTGGGGGTGCTTCAGCCGCAAGTTCCGGAGCAGCAGTCATCTCACCGGGAAGAGCAAGTAAGTGGGGCGAAATGGGTCCTCCGCGTTGGCCAGCAGCTGGACAACAACAACCACACGCTTACCGTGAAGTCTCGAGCGTCTCGGCCACAAGCTCGATCCACACTGACATTACTACAGTGATCCATCCTCACGCAGCTGGGGGCAGCAGGTCGCAAGCATTGAAACCTGCCGAGCCAGCAAAGAGGTCGAGACGTGCACCATCTATGTCGCTCGAAGCATGCCTTGCCAACTTGGCGGCTACGTCATCGCAGGGTAAAGCGAGGTTGGGCGATGCCGGAAGGGATCTCGGCATCTCGTCGATCAGGAGTGTGTCATCGTCAGATGACATCGTGAATGCGGCAGGAGAGGTCGAAGGTCACGATAGCTGTGCCAGAGTTCGAGGATGGAAGGATGGCTTGCGTATTGCTGGTGCTGGATTGGACGAGGAGGAAGCAGGTGCGACAGCAACACTACCTCGTTCGGGAAGCAGCAATTGGGAGCTAGTGGGAGAAGGTGAACCTGAGCAGCCTTACACAGCGCAGCACACCGCTCTTGCCGCATGATGATATCAGCTTCCGCATCCCTGCCACGCCACCTTCACGATGCTTTGACGCACTTGACGTTCTCTTTCATATACCCAGCTTACCCTTCTTGGAACTCATATTGCTGCATCCATATCTATCTTCGTATTCTTTCTTGCTGTATTTTACCAATCCATTCTTGACCAGGAAGCATATATGTTCAGGATTGCGCACGACCTTTCGATATGAATCGGTGAGCCTTGTGGTTGGAGGCGAGGTCGGTGAAATGTGCGGTGGACACTAGGATGTTCGACCCTGAAGCACAGCAACTCCGATATCCGACAAAACAGGTGTGCACGCGCCGCCTGCAAATCGGTTTTGGCGGCGGACACACTCTAAATCAGCAAGCACCCTTTTCAGCTATCAGACTCTCCTGATACTCCACCGTCTCGCCGTCATCACCGCAGTTGCCTCTCTGCCCTTAGACCAGGTCCTGCCTTCGACGTGGCACCGGTACTTACGATGAAGCGGGCTTATCGCTTGAGGCCGCTCCTGCTCTCCTCCTCCGCATCACAACAAACGCAAATAGCTGCGCCTTGCCGCAACTATGCAACTTCATCTTCTCCAACGGCATCCTCGCATTCGCGACGTTCAACTTCTCTTCACAAAGGCAAAGAACGACTCCTGACAACCCATGATCAACGTATCACCGCCTCAGATGCTGCATCTGCTTCTGCTGCCAGCGAGATGAAAGCGACAGTTCGACACCCGCCTCCCGGCCTCCGGCTTCTCAGCTCTTCATCCTCCTCATCCTCGGTGGACTCGACACGCTTCGGTATGATGGACTCCGAGGCAGACCTCGGTCGACACTTCTATCTCAACAAAGTGCTTGAACAATGGGCCGCCAAACCGGCCACACGGATGACGCTTCGACAACTCATCTTCTTCGGTCGCACCCTAGGGCGTGATCGTGAGAAGATCCTCAAGTCCGCCAACTACGTCCGTACCGAACTCCCCGTTCGAATCGCACATCGTATTCGCGATTTGCAAGCACTTCCATTCGTAGTGATGACAAATCAGCATTTGGAAGATGTCTACCAGAAATATTGGAGTGCATTCGAAACGTTTCGCAGATTCCCGCATATCAAGACGATGGATGATAACGAGAAGTTCTGCAACTTGTTGCGGGGCTTGCTCGATGATCACTTGACAATCATTCCGAGCTTGACGATCGGCATTGTGGAATCGAGTCATCATTTGCAACCGCAGCAGCTGGATAAGTTTATGGAGCGCATGTTGAGATCGAGGATCTCACGAAGGGTGCTAGCCGAGCAACATATTGCGCTAACGGAAGCGCTCGACGATCCATTCCACTTCTTCAACGAACCCGTCTTTAGACAGGAAGACGATAAGAATACGGACAACAACGAAGACGCTGTAGGAGACCACGTCGGTATCATTTACACCCGTCTAAGCGTCGCAAGTGTCGTCAATAAGGGAGTCAAGTTGCTAACGCAGATGTTTGCAAATGTGCAAGGTGTAACGAAGGACAGGATACCCAAAGTCGAAGTACATGGAGATCTGAAGGCTCGATTTGCATACATTCCGGAACATCTGGAGTACATTGTTTTCGAGCTGTTGAAGAACGCGATTAGGGCAACGATGAGGAAACACGCTGGAGAGGAAGAAAGAGGTTTGGTCAGGGTGACGATTGTCGAAGGTCCACCTGAGGAAGACTTGATCATCAGGATCTCGGATTCGGGCGGAGGATTGCCAGACTTGATCGAGCAGCTGGCAGCGCCAGCACGATCAGCGGCATCGGCGTACGCAAAGGCCGCAGCTCCGCCTGCAGCAAGTTTCGCGACTAGCACAAGCCCCAGCAGCATCCCCGAGGGTCTGAAGAACGATGGCGACGTCAGCAGTGGCAGTGCGGGAGCCGAGGCTGGCTCCCATGGCTCTCATACGGAGAAGCAGTATCCGATTCCATTCCCGGATATGGGTCATATTGGAGGTTACCCTCCGAGAGGTTCTCGTGCGCGACTCATGCACCCGGACGATGAGACGATCCCCGTAACACTCTCCGATGACAGCGTATTACCTACTTCAATGCAAGCAGCGGCGGAAGCGACGGCGTTCTACGCCGAGGCAATGTTCGAGCCTTCTTCTCCTCTCGCCGAACCCTACACTCCGCCTACTCGAACATGGGCAGCTCGCGGAGGCGTCGGATCCGCAGGTGGCGTAGGCGGTACCACGGCCCCTAACGAATTTGGCACTGTTGGAACCTCGACAACCTCCTCCGCTGCACACGGCTATTCCGATCCCCTCATTGATGCTTTGTGCTCGTTCAGCAACGTCCGCAAGAGACTCGAAATCGAAGCCTCCTTCACCCCCGCTCCATCCCCTCCCCTCGATACCACCACGACCTCCAACACAGACGGCGCATTCTACGGCCTCCCCGGCCTCCTCGGTGGCTCCTCCGCACACCTCAACTCGGCAGGCTTAGGCACACGTGACCGCTTCGACGCCCTCAAAACCATCGGCAAATTTAAAGGCACCGTAACCGAACAAGTCCCACCCAAAACTTCGCTACCAATACAGGCAATGGAAGGCACCGGCCCAGCAGCCCTACACACGGTGCAAGTGGAAACAGGTTTGGGTTTGCCCATGGCAAAAGTCTACTGTGACTTTTTCGGCGGTAGTTTGAGCTTTAGGAGTCTAGACGGGCATGGAACGGATATCTATGTGCGGCTGCCAAAATTGGGGACCAACAAAGAGACTATTGAGGAGATTGTACTGTGAAGCCTCCCCCCGCAATGCGATGTCAGCTTGATACACCGATCTTGGTATAATACTGTGATTCTCTGATGCTGTGCCCGACGTGAACAGGCTGACAGGTATCGTCATTTACGAAATGAAGAGCATGTCGAGACATCATGAGTATGACAAGGTGCTTGCTTCAAGAGTTTCAGGTGAACGACTGTGTAGCATATGCTGCGAAAGGACCGCTTGACAACCTCACTGTGAGTGGGACCGATGGTTTGCCTTGCAAGTGCTGCAAAAGAAGAGCCATTTGAGGGGCCTGGTCGCGGAAGAGGCGGAAGTGCTGTTCCTTGACGATTGTGTTTCGTTTTTTTGTCGTAGTTTGGCCTCGTCAATAGCGCCAATCGACGGAGACTTGCCTTCGCCGCTGCTACCATGTCAAGAGCTGCGGTGCGGTGGTGCAATGGTGCTAAGCTTGTCAAGGCAGCGTTGATCAATGATGTGACCGCATGGTAGCATGCAAAGTCTCCGGTCAGCACATTCACCCTTGACCAGAGCACGGCAGCAGCCTGCACAGATTGGTGTTGTGTCAGGCAGCAGGCCTGCGATGGATGTATTGATGCCTGAGGATGCTTCCACGTCAATGGGGGGTTCCTGAATAGAGTGTGTAAAGCCGGACTGCTCTTCGTTTGGGAATAGAGTGCGTAAAGCCGGACTGCTCTTCGTTTGGATGTGTTCTTGGAATGTACCCTGACGGTGATGGGAGGGCAGGGGGCATGCCGCACTGATGAAGTCTCTGATATCCAGCTTCATAGATTGCTTGAATTGCCTGGGCGAGCGAACTCGAGCTGTCAAATGCCGTTTCGGGTCCTGGTTCCACGATGGGGGATGCACGCCCTGTTGAGGGACTAGTTACCGTGGGTCTGGGTGGAATGACTATGAGTGCTCCACCAAAGGAGCGACTTGAGGGCCTGGTCGCAAGAAAGGCCGAAGGTGCAGTTTCGAAAGTGGTCGAAGAGCCACTTGAGGGCCTGTCTGCGTTCGTAGCAAGTGGTGGCATTGTGTGCGCTTCCTGAACTGCTCCACATCGCCGCAGAAGCCCGGACGAAATGCTTGCAGAGCTTGTGCAACAGGTTTAATAAGGCGCAAGATAAGCTTCGTAACCGAAGCCCAGCGGTCAAGAAGACCGGTGGGCAGCCAAAATCAGCCACCGACAAATACGCACCACAAAGGCTTGCTCAAGCTTGCTGCAATCACAAAGTCAACCAAAAGATCAAGGCCTTCGACCAAGGAAAGCTCAAGGACATCGACCATGAGCATGAGGTCACACCCGGCTTAACCAATGCTCTCGTCAGCGAAGATGAGTCCAACCCGGAGAGGGACACCGTCTGCTGGCTACAACAGCACGAGTGGATCTCGGTGAATGGTCTTTGATATAACAATCAAATCAAGGAAGAAACATACGGGGCTTTTGGTTCGTCCAGTGCGGTGGACAGGCAGGTACAAGCTCAAGTCGATTGCACTGGATTGGGAGTGGAGAGGAGGGAATCTCAGGTTCTGAGGGTCTGTCATACTGTCGAGTATAGCCTAATGCAGACCCTCTGAAACGCCATCGCATCACACATAATCCTGGTCAGACTCAATCACGCTCTGATGGCAATGCATGGAATTGCGCTTAATTAAATGACAAGAGGATGAGGCCGGCGTTGGTCAAGAAGATTCCAATCTACGTTGTTGTACACGTTCCAACTTATCCAACACGTCTTCACGCTCCCTAACGAGATGGAAGAGGTTCAACTCCAGCTCTCGCTTCCTATCCTCCCTTGCCTTCGTTAACGCTCTTTGCACTTTCCCGCTCTTGTCCTCGGCAAACACTACATCTTCATGCTGGTGCTGGTGCAGACTCGGCGAAGGAACCGCCGGCGTAGGCGGAAGCGGTTGGCTTGGATCAATCTGTTTCTGATCCTTAAGATCGTGCAATCGCATACCGAGGTAGTAGCTCGCAGGAACGATGACGAGGGCTGAGAAGGCGGCGATCCAGTTTCGGCCTGGGAGCTTTGGTCGTGCGCCCCTTGGACCGGCTGACGAGGATCGTTGGAAACGCTTTGCTGAAGTACAAAATGTTCGCTGCTGAACGACCGCATTGGAGCCAGTGGTGGGAGTGGGAAGGTGAGACTTTTGCGAGAAACCTGACAAGAAGTTCTGGGCGGAGAACGGCAATGACGCTGACGATCTGAGGCGCGTTTGAAGCTGGGAAGCGGCGCCGAGAGATGGCAACGAAGGGATACGAGAATCGAGATAATCGGACAAGGTGGACGAAACAGCTTCTTTGCGCGTTTCGGCTTTGCTTCTCGGTGCGATGTCTCCCGCAATGTATGCTTGAACGGCCGTCTGCTGACCCGACTTCACAGCGGGAATTTGAGCGAGGGGAGTGATGGTGCGACTGCGGTGGTGTGGTTGAATACCAGCTTCACGAACGCCGAATTCGAGACCTTTGATCATGACGTTCCACCCGTCACGCAGGTTGGTGGAGATCCAAACGAGCGGTCTGCTAGATAAGATGCGGGTGAGAAGGGAGGCGATGCGGGGTGGTAAAGGTCTTACGATGGTGGCGATGAGGATGGCGCCAAGGGTAGGCTCTGCGGGTGTGGCTGCAGGTACTTTGTCTCCTGTGTACGCAAAGTCAGGCGCGTCAACGCTCGAAAGCTTTTGAACGACAGCTGGTGTGTCCAACATAGGTCTTGCTGCGATGTTTTGCCAATCAGTTGGCGATGCTGGTGATGTCTTGCGGAAGGAGATCAAACCCGGTTGGCCGGGGCGGAAGCCTTTGCCGATGAGATATGTCGTGACTCGTGTTTCGAGCCTGCGCATAAGAGCGTTGACTCGTCCTTCGTATGTCCAAATACCCGTCGTCAGTACCGAGATGCACTGCTGCGTCGGTGTGCTTGACAGTGCAGACGTCGATGCCTCCGACACAGAAGATGATACGGTACCGAGTCCAAGCTTCCTCCTCCTTCGGCTAAGCTCGTCGTTCATTCGGTGGGCGACCACCACATCGGTCATAGTGCGATCACCTACGAGCAGAATACTCCCGCTTCCACTCTCGTCCACCGGTGCATGCTTTCTCAGCACCTTCTTCCTCTCCCGCAGGTATTTCTTCGTTTGTCGACTTGGTCCAGCTTCGATCGACCCTGACCCAGGTGGCATATGTTTTGCTTGAGCTATTGTCGTTTCGCGGTCGTACGACAAAGCAACAAAGTATTCGAGTGCATCGACCGCACAGCCTGGTGCAGGCTTCTTCTGCTTATGGCAAAGAACTGGAACGTTGAGAGCGCGGCTGAGCGATTCGGCGCCAAGCCCAGAAGGGTCGTCAGAAGAACCGCTCGAATTGCTGACGATGAGGATGTTTTCGCGACCGAACACGCGCTGGCAGCGTTCCCACGCGTCGGTGATGGTAGGTTCGAGGACGTCGGAGTGTGGCGCTGTAAGACAGTTGTCTTTGTCGAATACGAGGAAGCGGACACCGTTGGCATGCAATGCTTCCCAGTCGAGATGTCGAATGTCGGGGACTTGGACGTGTGGCACTACCAAGGATGGACGGAAAAGCACTGCTAAGACGGCAACAACGCCAGAAAGGTTGCCCATGGCGGCTGCACGGTTGTCTTCTGTACAAAGATGCAGAAAGATGGTGTGATCAGGTATGGGATGAGGATGAAGAAGTGGTCGTTGTGTTACTCTCGAAAGCCGGAATGCTCCACAGAAATCTCATCATTCGGAACTCGGCTTCTTTACTTTTATGGTTGCATTTCTGGTCCCTGCTTTTTTGGTGGAGAATTTCGTGAAACTTTTTTTATTTTGTCGGAGAGGACCTGCAGCTGCAGCGTTTCTTCTCAATCCTTGCCAACATCACTCTACCACCTTCACTACCTGTGACTATCTCCGAAGCGACCAGCAAAAAGGCATCCATAATGTCTGCAGGTGCTGTCAGCAATAAGGCAGGGCCATCAACCCCAGCCTCGAAAGACCAAAAGGCGAAACGACCCAGGAAGAGGAACAGAAACAAGAAGCGAACTACCGACGTGGAAGATGACAGCAGCAGCAGCAGCAGCAGCAGCAGTGACGACAGTGACGACGAAGAGCCAGCTCCGAAAGCTGCACCCCTAGAGGTCAAGACATCGGCACCTGCTGACTCCAACTCGGACTCTGACGATGAGGATGACAAAGATGGTGATGGTGCAGGCGGGGATGCCGATGGAAAACGAAAGAGGAAGCGCAAGCGTACTACCAAGAAGAAGACTGCCGACGAAGCCTCCAAGCCTACAGCTGCGACTTCGACTAGCGTCCCAGCAGCGACAGCAATAGCAGCGGTATCAACACCAGCCAAGCCCTTCACACTGTCAGCCGAGGAAATTGGGCCCGATCCCAACACTGACTTGCGACTAAGCGACCAAGCAAAACAGGCCATTCAATACGCTCAAGTTTACATCAAAGACAAGTCACAATGGAAGTTCAACAAGGCCAAACAGAACTGGCTGTTGCGTAACGCTCTTTCAGTGCCGCCTTCCGACTACGACTCTGCCCTTGCGCGGAAGCAGCCCGACAGCACCGCCTCAGCTGAAGCAGCACCGGAAGAAGCCGAAGACACCGAAGACGGCGAAAACTTTGTCCCCGAAGACTTTGTCCCCGTTGTCACTGCTTACCTCACAAGTGTGATGGGCGGCGCTCGTCAACGCCTGATAGAGTCGCTCAGGGAAGCCATCAACGCACCTGCAATCACGATTGCGCCCGTGCAACCGGAAGTCACAGATAACGCCGCCAACGGCACAGCCACAAACGAAACACAGACAACAACGACAAGTGGGGCGGTGGACGGTGCGACAAAGAAGTCGGTCTCATTCGGCAACTTGGCACTCGAAACAGAGAAAAAGGAGGAAGCGGCTGAAGCAGCTGGTCTGCCAGCAGGCACTGACCCTCAAAGTGTGGAATTGCGCCGATCGAGGGCGACGCTCATGCTTCAACATATGGGCGAAAGTTTGTGACCATTGCGAAGGTGATGGGCATAAACGTGATCGTGCAATGTTTATTTTGAAACAATTCTAAGGATGCGAGAGCATGTATTAATGTGACCGTGAAGAAGCAACACGAATCCATCTTGACCGCAGTGGGCGATTATTCTTGAGCAAGCTTGACACAGACATCCGTCGAGGTCGGGTCAATGACGGGGTCGTTAGCGCAAGAGCCCTTGTAAGTCGCACCGATCGTAGCGTTTTCGTAGTGAAAGTTGGAGCTTGGCGTGAGACAGCAGTGGGTCCAATCGTATTCGTCGTGCCTGAGACAATCCTGCGATGGTGTCAAAGGTGTCGCAGCACCTCGTCCGAGGTACTTCATGTTGCACGGCGGTGACGCAGCGCTGACTAGCAATGCGACGGCACTGGCGATGAAGGCGGCGAAGAACAAGGGGGATTGCATGGTGCGGGTGATCCGAGTGTAAACTTAAAAAGTGTGAAAGGCAGCAAGGGGAGCTTTGGGTGACGGGACAAAAGCGCTTCTTGACCCCGAAGTCTACGCCCTCTTAAATCTTTCAATCACTGCGAGCAGAGGAATCGGTTTGCTTTGGTCAGTGGGGCCAACCGAAAGGTCAGCTTGAATGACTTCTCTGCGCTCACAACAATTCCTGCTCAGCCGGGGAGAACTGTCTTCCCGCTGTCCGTTTCCTCATACTTGGCAACGCAGGGATGTGCCGTTAATGAAATAAGCAGTGGGAACGCTGACAATAGCAAAGAAGAATGGGAGAAAGCGTGGGGGTATCCCAGCGAATTTTGTGACAGACGCCTCCGCGCCGCACCGTCGCCAAGCGATGCCAAGTGACAAGTTGATGAAGTGACTGGACAGCTCTATTGAACAGCCACATTGCCGAACTCTTTTGACCACATCAAACGTTCAAAAGGCGCCACAGCACGTGTATCGACTCGGCAATCCATTCGGGTCTACCGACTGCCAAGGGAACCCAGTCGGACAATCGATCACCGAACCATCACTAATGTATTCCCAAGAAATCATCTCCTCTACCAAATCACGATTACCAGATCACATCACTGATAACGCAATACGGCAGCACATGGTCGCTGTGAAATCGCTGAGCCGACTCGAGCATCGTCCCGAGTGCCGGTGCAAGTCGCCACCAACGTGTACACGGTGCTCACGAAAGGGGTATATGTACCCGCGAGATTCTTATTCCGACCGACAGACCCACCTTCTCACACTCCATTCTCACCACTACATGGTAGATGCCCACGCCGACGGGAGCATATACTGCAAAATGGCCGATACCGAATTGCCCACGTCTTGGCCACTTTCACCCACCAGCACCTCGCCTTTCCTGCTCAGGCAACAGCTGCGAGCCCTCAAAAATGACATTGCCGAGCTTACCGCCAGCACTGAAACCGCGGCTGATCGAATCGCCGTTGTTCTCAAGCGGCTCCGCTCCCAAGATAAGAGACGCATGCATACTTCCACCGATGCAGATTCTCACGGGTCCGATCTAAGCGCAACGATGCGGGATCATCCTTTTGCGAGGTTCAGTTTCCACGACACCGCCCACTTCGAGTTGTCGTCACCTGTCGAGACGCCGACTGACAGCAAAGGTAAGCCCACTCTATCCTCGAAGCTCGGTGTGGTGGTTCTCTAAGAAGTCGTTGCTGAAGTTCCCTCGCGATTGGCGCTGTTGCCGCAGCGATTGCCGAACATATGCCGTTCCGCTCAACATATGAGCAATCACGCACGTTCCTGAATGTGACCGCCTCTCTCAGGGATGAGGCAATGAGGGCGAAGCAATGCGACGTTGTCGAGGTAAGTTCATCAACATTGCTTTTCATCCAATCTCGTCTCGGGCCCCTTGCTCATCTTCTTGTACCCACCCTGGAATTGGCCTTGTCGCCTTTTGTCCGATATGAATAGAGAAGGGTTGCTATCCTGACTGCTCAAATTCGTCCAACAACATCGGCGACCGCATGCTACTGGATCGCTCGTCAAATCGTAGCCTACTTACATTTCCTCAATTTGGGTAAGTTGACGCTTCATTTCCTTTAAAGGAGATCGAAGCTGAGGACGACGTGTATCGATACTAAGTCTCACACACACTGGATCGCCGCCATTTGTGTTTTCCCACGCTTGTGACAATACAGATCGTATCAGACGGTACGTGCACGATCGGATGCGACAAGTTCCAGATGCCTGCACTACATGGTGGAGAGGTCCAAATGGCATCGTAGAGGATGTCTTAGCACGCTGCAGCCTCGTACCAGAAGTGAGTAGCTCCTTCGCGTCATTGAGAGGCTAGGCTAACTACACGTCAGCTAATCCATTCCCCTTTCTTGTAGGGCAAAGACCCCATGTTCGACGGCATCGTGGCGCTCGTCTTCATCCATTTTGGCATCTTTGACCTCGACGGGAGAGCATCCTCGACTAAAGATTCTGAGAAACATAAGCTCTTCTTCGGGCACCCGAAACTGGCAAAGATTCTCAAACATCGTCACGCATCGAGGCCCAGGAGGCTTCGTCGCAGCCGACCTGACATCCAAGCAAGCTCGTATGGGATGCACAAAGTTTTGTCCGACCGAACGGCTGCGCTCTCTGTCGACGCTCTGATTGCGATCACAGAGCTTTGCCTGAAGGGCGTCTTCAGCGGCGTAGTACTCACTGATATCATCGCACTGTTCACACTTGGTGATGTCGACAACGGCTTCTGTGAGGTGCCTGGCGATACTGAGCTGCTGCACGCATTTCTTCAAAGTGGTTTGATGCCGCGAAGAACGGAGATCTGGACCAAGTTTGGCGAAATCGACCCGATTGGCGATGTTGAACAGATTCTCAGGTCGGCAAGGCAGGTACACGAGGCAGGACGAACGATGCAGAGTCGAGACTCATCCTCAGTCTACACCGAAGAGACCGAGTGGATCCCACTGGAAAGGTATCCGAGCTTTACCGTTCCACGCTGGACGCAACGTCCTCAACTACAGCCCAGCGCCATGACTCACAGGCGGGAAAGCCACCAGCTGGTGAATATGCTTAGCGTTCTGAGCGACCCTCATACGGCTTCTTCAGCCTCCTCTCCGATTCATGTGATCGCTTAGCTGAAGTGGTGGTATTAACATTGCGTGCAGTGCTAGTTCGAACAAGTTGTCGTCAAATGCTTGCTGTGCTTCACCTCTGCTCACTGAGCACCTTCCTCACTATCCTCTCCACCATCCCTTCCAGCGCTTGGCTCGAAGCTGGGCCAGTCGCACTACCCACAACTTCTCTTCCAGCATCGACGCTGTTCGCCGACTCTGCATGCTCCTCGGCATCCCTCTCGAGCGAGCCCAGCACTGCGCGGTGTACGTACTTTCCAACCATGTCAAGCTCGACATTGACCGTGTCTCCAGGCTTCTTCTTGCTCAAGCCGATAACTTCCTGCGTGTGGGCGATGAGCATGACGTTGAATTCGACGATTTCCTTCTTGGGTGTTTGGGAGTCTTCTCGTACGTCGCCGGCTGTAGAGTTGGATGGGAGCAAGCCGCCTGTTGCTGGAGAGACTTCGATCAGTGTCAATGATGCGCCGTCTAGTGTTACGTATCCTTTGGGGATGAGGTAAGGTGAGAGGCTAGAAGGCAGTGGCAGCGAGTCGGGCTTGTGCTGCAGTCTGAGGGTGATTGTGAGAGCGTTACCATTGGGTACAACGGAGCGAATAAGAGCGGTAGTGTCGACGTGACCTTGGACGAAGTGGCCTCCGAAGCGAGTGTGTGCGTCCATAGCGCGTTCGCAGTTGACACCGTCGCCTACTTTGAGCTCGCCAAGGTTGGTCTTCTTGAGAGTTTCGGGAGCGACGCCGATCTTGAAGTATCCGCCGTGGCTGGCTTCGGACGCATCGAATTCAGTGACGGTCAGACAGGTTCCGTTGACAGCGATACTGTCGCCGATGTGGCAATCTTTGAGAATGGCAGCGGTCTTGCCGATGGTCATGGAGTAGCCTCCACCTCCAGACTTTGTAGCATCTTGGGGTGAAATGTCAATGATAGGAGCCAAGAGCTCGACTGCGCGGCAGAGGAAACATGAACATGGTTGATGAGATTTGTGTTCAGCGAGCTACTTCGATGGACAGCACGAAGCATGAATTCGCACTTACCAATGCCGGTGAACATGTTGGTTCAAATATTCTGGAGATGACTGACCGAGTTGAGTGACGATAGCTTGAGTTTTATGATGGTGGAAAGGATGGGCGTTAGCTAGAGTACGAAGAGAGCAACACCTGGATTATGTCAGGTCCTGACCGCGGCTTTGCACCGGCCATATGCGTGACCGGCTTTTAGAGTTAATCCTCGGATATCAAGCTGTCTGTGTGTCTTAAGCTGTCCATCTCCACATGCTTCGCTTTCCTTCTCAGCTTTGTTTTTTTATCGCGCGATAAGAAGTTTTCATAGCGCCTCACGGCTTTTTCCCGAGAAGACTTGGCTTGTGCCACATCGTGCAGCTTGCCAAGCACAGAAGTCGTGAAGTGACTCGGACAATCAGCCTTCCCACCTTCTTACACCACCACAGCACCTCCTCCTCGCGTATCAATACATACATCTGTACTCGGTCCATCATGTCTGCCACCACCGGAATCAACGTTGCCATCATCGGCGTCGGCCTTGTCGGCACTTCGGTCATTCAACAGCTCACGACCGTTTCCGGCTTGTCGTCCAAGCTTCACATCGTCGCTTTGCAGAACAGCAAGAAGACCCTTCTCAGCACTCCTTCTTCCCCACTTTCTTTCGGTGGCTCTGCTGACTGGAAGTCGCTCCTCGCCAACAGCTCCACCTCGGCTCTTGCTTTGCCCGACTTGGTCTTGGAGTTGCAAAAGATTACACGCGATTCCGGCCGTCACACTGCTGTTGTTGACAACACTTCCGATGAGAAAGTTGCCGCCTTCTACCCCGAGTTCCTCGCCGCTGGACTTTCGATCGTTACCCCCAACAAGAAGGCTTTCTCGGGTCCTATCGAGCTTTATGACAACATTCTCAAGTACAAGTCGAACGACGTTGCTGGATCCAAGGGACCTCTCGTTTACCAGGAGTCGACTGTTGGTGCTGGTTTGCCGATCATTTCGTCCCTCGTTGATCTGATCAACACTGGTGATGAGATTACAAAGATCGAAGGTGTATTCTCTGGTACTTTGTCGTATATCTTCAACGAATTCTCTACGCCCAAGGGAGGCGATAAGAAGTTTAGCGACATTGTCAAATTCGCCAAAGAAAACGGTTACACCGAACCCCACCCGAACGACGATCTTTCCGGTTCGGACGTTGCACGTAAACTCGCCATCCTCTCCCGTCTCGTACCTGAACTCAAAGACGCCCTTCCGCAAGGCTACCTTTCCGTCCCCACAAAGTCGCTCACCCCTGAACCACTAGCCTCAGTCGCAAGTGGCGAAGAATACGTTCAACGCCTCCCCGAATTCGACGCCGATTTCGACCGCATCAACAAGACCGCCTTCGACAACGCCAGCGTCCTACGATACGTAGGTGTCATCGACGTCAAATCCAAACAGATCAAAGCCTCCCTCGAAACCTACCCCGCTTCCCATCCTTTCGCAAGCTCCTTGTCCGGATCGGATAACATCATCGCTTTCCACACAAAGAGGTATTCAGCTAGGCCGTTGTTGGTACAAGGTTCCGGTGCGGGTGCGGATGTCACGGCAATGGGTGTCGTCGCGGATCTGATCAAGATTGCTGAACGTCGATCTTAGCTCCTTCTTCACTGTATTATGACGCTTAATGATACTCTTTTTGTGACCATTTTCGTACTTGTATCTGAGCCATGTGTGACTACACCGCATCAAGTTCGTATCTGCATCTTATCAGAGTCGCAGCTCACTTTTGTGGGAAGCCAGTGCCGCTATACGCACAATTAGCGGAACTGAGCACCCTCGTAGCGGCATGGAGCATCTATCGCACTGAAGACACAGTCCAAGACCGTCTCCGAAGCTGTCAGCAGCACAAACCTGGCAGCTTCGTTGTGGTGAGCGTGCATCCGCCGGCGAGAACCGGTGTCAAAGCAGCCGTCAATGCATTGTCCGAAGGCATGAATGATGGTGTGTCGATCTCAAGGGTTTCGAGATTTTGCGCTGAGAGACAGATGAGATATATGTGCACAAGCGATAAATGGGGTGTATGCTGTTTCTCGTTCTGATTGAGGGGAGGGTGGTTGTTGATTGGAGCAACTGACTGGTCATCTGAGAAATTGTTGATGCGAGGGTCGACGTGAACAAATGTTCAATTGCACGCTTGCACACGCTTATCTTCACCGACAATAAAGATGCTAGGGCGGGGTCGCCATGGACTCGTGTAAGTTCTTCGTGGCTTCAGTTTCGTCGTTGGCTCCTTTGAGATCGGGATAGTTGATACGAAGGACTGCCTTGATCAGCTTCATCCGGGTCATAGTTCCGTTGACGGTGGACGCAGCAAGGTCCAAAGTGGCCAAGCTGATCTCTCTCATGAACGCCCGAGCAATTGAGTGGAAAGAGGCCTCTTCCCAGCCCAAGGCTCGTGCTGTGGCTCGATGCGCAAAAGCCTGGAGCCGCGAGGCTTCTTCCAATACACAGTCATGGCCATTGTGGACTGTGTTGTCGACAGGTCTCGCCTCCCTGCAAGTCTGCATCGAGTCCTCCCAGACTTGCTACAACACTTTGAATTGTTCGTTGATACTGCCGAACGCGACTGCTTCATCTTCAACATCACCAGCTGGCAGACAGATCTCCAGCTCAGCTCGACTGAAGCTCTTCGTCCGCCTTTCGCTCGACAACAGAGTGTGTTTGGCAACAGCTACCATCAGAGCTAAGAACGACGACGACAAAATCGAAAGGCACCGCACCTCAGGCCTCCTCAAGCAAGGTCACCTTGGAGATGTCCTCAGAGATCGGCACGGGTCGCGCGCGGGATGATGCATATGCTGCTGACTACGGTCATGATGTCGATCAATTTGACTCATTTATTGACGTCGAGGAGCAGGAAACCAATCAATGCATTGCTTGTGACAACTGAAGAGCCCAAGAGATGTCAACGACGGGCGCTGGCGATTTGCTAGCGGGCTTGAGATGGGGAAGAATGGCTGATACCAACCGAGCGCGGGCAAGGAGTGCGCTGCGGCTGCCAGGATCTTCTGCGGTGTAGAGGAGATTGTTGAATTTTCCCACGGTCACGAAGCTTAGACTCACCACAACAGACTTTTCTGTTGGAAGTGCTGGTCGGACGTACGTTGCGGTGCGGTCTCAGATGTGTTTGCGGTGCAAGGAGGTGCATTGGGCTGTTCAACACGATCTTCAGAGCTTCTCACAATTGTGACGATGGTGTGTGAGGAAAAGATTAAGATGTTGAATTGAGAAGCACAAGCTTGAGTGAAGATATGTGTAGTCGGGCTAATCGAAGACAATCTTCTTTCCCTCAGGTTTGACCTGCGCCATAAGCTCTTTTTGCTTCTGCTTGGCGATCCAAGAAGGATGCATTTCCTGTGACTTTTCTGTCGCTGCTGCTGGCTTGCCGCCTCCCCCTACTGCACCTGATGGTGCCGGTCGCACAGGTCCTGCCGCCACCGCTGGCTGTTGCACCCTCGGCACAAACGGTCTCTTCGGCTGTTTCGGCAACGGTGCCACCTTCCCACCCCAACCACCATCCACCTTCTTTGGCGCGACGAAAGCTGGAGGTCTCTGTCTCCCTCCCACCACCGCTCCTGCTGCTGCTCCAGCACCTGATGATGGTAAGCGACGTGGGTAGGTTGAGCGTTCGGCTTTGTCCGCTTTCTGCTTTTCGCGAAGTTTAACGTGGTTGGCGTTTTTGCCGTACTTCTTCTCGGCGAGGGCTTTGCGCGCTCGTTGACCCATGCGGTTCTTGCGTTCCTTTTTGGTGGTGCCGGATTTGAGTTCGGAAAGGTCGCGATCGGCAAGGTCGGCTTCAGCGTCGGACCATTCGTCGTCGGAGCGGCCAGCGATGAAGCCAGTTGCGAGCGAGGGGAGGAAGGTCGAAGAGGAGGACAACTTCTTCGACTTTTTGGTGGAGCGAGAAGAGGACGATGTGGTGGCTTTGCGTTTCTTCGAGCGTGGTGAAGAGGATGAAGAGGAACCGGAGTCGGAGTCAGAGTCAGAGTCCGAGTCGGGGTCAGATGTGTCAATGTCGGACTCGGAGGCATCGTCGCTGCTGTCTTCGTCACCGGAGTCGTGTTGTCTGGATTTGCGCCTCGGTGCATGCTCCTCTTCCTCATCATCTGTGCCAGATTCGGGTGCAGAGTCGGAGCCAATCATATCGTCCCACTGAGAGAGATCACCTAGTGCCTTCATCTTTTCCCTTCCTATCCGCATCAGTTCTTCTTCGTCATCCTCATCTCCACCCTCATCTTCCGAGTCGTGACCATTCGAAAGTGGCAGACGACGAGGTGCATCATCTTCATCAGAATCGTACTCTTCTTCCGAGCCTGACCATTCTCTCCCTTCGTCATCTTGTGCCACCTCGTCCAATTGCTTAGCTTTTCCCTTGCCCTTCGCATCCACTTCAGCTACCTCCTTCTGCGTTCTTTTGTTCACCAGTGGCTCGATACCAGCCAGCTTCTTCAACTCCTCCACAAATCTACCTACCTCATCCGCTAGGACTTTCGACGATGTGATCTTTGCCTTTGCCTTCTCCGACGCCTTGTCGCCATCCACCACCACAGGATCGCTTAGCACTTCCTCTCCTAGCAGCTCCTCCTCTCTCACCATCGAAAGATACAGATACTCCTCCGCTGCACCCTCCTCGATCGATGCTGCGCGAGGCAACAGCTTCGCTTTGACCATCTTCGTGATGAGTGCTCGACCGGCGAGCAGCCCAGTATCGATCGACTTGAGTGCCGCCAGCTCTGCTTCTGCGAGCCTGGCTAGGTCAGAGAGCGAAGCCCTCTTTTGTAAGCCTTTGAGCTTTTTAACGAGTTTTTGCAGTTCGAAGGTCTTGGTCTTCTTGGCAGTGGCTCGAAGTGTTTTGGCTACGTGGTGAAGCTTTGTGCGTGCTTTGGCGGTGTCAATGTTGGGTTTGCGGGCTGACTCGGCATCGCTCTCTTCCTCCTGAACGGCATCATCATCGTTGTCACTGTCACTGTCGTTGTCATTGCCCGAAAGAGGTGCTGCATCTTGGGCGCTGTCGTCTTCGGACGCGGAAACGTCCTCGTCGTTGGTAGCCTGGAGCTGAGACCGGCTGGAAGAAGCCTCTGAGGACGTCGAGAAAGAGGACGATGCCTCTGGGGTTGGCGAGGTCTGCTTCCTCGCAGACTTTGCTTTCACACTCATGGCTGTGATGTGTCGAATAGAGGTCCCGGATGTGTGTAAGAAGCAGAAGCGAAAGAAGGGTTCATCCTTGAACATATCGAGCTTCTCATGAAAAAGTCAATTTTGAGTGGAGAGAAATTCCAAATTTCTTTTCGGAACACGGAGAAGCTCCCACTCTTAGGACTAAACAACTTAACAACAACACTTTTTTTCGCGACCCGCCTGTCTCGGCGAATAAGTCGGCGTTCTGGTTTCGAGTGTCACACGATCAAGCTTAACTCTTCCCCTCAACGATTGGGCCTAACCTTCTTATCTGTGAACCTTAACCGCAGCACGTCTAGCAACCTACGGCTACGTTTCGGGAACACGCAAGATGCTCGTCCAGCCATTCCTTCGCTCAGTGCTGAAGCCGGTCGGCTTTAACAACCGCACACCCGCCGCCGCTTTCCGTTGCTACACAGCCGGCAAGCTTCGCATCAATGCAGATCGAATGATGAAGACGCTTCACGACACTTGCGAGTGGGGTGCGGCACATCGATACGGTGATGGTCCCTTTGAGACCGGTATGGCACGACTTACGCTCAATGAAGATGACGCTACGGCTCGACGATGGCTTGCGGACGAAGCGCAAAAGTTGGGCTGCTCAGTGACGGTCGATGAGATGGGAAACATGTTTATGATCCGTCAAGGTCACAAGTCGGGTCCGCCAACTGCGATGGGGTCGCATCTTGATACACAGCCTACGGGAGGTCGATACGATGGAATTTTGGGTATCATGGCAGGCTTGGAAGCGCTACGTACAATGAACGATCACAACGTTACTACCGAGTATCCGGTCGCGCTTGTGAATTGGACGAACGAAGAAGGTGCACGTTTCCCACAGTCGATTGTTGGTTCGGGAGTATGGTGTGGCGATGTGCCACTGGAGAAAGCATGGAACTTGAAGGATGTCACGGATGGAGCGTTGACGATGAAGTCAGAGCTGGAAAAGATTGGGTTCTTGGGAAAGACGAAATGCAGTCACAAAGCGACACCGCTGGCGGCCCATTTCGAGTTGCATATCGAGCAAGGGCCGATTTTGGAGTCAACTGGGAAGAAGGTTGGGATTGTACAGGGTGGACAGGCGTACAAGTGGTTCAATATCAATGTGAGGGGTCGAGAATGCCATACGGGATCGACGCCGTTTTATACACGGTCGGACGCTATGCTATGTGCTTCTAGGATCATCGTCGAAAGCAACCGTATCGCTAAGCAGCACAAGGGACTTGCAAGCACAGGCATCCTTCGCCTCTCACCTGGCAGCGTCAACACCTGCCCCGGTCACGTCTTTTTCACCCTGGACGTCCGTCACCCATCGACCGAAGCCCTATCTACCCTCTGTGCCGAGATTCATTCCGCAGCCAACCGTATCGCATCTGAAGACAGCGAAAAGGGCTGCTCCCTCGAATGGACCGAAACTTTCGACAGTCCAGCTATCACTTTCCACCCCGACTGCATCAACAGCGTCCGCAAAGCCGTCGAGGCAAACTTCGGCGCCAAGCAAGGAATCGACATTTACAGCGGAGCAGGCCACGATACGTGCTCGACAAGCAAGAGGTGTCCTTCGTCGATGGTCTTCATCACGAGCAAGGATGGCATCTCGCATAACCCCAGGGAGTATTCGTCCCCGGAAGATTGGTAAGTACACAGCACAACTTATGGAGCTTCGGAGCAAAGGTATAAAGTACTGACATCAGGCTGCATCTCCACTTGGCGGTCTTCTCACGTCCCACTCACAGCGCTATTGGCGCGCAAGTGTTGATGGACGCTGCGCTGCTGTACGACGCTCAGCGACAGAAGTAGGAGAACGCAACCGATGCTTGAGCTTGCGGGCGAGTCGAAAAGGGCTTTCTCTGCTTGCACACAGGTCTTCTCTCAACTCGGTCGTCGGCTCTACGCAAGCGCTGTCAGAAGTGCGCAGATGAACGCCTTCCGTGGCGTGGGTAGTGTCTTGGTTGTGGAACGAAACACGGAGATTGTCGGCTATCGTCACCTCCGAGCACTTTCGAGCCCACCACAGCGCCACTTCTCGTTGACGATGTCGATGGCTGATTTAGCAGGACCGTCAGCGGCCGCCACCAAGCTGCATGCGCCGGTCACTTTAGCGCACGTTGATAACAATAAACGCAACGGTAGCCGGCGGTGGAACCCTGCTTCGACTTTGTTGTTCTTTCCCATGCACCCACCGTGAGAGCGCCGCTGTATCATCTTATCGAGCCATCGACTTCTATAGCACGTTTCCGTCTACAGGGATCGGCGCACCGTGCTGAAACTAGTCAGAGGCTGTCAACCTCTATCTGTGTCCTAACCTAACGTTTGCCGAACGAACCGAGCTCGCAGACCCTCTTTTTCTTGGTCCGACCGAAATGTGTCCGTGCGCTGCTAAGGCACTTGAGCGCAGCGCGTCTTAATTTTCGGATTTCTTCTTCGTTGCGTTCGCATGCAACACAAGCTTTGCAGCAAGCAAGCAAGCAAGGGGTTCACGAAAGAGCGCATTGTGTGGGTTCGTTTGCTCGCTCGTCAACCATGAAACTTGAGTCAATTGGCGGTAAAGCGCATGCCAGACAACTGCAGCAGACTCGTTTGCCGACTCTCGGACCGTTGTGTGACCTTTGTGTTGTCTTGTCACATGTGCGCTAATGCATTGAAGGTGGACCCCCGTGCGCTTGGTCTTGTTTAAGCGGACGAAGGGTGCGAGGCGAGGCGAATTGGATGTGTGAGAGAGAGAGCACATGCCACGTCAAGCTTCCCCGCATAAGGCGATGAAAGCCCGCTGCTGTCAAAAGTATAAAATCCCGACTGGATTGGGTTGCACCGATTCTCCTGAAGCATCAGCTTCTCCTTCGCATGCTTCCATCTTGACGATCAGCCTATAGACTTCGCTCACCACTGCTCCATCTACTGCCCTAGCGCTTAGACGCCATACCTAGACCTCATAATCGAAGGGCCAAACACATCTCAACCATAGAGACCCTTACCCAAGAGCGCCGATCAGCAAGATGGGAGACGCTACTCCCTTCACCGACACAGGCGTCAAGGCCAACGATTTCTCAGAGTTCGACTATGTCATCGTCGGCGGCGGTACAGCTGGTCTTACCGTCGCAGCACGACTCTCTGAAGACCCTTCCGTCACCGTCGGTGTCATCGAAGCTGGTCTATGGCGCCCTCAAGATCCCAAGATCAACTATCCCGCTTTCATCGGCCAGCCCCTTATGAACCCTGATTACGATTGGTGCCTCGAGTCCGAACCTCAACAGCACTCGAACGGTCGCAAGTACGCCTGGCCACGCGGTAAAGTCCTCGGCGGAAGCAGTGCGCTCAACTTCCTCGTCTGGCAACGAGGCTACAAAGGCGAGTACGACGACATTGACAAACTTGGCAACGCTGGCTGGTCATGGGACGACCTCGCTCCCTTCTTCCGCAAGAGTGCCACCTTGGCAAAGCCGAGCACGGAACTGCAAAAGGCCAACTTGGCTACGTGTGACGAATCGTTTCACGGCAAAGACGGTCCCGTCAAGACATCGTACAGCAAGTGGTATACCGAGGCTCAAAAGCCGTGGTTCGACGCACTGAAGTCACTCGGCGTGCTCAACGTTTCGGATGGACTCGGTGGTAGCAATAGCGGTTTCTGGGTCTCGCCGGTCACGATCGACGAAAAGAAGGGCGTACGATCGTACAGTGCTAGTGCGCACTATGCTCCCAATGCCAACCGCAGCAATTTGAAGGTGATAACAGGTGCACATGCTTCTAAGATCGTCTTTGCTGATCACAAGTCGGCTGGTGGCGATCTTGTCGCTACTGGTGTGGAGTACATCGTTGATAGCACGACATACACCGTCAAGGCTCGCAAAGAAGTTGTAGTGAGCGGAGGAACGGTCAACAGTCCTCACCTGCTCGAGCTTTCGGGAATTGGCAAAGCAGAGGTGCTTCAGGCTGCCGGCGTACAGCAGCGTATCGAACTTGACGTTGGTGAAAACGTTCAAGATCACATCTACTGCACTTCCTCTTTCAAGCTTAAGCCTGGCTACATTACGTGGGACAAGATGCGCCAGGACGACTTTGCCAAAGCCGCGATGGAACAGTACCACGCTGAAGGCGAGGACCGTGGTATCATCGCCTCTGCTTTCTCGGGATTCGCCTACGTGCCACTCTCCCAGTACCTCTCCGCCGATGAGATTGCTGCCATCAAGAAAGACGTCGCCAAAGTGGACTGGAGCAAGTACTCTCAAGGTGTCCAAGAGACGGTCAAGATGCAGCTTGCTCGGCTCGAAGACGAGAAATGCCCCTTTACCGAGTTCATCTTCGCTCCCGGATTCTTCGCTACCGCATCGCCCCCTGCCGATGGTCAGGAATACTACAGTATCCTCTCTTGCCTTCAACAACCATTCTCTCGAGGGAACATCCACATTGCTTCATCTGACCCCACCACACCACCCAAGATCAACGCCAACTACTTTAGCGTCGATGCTGATCTCGAAATCCTCTCCCGAGCAGTCAAGTACTGCGAAACCATCACCACCACCTCCCCCCTCGCTGAGATTAGTTTGGCTCGTCAAGATCCAACACCGGAGAAATACAAGTCAAATGACGACTTTAGGGAGTTCACGAAGGATCACAGCGTTACAGAGTACCATCCTATTGGAAGTTGCTCCATGATGCCAAGGGAGAAAGGTGGTGTGGTGGATGCGAGGTTGAAGGTGTATGGTACGAAGAACGTTAGGGTAGCCGATGCGAGTGTGATTCCAATCCATGTGAGCTCGCATATCGTGGCGACGGTGTATGCGATCGGAGAGAAGGCTGCGCATATGATCAAGGAGGATAGTGGTAAGGTGAACGGCAGCCATTGAGGTCATGTTTTCAGGCTGTAAATAGATTCGGTGCTTGATGTGACAGTTTAACGACGAGAGCTTGTGTGAGTTTTTCAGCTTCTGTGGGCCTGTTCCAGCAAGTGGTGCCAGATGCTGCTTGAGACGATCTTGGCTGAAGTCGAGCTCAGACAGCGATAGCCTTGATTTCGATGTCTACATTTTGCAGCCGCCAATGTTTGTGATTTTTTGGAACGCAGCATTTTTCGATGATGGTGGCCTCCGAGGCATTCTAGCACGTTTCGCATCATATTACAACGTCCGATAGGACCGAGCATGACAACGACCTTCAAACCATCTGCTTTAAACGTGTCCAAGAGGGGTGACTGCAGGGCAAGACGTTCTTGAGAGGGTCCGTTCGGACTTTTTCGGGCTATCTTTCCGACCCACGAGGTCGTGCATCGCTGGGATGTTGTAATGTAGCTGACGTTGAGAGCACGTCTTTGCTCACCTTTACTCGGGAGCATCGTCGGACGGCTTGACAATGGCACTGGCGGCCTTTCATGCGTAGTCGAGCTCGGATCTGAATGGGCTTATGGAATGCATTACCGGCGGCAAGACAAAGGAGCGGCCACAAACAGGCATGTGCTCGCGCGCGTACCTGAGGCTTTTCTGACTGTTTCGGCGATCAAGGGCATCCACC
The DNA here is from genome assembly GCA_001736125.1 of Pseudozyma tsukubaensis. Classification (NCBI taxonomy): domain Eukaryota; kingdom Fungi; phylum Basidiomycota; class Ustilaginomycetes; order Ustilaginales; family Ustilaginaceae; genus Pseudozyma; species Pseudozyma tsukubaensis. Next base: position 143,439 of record MAIP01000006.1, on the reverse strand, counting down.
TTGGCAACCAAAAGCAATCACGAATTCAGAGCTGTTGGAAGGTTTGCGGCAATGAGAACTGTCTCGCAGGAGCAGTGCGGTGGAAGCTCTTCGAATCCGACGTCCGATCCGAAAGCAAAATAAAGAAAACGCGGTGATGTCGAGGTGGAGGTCTGGCGAGGTATTTTGAGATCCGGCACTTGACCAGTGTTAACGGCGAGATTTTGGACAGGCAGGTCCGTGCAGGAGGAAGAGCTCCTCTCGAAACGCATCTTCCATATATAGACCGTCGGCGGACGCTTCTGACCCCCTGTCATCATCACAAGACTATCCCGTATAATCAGATCGTAAGTCTCTTTCCGCGAAAGATTTCATTATCGACATGCGACGTCGCTGGCTGTCGACAAGTTCGTTAGCAAGCAATCGTCCTGCTTCTCAATCGCCGAACCTTGCTCGGAGCGTTGGAAGTCTATCAGTCGCCTCGAAGGGAGACGGTCTCACCTCTCAGGCCAATAAGAGAGCTCAATCACTGACCAGCTCAACCTCTGCATCCACCTCATTCCCACAACGGACGCTTCCTGCGACTCTCGATTCGACTTTTCGGCAATCCAGTCTCAAAACACATCGAAAATTCGCAACAATGGCTCACAACACCAACCAGGCTTGCTGCAGCATCCCTCCCGTCCAGTCGGACTAGTGAGTACCCTTCTTCTCTGTACAACGTATCTTCTTGCCATGATGAGTTATTGACCTATTCCCTACCCGCCTCGATAATCTCTTGCGTACTGCAGCTCCCCTAAGGGAACCACTGAAAAGCTCGGCGGTCTCGACACCTACGTCATTGGCCCCAAAGACGCCAAGAAGGCCATCGTCGTAGTTTACGACATTTTTGGCTACTGGCCTACCACCAAGCAGGGTGCCGACATCCTCGCTGAGGCCACCAAGGCCCGCGTCGTTATGCCGGACTTCTTCCGTGGCAAGCCTTTCCCTCAGGAATTCTACCCCCCTAACACCGATGAGAAGAAGCAGGCCCTCCAGGACTTCTTCGGTGCTGCAGGTGACTTCCAGGCTCGCAAGCCCGACCTCGACGCCGTTGTCGAAGACCTCAAGAAGGAGGGCGTCACCAAGCTCGGCATGGTCGGATTCTGCTGGGGCGGTAAATTCTCCGTCCTTGCCGGTGGTGAAGGAACCAAGTTCTCCTCCGTCGCACAGGTTCACCCAGCAATGGTCAGCGCCGAAGATGCACAGAAGTTGACCGTGCCCGTCGCCAACTTCCCCAGTAAGGATGAACCCAAGGAAGACGTCGAGAAGTTCGAGGCCGAGATTCAGAAGAAGAGCTTCGCAAAGGACAGCGTCTACAAGACTTACTCGGACAGCCACCACGGTTGGGCCAGTGCCAGAGCTGATTTGAAGGATGAGACCAACAAGAAGGCTTTCCAGGATGTTTACCAGCGTTTGAGCGACTTCTTCAACAAGACGCTTGCCTAAGCGGGTGCACGAAGAGAAAAGTTAGTAATATCTTCGAGTAATGCGAAACAATCTTCCAAGATCATAGATAATAGCGATAGCGTGGCTGTGGTTCCTGCGTATATTCAGCTTCGTGGACGTGAGACTCAGCTGGCATTCATGAGCTTTCTGAACGAATGCCTAGTGATGATGTCAAGTTGTCAGGCCAGCTTCCAGTCTTACACGGTGGGATTTGGCCGCCTCTACTATAGATGTGGGCAAACACAGCGCCAGCCTTGCACCTCTGGACAGCCCACCAAGGCGGTGCATGCTTCATCATCCCCCGTTGTCCACTTCACCTCTTCGTTCTCCTCAAGTCAAGATGAATCGGGGTCAGTGCTCGGTCACACCATCCACTTCATTCTTTTGCCTCCGCTTCGTCAACGCTGTTGCTCAGATGAAGGCAACCAACACGCATGCCCATCTGCAAGCCCGCTTGCCGTGCCACAAAGCAGCCGCCACGGACCCCACCTTGCTTGGGTTGGTAGGTGAGAGAGCGAGAGCGCTTGTCTGGAGTTCTTGTTCGCTCGATCTGGAGGAGGTGGTCTGTTGTGGGACTTGTCTTGTCACTTTACCACCGTTCACCATTCTTTCCTTCTTTTCCTTTTGACTTTTCACTGCGTTCTTGTTCGGGCGGTCCCCTATACACTCTTTGCTCTCTGACCACTGCAACTGGCTCTTGTGCGTTGACCGCACAGCCGACCTCTACACATTCCTTACGACTAGTCTCAGCCCTCCTACACTCACCGGCGATCTGTCGACTTGTGGTTTTTTAGCCCTCGACGAGGGACGACGCATAGCCATGTCATCGACAGACGCGATCAAGAAGGCACGCCACCAAAGCGTCATGCAGCAGGAGCGGGGTGGATCTCTTGATTTCAGCACGAAGATGAGATTCGAAAAACGATGGACCAAGGCGTACCATTCTTTGGCTTTCTCTACGCTTCAGCGTCCTCAGGCAGGTCGATTGGTCAAACGCGATGACAGCTCTACCGCTGATGTGGACGCTTCGACTATCACCCCTGACGCCAGCACTCCCGATCCCTCAGCGCCTGACAATGCTAGCCCTCCGAGCTTACCTCCCGCTCCAGCTCACTCCGGCTCTGCAACGTCCGACGATCACACCGACCACCCTGAACCCCCTGTAGCCTCCAGTGTCCCCGTGATCAACTATGGCAGTGCCACGCCTGAAAAGAATGACCCTCCTCCAACTTCTGATAATTCTGCTGCTGCGACGCCTGACGACGCCCAACCACCCACCGACTTTACCCTCCCACCTTCTGCCTCTGGTGATGGTACCGTCAGCGATTCGTCCTCGCCCACTAAATCTCACTCTCATCGCGTGACCGGCATCGTCACAGGTGTCATTTTTGGCGTCATTGTTCTCCTTGCCCTCGGCTACTTCTTCAAACGCTATCGACAAAAGCTTACTCGATGCTGCACGTCCAAAGATGGCGCACCGAGGAAGCGTGACCGAGGCAAGAAGTCGCAGCGCTTAGGCTCGATTGATGGTCTCAAACCCTTCTCCCGCAACGGTGGTGGGACTGCGAGTGAAGACAAGACTGGCTCGAGCGATTTCTTGGTCACCCAAGTGGCACCTGAGAAAGCGGGTCCGTTCGATAGAGCCATATCGAGTATGTTTACCTCCCCGAACTCGAACTCTCCGCCGCGAGGAGGTGGTGAAAGTGTTGCCAGGCCAGACTTTCACCTAAACGTGACGCTACCCAAATCAGGAGGCCTCGTACATCAACGTTCACTGGACTCAATTGCCGAAGTGCAAGAGCCTAAATCCGGCGCTTCATCCACTTTTGCCCCCTCGCGTCCCCCCACAACAGCTGCCGCTGATGCCGCTGATGCTGCTTCTCGGCCTTCGCAGAGGGACAGCGTCGTTACCATCGCCACCACTCTCTCTCCCATTGGCAACTTTACCACTTCCCCCAAGCGGATGACTTGGAATTCGCATCGAAGCTTAGAACGCCCTCTGACATCGCCAGGCAAATTCGGCACAACTAGTCCGCCAAGTGCGTTTGCTTCCTTCCAAGACGCAGCCTCCAAGAGTGGACGTGGGCTGCGTCTTTCCCCCGCACGCCCACAAAGCGCTAAAGGAGGTGACATCGAGATGACGAGACAAGGTTCGACGCTCGTCATTCGCGACAAGCCAAGCAGTGGCTGCATCCGAAGGCCTCTCTCGAGTGCGGGAAGTGGTTTCAGAAGTGCGTTACGCAAGACGAGAGGGTTGGGGGAAGAAGATGATGCGAGTGCCATCTGTGTCGAAACCGATGACATTGTTGACCACGGCCATGACACAAGGGTCGGCAGAAGAGATACAGTGTTGGAGATTGACTCTGCTCAGCAGCCTAGCGAGTCAACGAGTGCGGCAGGTGAAATCTACGACGTAGCAGTGCCAACGACGGAAAGGGTGAGGGAACTAAGATCTCACTTCAGCAGCAGTACGCTGCGGACTCAGGCCAGAGAGAGCTGTGCTACAAGCGTAAGCCCGTGTGGCAGCTTCAGCTTCGAGATCAAAGATGCGGTGCGCCGACATGCTCCCGTCGAGTCGACGTCGGCAAAACATGACCAAGAACAGGGAGAGGATCGCAGCGACACACCGGTACCCAAAAAGGAGACGCAAGTGGAGCAAGAGGAGGAAGGGAAAAGATGGACCAATCTCAGCGTAGAAAGCTTTGTCAAAGATCTCCATTGGGATCTGCAAGATTGCCGATTGACGGACGAGTCTTGGTCGCCCCCGAAGAACGTCGTTCCCACTGTCGGTCGATGAGTCTGCGGTGTTGCTCCATCAACGATCTTGTCAAACTCTCCTCTTGCGTTCGTACTCATAGCGGCGGTCGAGTTTTTCCAAATGCAAAGAAGCCTGTCACATTCTTTCATTGCCGCACCCTATCTTGTGGAATTCTTTGGGTGCCACTCACAGCAGCATGGCATCGTCTGTGCCATGTTCACCGCTTCAGGGTCCATCCTGTGGACGAGGCGAGGTCTCAGCCTTCTTTGTAGGCGTTTACTCTTAAAGCTGACAGGTATCGAGGGATCCGCGGGCGAGGAAGGAGGAGGTGACAGCTGTCAGTGGTAACTTGACCTCTCGACAAGGCACCACCAAAGACACGGCCGAGTAGACCGATGAAATGGTGTTCATGAAGAAACGACAGAGGCCGAGCTCATGGCGAGGTGAAAGAGGAGAGCCGCGCCGACGTGCGTTTCACACGAGAGAATTGAGTCTTGCCAGAGCTGAAAGTTGACACTGGTCTGACGCCTGCAGCTGTCCAATTTTGAGCGCTTGCATACCCCACAAAAATCGAAAAGAGGCAGGTCCTTGAAATCCGGAAGCGGAGTTGAGAAGCTCGTCGTCATATTTGCAGATGCCTTGGGCGCTGCAAAAATGTATGGCCTTCGATGTGCTCTGGCTAAGACAAGGCGCAGTGCAGTGTTGACCAATGCCAGAGTCTCAGTTCCTGAACTGTGCCAGAGAGGCAATTGGACAAGTCGAGGTTTGCCATCGATTGGAATAACTTCGCTACACAGGCCGCTATCTGGTCATGACCTCGAGCCTACCGAAAAGCTAGAAGCTCGCTGCAAGGGTCTGTGTAAGTAGCTTGGTCGAATACCATTGTACAAGCTCCGTACAGGCGGCTGTAGCTCGGTACATGAGCGTCGATAAAAGGTGCAATTGGCGGTGGTAACTAGCGACGATGGCAAAGCGGTGCCCTAGACGCCAGATCACGGTTGCGCAGCGCAGAGTGCATCTGAAGGGCTTTATTGCGCGCTTCACGTCGAGAATTTAGAATTGGCGCTTCTCCGCATTCACGCACCTTCTTCGCTCTGAAAATTGGCGAGCACATCTTCAGCCACCGACGCTCACAATGAGCTGCTGAGCCAGAATTTCCATCTTTTGAATTTACTTAGCCGAGATTTTCGAGCATCTGTTTGCTTCCTTAGCCCGTGTGCCCGTGTGCCCGTCTTTCTGTGCGTAGCTGCACCTGTTTGCTTGGTTCATGCGTGAAGCCATAGATCAGCAGCAGCCGCTGCGACTCCACCTCTCTCACATGCGCTTTCGGTGCTTTGGGCTCTTCGGTGCTGCATGTCACCACCTCACACAGCAGCCGCCAAGTCACACGCAGGCCACCGTCGCCGCTCACGTTGAATACCGAGCACTCAGCCCTACTCGCAGTGAATCCATATATCACCACTGTCAATTTCACAGAGCTTCCTTTCTTCCCACACCCATTACTCAATCTTCACCCCTCCTCTTTTACATAGCAGGACTTACACATCATGGGCTCCATCAACTACGACACATCCGACGTGCTCGACGTCGTTATCGTCGGTGCCGGTATCTCTGGTATTAACGCCGCATACCGTCTCAAGGACGAGTTGCCCGACAAGAAGTACTTGATCTTCGAGGGTCGTGAGCAGCTCGGCGGTACTTGGGATCTTTTCAAGTACCCCGGTATCCGATCCGACTCGGATTTGCACACTTTCGGTTACGCCTTCAAGGAGTGGACGGGTGCCGACATCGCCGAGGGCAAGGAGATTCTTGCTTACCTCAACAAGGTTGCTGACGAGAACGGGATCTCTGAAAACATCCGCTTCAAGTCCACCGTCACCGCCGCTGATTGGTCCAGCGAGGAGCGATGCTGGTTCATCAAGGTAAACCAGGATGGCCAGGAGAAGCAGTACCGTTCGCGCTTCATCTACACTTGCACCGGTTACTACGACTATCACGCCGCTCTCAAGGCCGACATTCCCGGTATTCAGAACTTTAAGGGCAAGGTTGTTCACCCACAATTCTGGGATGTTACTGAGGACGACTACCGTGGAAAGCGCGTAGCTGTCATTGGTTCGGGAGCCACTGCCATCACCCTCATCCCATCCATGGCCAACGTTACCAAGGACATCACCCTCGTTCAACGTTCGCCAACCTACATTCTCTCGCTCGACAAGTACGATCCCATCGCCAAGGTAATTCGTGCTATCATGCCCAAGAAGCTCGCTGCGTTTGTCATTCGCCAGAAGAACATTGCTCGTATCTATGCCTCTTACCACATCTTCCGCACTTTCCCCGGTGTTGCTAGGCGCATCTTGGGCAAGCTTACTCAGAGCCAGCTGCCAAAGGACATCCCTCTCGACCCCCACTTTAAGCCCAAGTACAATCCTTGGGACCAGCGTCTCTGCATTTGCCCCGATGGTGACTTCTACCAGACCTTGCGCGAGGGTAAGGCACACATTGCCACCGGTCACATTGACCAGGTGACCAGCAACGAGATCATCCTCAAGAACGGCGAGCGTATTCCTTGCGACATGATCGTCACTGCCACGGGTCTCAAGCTTCACATTGGTGGTCACATTGCTACTACCGTGGACAAGAAGCCTGTTCATGCCAACGAACGCTTCGTTTGGAAGGGATGCATGCTCGAAGGTTTGCCCAACTACATGCTTTCCATCGGCTACACCAACGCCTCGTGGACCTTGGGATCAGATTGCACGGCTCAGTACACAGTGCGAATGATCAAGCACATGGACAAGTACCACAAGTCGTCCGCCGTCCCCAAGCCAAGCAACCGCAGCGAGCTGAAGGAAGGCCCTCTGCTCGACCTCAACTCGACCTACGTCAAGAAGGCAGAGTCTGAATTGCCAAAAGCTGCTACAACAGGTCCTTGGCGAATGAGGACTAACTACTGGTACGATTTGGTTCAGGCCAAGTACGGTGGCTACGATGACATTATCTTTTCGTAGATGGAGCGCAAGTTCTGTTACATACACACTCTTTGAATACCCTTTCTCTCTCTTTTGTGTTTTGGAATGCATTCGTTTAATCGTTCTCTCACCAATGTCTGTTGCGTGAGCGTCTTTGTGTCAGTAGCTGTGAGTGCAGCCTCTCCACGATGGCGTTGTGTTTTGAATGCACTTGGCAGGCCATGTTCTAAGTTTGCGACGAGTGTATAGTCAACGTCGATCAAAGCCTTGTCCGTGAAGACGGAGGTACAAGAGCTTATGAACGCATGCAGGAGATCTAGAGTCATCTTTATACAGAAACGAGCGTCACGTCGACCTTCTTCAACTACTTTACTTTGGCGCCGTTCGGGACCACCAACCCATTCTGTTTAGACCAAACCAACCTACCTGCCACCCAAGTCTGTTTCACTTCCCCCGTCACCCTATCCAGCACTACCAGATCGGCATCCGCACCGGCGGTTAACACGCCTTTCCTCCCCTCCAACTTTAGCATCTTTGCTGGGGTAGCCGTTGCACAAAACGCCGCTGTGTGGAGGGGAACATTTGCGTACTTAGCCAAGTTTGTAACGCAGTCGCTAATGGGTACTACGCTGCCGGCGAGAGTGTCGGTTCCTTCGAGGGTGACTTTGTTTCCTTCCTTCCTGACGTTTTGATTTTCACGCCAGGGGTAGATGCCGTTCGGTTTCGAGGGGTCCATCCAGGGCATTGCGTCGCTTACTAGGACGCAGCCGGTGGGGTGGGAGGTGTAGGCCATACGAACGGAACATGGGTGGGAGTGGAAGCCGTCTGCGATGAGACCGTAGAAGGGGCGATTGTGGGGGGAAGAGGAGCCGAGGAGGCCGATAACGCCGGGGTCGCGGTGGTTGAAGTTGCCCATTGCGTTGAAGAGGTGCGTGATGAAAGTGGCGCCGGCATCGGTGGCTGAGAGGGCAGTGTCGATCGAGGATGCTGTATGGCCGATCGAGACGGTTACCCCGCGAGAGACTAGGCTGGGGATGGAAGGGAGGATTCCTTCGACTTCAGGGGCTAGAGTGAGGAGTTTGACGGCGGGAAAGGGCATGTCTAGGCCCGAAGGACCAACGCCGTAGATCGACTCGAGGGAGGAAATGCCATCGGGTGCGGTGCGGATGAGCGAAGAGCAATGTGCACCTTTTTTGTAAGGGCTGAGAAAGGGTCCTTCGCAATGCCAACCTAGCGAAGTTGCTTGGTTGGCTGCTGACCTTGGTTTGAGCAATGGCAAGATCTGCGAGCGTAACGGAAACAATGAAGACAAAAACAAGCCACTGAATCAGTATTTGAGGCCTGAGAGTTGGCAGCAAGCACGAGCTTTGGCTGAGGATACTGACCTTCTTATACTTCTCGGCAGACTGCGTAATGATGGTAGGGACAAAACTCGTCACCCCCGTCTCCAGGATTCTTCTCGAAAACTCGTCCAATCTATCCAGGTATCTCCTCTCTTCCTCCTCCCCCGCATCTTCGTCGAACTCTGAGAAATCGATCCCGTACCCTCCATTGATCTGAACGTCGATGAACCCTGGTACCAAGTAGTCCCCATCTAGATCGATCGTAGAAGTGAACCCCGTCTTGTCATCGAAGAACGCACTTTGACCATCAACGATCTTCCCTCCAACTGGATCGACATGAAGGGAATACGTTGTAGTGTCGACTGGGAGACTTCCGTCCGGTAGTAACGCTTGGCAATTTGTAAATCGCAGAAGCTCGTGGCTTCCACTCGCGGTGGAGTGGGCGGCGGTCATCGTCGTCGTTGCTGGCATATTGGTTTCGCCAGAACTGTCGATACTATTCAAGGTTATCGTGGTGGTGATCAGAAGACGTTGCGCTCAGCCTAGGAGATTGTTTTATCCAATCCTTTGCGCTACGCTTGACTGTAGCTTCCCATCAGGACCCTTTCTGAGCGAAGATGAATTGAGGTGGTAGCCGAGGTTTCGGAGAGAAGGCCGGTTGGCTCGCGGCGACTCAAAACCTCGCCTTTTCGCTTTCGGCAACACAGTGTAAACGAAACAGCTCGAACGTGGCCCTCCTTCGCCCTTCACTAGAGTAGTTGCACCCAACTACCTACCTCTCATCTCCCTATCGAGCAAGAGGCTGGGTGTAAGGCGGCATCGCGTTGTGCGGGGAAGAAGAAGGGAGGATAAGGTTGCCGTTCGGTTGCTCGGTGAATTGGGACCGAGCACACCAACCTTTTTTCCAACGGTGTCGTCGGTCGGCGTCGGACCGACGTTGCCTACGCGTGCGCTGCCTATCTATGAGAGCTCGGAAAAGGCGCCAAAATAAAGAGCAGAAGCGCGGTTTTGGACACCTGCAAGTCACCCAACCCGAACCAAACAGATTCGGTGCATGCGACGCTATCAGCTTACTGCGAGACCGAGCGTTCTTTCCCCAACTCGACGCCTGCTTCGCGCAAAAAGTGGCAAGGAAAGAGGAAAGGCTATCAGCACAGAACTAAAAGGAGATCTGACTGTGCTGTGTACACTGGCTGCTATGGCGTGTGCGAGAGAGCCAGTGGCCTTGTCAGGCTGGTTGCTGCGAGAACGTGTCCTTGGTGCATTTTGCACGTCATGGATCGTGACTTTTGAGGATGCGAAAGCCCTACAAGCGCAGGAGATTGTCGCGGTGACGCATGGAAGAGTGGGAGAACGTGGTAGCAGTATCGCTGTGAGGAGACTGCTTAGCTTTTCTGCAAAGTCAGAGAAGACAGCTTATGATAAGCGATACTAGGGCCTTGGGTTTGCTTGCAGCTGCAGCGCTGTAGGCCCAGGATCATCCATACTGCCTCTCTCTTTGCTGTGTAGGCATGCCTTTTCTCGCACTCTGCTTATTGCAGTAATCTCTGTCCCCCTCCGCTGATAACTGCAAGCTCAGCCTTTGCTCTCCTCAACTAGAACACCACACCTGAAATACATCCCTCTCAGCTCTCTTCATCACCTTTAAGCGCTCATTCGAGCACATATTCATTTCTCTCAGAAGGAGCCAGTCATGTTGGTCTCATCAGCAACAGTTTCCACAACGACGGCATCTGCATCTCTCTTGCGAGATGCGTCCTCCAAACCAGCACAGCTTGTGCTCCGGGGTACAAGAGACGGTGACTTGGTGGCTACGCTTCTCTCCTCTTCCTCTCAAACATCCTCTTCTTCTTCAGCGGCAGCACCGAATGTGCCTGCGGAGCGTAAACCCCTCTTCACGTGGGCCAACCTACTCACGATTGTCTCTACGGGCAACTTACAAAAGCTCTCACGCCACCCCGACGATCTCCGCGAATACTTCGCCTGGACCGACAGCATCAAATCCACCTACGGATCCGTACACGCTTTCCTCCTCGCCGAACGCTTCACCGCCACAAAACTGCTCGAAAAGGCATCTTCCTCACACACCTCAGCGGCGCCGACAAAAGAGGAGCCAACAAGATGTTTCCGAGAATGGTTCGAACCCGGTAAAGAATGTCAAATTCTGCGCAACGATTGGCCGTATAGCGTACCTCAAGATGTAACACATTTTGTCGTTTGGAGTCACTTGGCCATCCTACACCCCGACTTGGTCGAAAACGAAGAAGAAGAGGAGGAAGAGGTGAAGCGCATAGCGTGGGGAATCATCGCCAAAAGAGGCCTCTGTGGAACTCTTACCCGCTCCCAAGGCCTCCGTTTGCCCAGTATCGAAGATCATTCGTTGCATCTACCCCACCTTAAAGCAGAGTTTGAGGCGGGTGGAGAAGCGACAAAGACGAAAGTCGAAAAGGTGCTGGCAAAGGCTTGTGGTGATTTGATTTCCTTTATTAAGAAGCATTGGGATGTGGAAGGAAGCAAAGAAGGGATGGGGAAGGAGGCGGTCTTTTTTGCCAATCCACCAAGCTTGCAGAGCGTACCGAGCTTGGCTCACTTTCATGTGTTGATCAAGCAGGCGTAGGAAGAAGGAGCGGGGCTGTGAGGATGTTTGCGCACGGGGCCACCGCAGAAGATGCGAGTGATAGTGGACTGTACTACACGCTTGAAGACTCAATATGATATTCATAGAGACCTGAATCCTTCTGTCCTACTTAAGTGCGTGCGAACACTATTAAACTCGAATGTGAACAATGGCGAGATGCATACTCAGGCAGACCGGACAGCGCGAGGCAGAAAGGATACATAGTGTCCATTGCTTTGTTTTGTTCGTTTTGCATGTGCACAACTAACCGCTACTGTGCTGACAATGCTCTACATCACTGCGAGGCCTTGGCGGCTACGCTGTCACCCAAGAACCTTTGCGCCAGATACTCTACCGCCTCGTGGGCTGGACTCTTGACTACATGAATATTCTTGAACCCTTCTCTCCCTTGACCCTTCCACATCTCGACCAACATCCCCAAGAACTTTTCGTTGCTCCACAGCCCTCCACCCAGGACAAGTGTGCTTCTCTCAGGTCGTATCCTGTCCGCAGGGCAACAGAGTTTGCTGATCGAATCGCAACATTCTCCCACCGCCTGATTTAGCAGTGTCTCTGCTAGCTCCCTTCCTGATCTTCCATCGTGTTCAAAAGCATATTCGAAGACGACGCGTGTTGTTTCGGCGAGCCATCGTTTACGTGCGTCTTCAGCATGGAAGAAGTTGCCACCAGAGGCGCATACGCGATCGCGATAAGCAGCCGAAATGAGTTCGATGGGTGTAGATACACCGAGTGCCGAGAGCACAGCGGTCTCAAAGTCGGTCAAGGGTAAAGGTGTGAACTGGCGTTCTTCTTCGCGAGTGAGCATGAGTTGAATGGTGGAAAGACCTATTGACCAACCAGAACCACGATCGCCGAGCAGATAACCCCATCCACCAGTTTTGCTGACTGTGGTGAGGCCAGGAAGGTCCTCATTCTCGTTAGTGCCTGCGTCAGATGATGGTGCCGTAGGTGGTGATGAAGGGGATGCAAGATGAGAAGACGAAGTGGAAGGGGAAGCGAGAGTGGGAGGTGAGGTGCGTTGGAAGGCGAAACCAGCACTGCCTGTTCCAGCGATCAAACAGACGCACGACTGTGTGCTTGCATCCCTGAGCATCGGTGCCGACAGTAAGACAGCATCGTTGGTGATCCAGATGGGTGTCGAATCGTCTGCGAGATGATACTCTTGCAACAATTGCGAAAGCTGTTGACGGTAGTTGCCAATGACTGCTGATGACGACAAGCCGGCTGAACCGATCCAGATGGCTCTGACTCTTGGTTTGCGGATATCATTGTTGGCGTTACTGTTGGTCGCTGATGGTGCGCGCAAGATGCCTTCTGCTTCGCCGTCGCCGGATGCCGAGTCATTATCGGATAGCGACAATGGCGGTGTAGTGATGCCTTCCGCTTCGCCAGCCTCGATGAGATCAAAGAAGGTACCGAAGCCAGCCGATATCAGAGCGTCACGAACAGCTCGCAGGATGACTTGACTGGCGGCCTCGAGACCGAGAGTGGCACAATTGCCGCAACCTGCTTGACCGATGAAAGTCTCCTTTGAGTCAACGGAAGCCGCGACAGCAAGGGTCTTTGTTCCTCCAGCGTCGACACAGAGAACGACATCGCCTGAGCGCGCTGGCTCTGGTGTATGTGATGGGCCTGCTTCCATGATTCGTGATGAGGTGTGCTGCGACTGATGAAAGAATGTTCTAGGGATGCGGTGCTGCTGATGTCGATGATGTTGAAGAGTCCAAGCAAGAGACAGAGACTCGACCCAATGTAGGAAAGCGCAGGAAAAGGACTGAAGATCGGGGCGGGTCGTGACACTGCGAAGGGATCGTTATGTACTGCTGAGGGGCATGGAGGAGATCTGGAATGCTGATACTAGGCGTAAGGGAAGTAGACAGGGTAGGTGATGCAGGTTGAAAAGAAAGGAGCCCCGCTATTGGAATGAAGTTGCCAAAGAGTTGCTTTTGTGGGCGAAGATCGACAAGAGACACAAGATCGGAGCTGGTAGCGCGTGGCCGGGCCGACTTGTTGTGGTAGAAGGTAGGCCGAGGGCGCCGAGTCGGAGCAGGGTTGATTGCGGTCGCTGCTGCTGCTACTGCCGCTACTAATCTGATGGAGCAGCAATCGCGAATGCGGAACCGGTCAAATGGAGTAAAGAAGTGGTGAAAGGTGTGAAGGTAAGGCAGCAGCGGCAATGATTAGGCGTACCAGCATTTGTGTGTGTAGGTTGATCGGTGAAGGAGATGAGAAAGGAAAGGAGAAAGAGGGCTAGAGAATGCCGTTGAGCGGATCGGTCGGTGTATTGGTGCGAGGTTGAATCAAGGCTGTATAGTGCAGAGCAGTGCTGTTCTCTGTGACGAGTTGTGAGCGTGTGTGGCTGCGTTGGTTCGAGATAAATTTGGGTCAGAGTGAGAGTGAGAGGGTGTGACACACGAGACAAAACGCACAGCGGAGAAGCGGCGGAAAACAGCGAACAGCTCAGACAAAAAGGCTCCGCATGGCCATGCGAGTTTATCATGCGTGTATGATTCCACTGACTGGCTGGCTGCCTGCCGTGTCTTGGCTCAAGTTCAACGTCGGTCGCTCCGGCCGCCGATGGACGCCGTTGTGATTAAAATAAATTCGGTTGCAGCGCCAGTCTTTTTCGATTTGTGATTTCTTGCAATTTCAAACGGCCACGCCCTTGTGCAGCTGTGATTGTTCGAATTTTGCTATGAACAAAAAGAGCTGTCTGCAGAGAACAAGCCCAATCCCCACTCTGTTTTCTTGGCTCGTCTTGCTTCTGTCGGTTGCCCCCTTGCAATCACTTCAGACTATGTGCGACACAATAACATCGTGCCAACCTTGTCTTTCCTTGTCACTGCTATGGTGTCACTGGTGATGAAGAATGTTACGAGCTGAACTGTCAAAGCGAGTGCAGCGGATCAAGGTGCCGAAAACCGTGCTGCAGAGGTGCATCGACGTCCACCCTCGGCTCAACCTCGGTCAGCTGTACCAACTTTGAACGCGGGGGAGAAAGAGTATAACCGGCCAATTTCATCCAACCATTTGCTTGCGGAACTGTCGGATGCCCACACTCTGAAGAAAGCCAAGATCTTGACAGAAAGCCTACCGCTTGCATCTCGGCTGTCAGTTCCGTTGCAAGCTCATTGGTGGGATCAGGAGAGGTTGTCCGCCAAGCTGCAGAACGAGGTTTTACCGGCAAAGCGCAGCGTCGACGCGCTCTCGCTGTTTTCGGCGGATGCCTCGTAAGGGTCACCGAACGGGCAACTTGGAATTTGATCGGTCCGACCGCCGCCGAGGAAGCGAAACTGCAGTCAGCAAGCCAACCTTGTTTCCCCAGCTTATTCGTCACTTTTTGCTTGTCAAGCAGCGCAACGCAATCCGAGACAGATGAGCCCGCGAAGCTGCTATCAAGATGAAAGGGCTCTGTGCGTCGCTCAAAGTCACACTTGAGCTCGGCATAGACTCGTGTTAAGGCCCGAGATAGGCGGCCTGGTTCAGATAGCGCTTCCGACGCCGGTCAGGGTCCTGATCGAGGTCATGAGGTTGCAGTGAATAGTGCGGCAACAGCTCCTCTGGTGATTGTGGGTAAGCCTATCGTATATAGTGATTGCATGGACGAATGTGTCTACAAGGGCATTCTTCTTTGCTCCTACTACATCACCATCGCTTCAAATCACATCCTCACCATTACCATACACAGAACAGACCGAATCACAAAATGCGTTACATCATCCGAGACGACAAGGCTGCTGTCGGCAACTACGTGAGTGTTTTCCTGTTCCTTCAAGCGCAGTGGTAGCTCAAGAGATTCGTGTACTGATAAAGCCTTCCTGTCTACACTTATGCTTTACTAGGTTGCCGAATATGTCGCAAAGCGCATCAACGCGCACTTTGAAGTAACCGACCGACCTTTCGTCCTTGGTTGTCCCACAGGCTCCTCGCCTCTGGACACCTACAAGACGCTCATTCAGATTCACCGTCAAGGTCGTGTCTCATTCAAGAACGTAATCACCTTCAACATGGACGAATATGTTGCTTTGCCCAAGTCGCACCCTGAGTCGTACCACTCTTTCATGTGGAACAACTTTTTCTCTCACATCGATATTCAGCCTCAGAACGTCCACATTCTTGACGGAAACGCGCCGGATCTCGTAGCCGAGTGCAATGACTACGAAGCCAAAATCCAAGCTGTGGGCGGAATCGATCTTTTCATGGCCGGTGTCGGATCCGATGGTCACATTGCGTTCAACGAGCCCGGTTCCTCCCTCGCCTCGCGCACGAGGATCAAGACCCTCGCATACGACACTGTGCTCGACAACTCGAGATTCTTCGACAACGACCCCCTTAAAGTCCCTCGTATGGCGCTCACCGTTGGCGTACAGACCGTCATGGACGCAAGAGAGATTCTCGTCATCATCGTCGGTCAACACAAGGCACACGCCCTGGCAAAGTGCGTAGAGGAAGGCGTCAACCACATGAACACTGTTTCTTGCATTCAGCTCCACCCGAACGCACTTTTGGTATCGGACGAAGATGCGACGAGCGAGCTGAGGGTCAGGACGGTCAGATACTTCAAAGGTATCGAAAGGGCACAGGAGGAGATTGAGAAGCTGTATGGGCTGCACGGGCACAAGAAGACGCCTTCGAGCAGCGGAAGCCCCGTTGTCAACGGCTCCACTCTTTGAGTTGTTGTCCTACTTCTTTGTATATTCATACCCTTTCACTTTGCTAGGCTACCAATCTATTGAATTAACATACCATGTGATACACGGCAGATGAGCTGAATCAAACGAACAAAGGCGTTATTTGTGTGGGGTCGTCAAGCCGTAGCTTGAACACTAGCAAGCATCTCAGCAATCGCCAGGGCAGACTCCATCGCAGGATGCTTGAGCGTCTCGTAACGCGGCTCATCGATCTCGATAGGGGGTTCTTCGATGGGTATGGCCGTGTCACAGGTCGACAGGTCCGAGATGTAGTGTTGCATGAAAGTGCTGATAGCTCCAAGTATGTCTCTCTGCTGACCTTCGACCAGAATGTCGATTTGACAGAGCGGTCGGTCAGGCTGGCAAAGTCTGAGCAGGAAGACCGAGCATCCGCCAATCCAGAAATGATAGATGGAAGGCAAGGCTGCAAAACTGCCCAGAATGCCGGCTTGAGGCATCATCAGCAAGCGCATTGTATCCATGCAAGCGCTCGTTGCGTTTTGCATACAAGTAACGAGCGCTGTATTTACCGCACCGATCTCACCATGCGAAGCTACTTCCAGCGCGCTGCAAGCACGCATCAACACCGATGACTTGGCTAGCAAATAATGAAGATCGATCATCTGATCGAAACTGTCCTTCTTTTCCCTTTCCGTTCCGAGCAGCACTCTCGTCGAGATCCAAGCAGCGGTGATCTCGCTCGTCAAGGTAATTAACTGTTCGGCGTCGTGCACGACCAGCCTAGCTTTCGCTGTTAAGTATGCCACTTTCGCGTAGAACACCAAAGCGGCGTCTTGCTTCGTCAACCCCTGCCCCTGTCCTCCTTCCGCAATCAAAGCTTGACTGTACTGACTTGGGTCAATCAGCTCCATGATACCTTGCTCTTTATCGTGTATTTCGCACTGGTGCAGCTCTGCCACGAATGCACTCAGCCATACCCTCACGCGATCTTGCATGTTGACATGCCGGACGGGCGGAAGGATGGCTACCATCTCACCAACTGTCAAGCCAGCATGAGGTCCCGTCTCGTAGGAATACTTCTCGCTCCACCAGCGTGCGGCACGGGCTACGTGCCAAGCGTCGAGCGAGCCATCGTAGGTGCTAAAGATGCAAGCGCCGATGACTTCTTCGGTGCCGATACCGGATTCCGGATTGAATTCGTCTTCGGCTGTGTTGGGTGCGTAGGGGAGGGTTCGGTCGAGGATGTCAGCTCTTAGACGCAGGTGTTTTGCTCGAATGTCGGCACGTGGTGTGTGGAGCGAGGAGACGTATGCGATAGAGGAGAGCAAGACCGGCGTGAGGTCCGACGAGGCGGGGAAGTCAGGAAAGCCAAATCCGAAGGGTTCAATGTTCCTGGCGTAGAGAGAGAACAGCGATCGCGCCTCATGGGAGGTAAGCAAGCCTAAGCGGATGGCGTCGAGACGTGGGTCGCTGCTGCCGAGCGCGGGGACGGGATAGCGATAGCGACTCGAACGGCTAACAAGTGCCGTCTCTGATGCCATGTGCCTATTTGCAATGTTTGTCGACTTGATGAGGCGTGGAAGAGGAAGTGATCCGCGCGCTCGGAGTGCTGCTCGGATAGGATTATTCATGTCAACAGTCGTGAGAGGCTGTGA
This sequence comes from Pseudozyma tsukubaensis, assembly GCA_001736125.1. Classification (NCBI taxonomy): domain Eukaryota; kingdom Fungi; phylum Basidiomycota; class Ustilaginomycetes; order Ustilaginales; family Ustilaginaceae; genus Pseudozyma; species Pseudozyma tsukubaensis. The sequence goes on along the minus strand of MAIP01000006.1, from coordinate 125,957 downwards.
AACGTTCTCCGCCATGCTGAAACTCGTCAGATCCGACAACATATGAGTCGTACCTGTGCCAAGAGACACTGCACCGACCGTGCTGGAAGGCCTTCGGGTAGAGGAGAGCGAAGCTATATCGAGATGAGGTGCAAAACCTTGGATGGAGATGGGCAGCCTGTTGCCATTACCTATGTCGTGTTGATTTTGAACTCTGCTCATAGAGAAAGACCTCTGACTACCTGAAGGAGTCATGCTCGCAGACATGCCTGAAAACCTTGATGCTGCAGTCGTGTATCTAGCCACATCTTCACCGGCACCCTCAGCCACTGCCTTTCTCTTTCGTACAGGTGCCGATGCAGTTTCGTGCTGCACTAACGCATTGATAGCTGAGACGAGCTTGCTAAGCGTCTCGTCTGTCTTGACCCGCCATTCATCTTGCATGAAAGTGCTGCCCATCTCTCTTGGCTTGAAGGTGCATTCGTAGCCACCGTTCCTACACCGTTTGCAAGGTGAGGTGCCGTCGTGCTCACATTTGACTTTGGATCGTCGACAGCTTGAGCACGCGCCGATGATTTTGTTTCGGTTTGTGTACGAAGGATCTGGAGACTGCGTTCGACGCAATTGAGAGGCATCAGCTTGGATAGAGCCAGAGCTGGAGGAGGCGGACGCGGCAGAAACGGAGCCTCGGTGAGGCGGTAAGGAGTCGCTTGTCATCGTGGAGGGTGTTGGGCGTAGCAATGGTGGTAAGATGGAAGGGAAGCAAGCTGGGGAGAGATAGGGTGTGTCCAGCAAATGGGGCATGGTCAACTGACCCTCCATGAGATGCTTTCATATGAAGGCTACCATCCTCCTCTCGTTTCGAGCAGACACTTTTCGGCTACACCCGGTTCAGCGTCAGAACAGTCCTGCTTTCTACCTTATGCTCGAAGCTCATGAGCTTTTGAGCTAGGCTCTTTGATCGAAGCTCGTCAAAGAGCATCTCCGAAGTACACCTCTCTTCCCTCACTGCAGAATTGCCTTTGCCCACGACTCCCGAAGCGTTATCTTCGAATGACTGCTAGGTCAAGCGCTGATTGCTTGTCAGACTATACCATGACTTCGAGTCAGAGGATGAGCTTGCACTCCTTTGCCATGCATAGCCGGCAAGACGGGTAGAAAGATGTCACAAGACGATGTCCGTCCAACGTATCGGTATCTACAGAGTTCATGCAGGCAGATAGAACAAGTCAAGCCTTGGCAACATCGGCGAAATCGCCGATCTCATGCATTGACGAGCCTTGTCAATATCGAAAAAATCTCATATGTTACAGCGTTGCGTCGCACAAATACCAACGAGAGGCCTCGGCCATCTCCGAACCAGAAGCGTCGATTTTCTTGAGTCCGAACATCCGGAACTTGATCTGACCGCAAAGCAATACAAGGTGGAGAAGAGCAGCAGTGTATCGTGTGGCAGTCAAACGCACGGCTTTCTCCTTCCTACCATCGACTTCGAAAGCTCGTCATATTCGCAAATCGCCCAGCGGAGTCATACAATTATCAACGAGCAATCATGACCTCCGACCTCATTACTCAGGCCAAGGCTTGGCTCGAAAAGGACCCTGATCCGGCGACCAAGAAGCAGTTGAAAGAGCTCATCGACAGCAACAACACCAAAGAGCTCCAGAGCAGCTTCAATGGTCGACTCGAATTCGGCACCGCGGGCCTTCGTGGTGTCATGGGCGTTGGTCCCAGCAAGATGAACGTAAGTGTTGCTTTCTTCGTCAGCGACATTAGTGATGCTGCGCTTTTCAACTGACACGCCTGTTTGACTTCTTCTCGATGTATCGGCTTTATCCCAGCTCCTCACCGTCCTTGAAACGACCGCTGGCTTGGCGGAATATCTCTTGAAGAGCGACAAGGATAAGGCTACCTCAAAGGGTGTCGCAATCGCCTTCGACGGTCGATTCGGAAGCAAAGAATTTGCCTACTCTTCTGCACAGCACTTCGCCTATCGTGGCATCCCCTCGCACATCTATCCTACGCCCACACCGACTCCCATGTGTGGGTATGCTGTGAAGAAGCTCGGTCTCGCAGGTGGTATTGTTGTCACTGCCAGTCACAACCCCAAGGAGTACAATGGCTACAAGGTGTACGGTCCAGCTGGTACCCAGATCAACACCCCTGTTGACGGATTGATCGCAGACGAGATTCTGAAGATCGCTGAAGAAACCAAGGCACCCACCCTTGCGAACTTGGACGAGCTCAAGTCGAACGGAACGGTCAAAGAGTTCGGTGACGAAATGCTGGCGAGCTACATCAAGGACGTGCAAGCATTGGGCACCTTCAAGACGGAATCTGTTCACGGCAAAGATGCACCTATCAGCATCGCGTACAGTCCCCTGCACGGTGTAGGCGCAGCTTCAATCGATAGGCTGTCCAAGGAAGTCGTGGGACTGCAAGAAGGTGTCAACTTCTGGATTTCACCGGAGCAGAGGGAGCCTGACGGCGCTTTCCCTACCTTGGAGTTTCCCAGTAAGTCAATGGACCTACAAGTAGCCAAACGACGGTTGGTTATCTGTTACTGACGACCCTGCCATTCTCTGCTTGCTGTTCAACAGACCCTGAAGAGCTGTCTACCCTCGAGCTGGTGCACAAGCTTTCAGAGCAACACAAGACCGGACTCGCCATCGTCAACGACCCCGACGCGGATCGTCTTGCCGTCTCTGCTCGTGACAGCACTGGCAAGCTCCGCGCCCTTACAGGTGACCAACTTGGCGCCCTTCTTGGAGACGAGATCCTTCGTCGGGCTGCGAAGTCCAATGGTGGAAAAGCTGGCGTTTACACGCTCAGTACCATCGTCTCAAGCCGTCTGCTGGCGCGTCTGTCCGGTCACTGGGGCGGCAAGCATGTTGAGACGCTGACCGGTTTCAAGTGGCTCGGCAACGTTGCTCGTGGCATTGAAGCGCGAGAAGGCGCCGGCTCGTTCGGATTTGGATACGAAGAAGCGCTTGGCTACATGGCTGCTAGCTCGGTGTGGGACAAAGATGGTCTTTCATCGTACCTTCTCATCGTCTCGATGGCCTTTGACCTCGCAAGGGAAGGCAAGACGCTCTGGGACCGACTTGAAGAGCTTCACCGTCTGGTCGGACTCTCCGTCACCCAGCAGAGGATCATCAAGCTCAGCCCTACCATGAAGGGTACCGATGTCATGACGAAGCTCCGTGCCGATCTGGAGGGCGGAAAGAACAGTGTTGCCGACAAGTCTGGCGCCAAACAATACGGCTTCAGTCTGGTGGATGATCTCAAGTCGCGACCCGCTTACGACCAGGCAAAGGCAGAAGCGGGGGATCTTAGCATCCCTCAGAACGATGTGCTAAGGTTCTACGTCCCGCCCAGCCACATCGATGCGAAGGAGAAGAGGGATCAACAGCAAATCATGCTTGGCGATGTCAGGGTGATCGTCAGGCCCTCTGGCACTGAGCCCAAGGTCAAGATCTACACCGAAGCTTTGGGTCAGATCCGAGACGGAGAGAAGTACACCGATGCAGTCGAAAGGGTGACCAAGGAGCTGGATGAGGTCGTTGATGCTTTCTGGGCTTGGATGAGTTGATGTGCAGCATCTACATTACTTCTCTGTAAATTCGATTAGCATCAAAAACACTGCTTCTCACATGGATACCTCGGATACGATCTGAGGACTTAGCGAATCGCCTCTGAATGCAGACGTGACATATGCACTGCACGCATCCCAAGAAAGTGAGACTGCTTTCACACTTTGGTCCGAGAGAAAGGGATCGATGAGACTGTCGTATGAAGATTTTGCCACCTGCCAGATGGATTGCGGTGTGTTGGGCGTAAGCCAAAGGCGAGAAAGCAAGTCGCGCGTGAGAGTCAAAAGTCTCCACGTCCCAAACTTCAAAGCGTGTGCTCGAGGCAGAGCAGCTGTGCGGCCAATTTTCACGATGTGGAAAAAGATGACGGCAAAGCAGCAAGACCCTGCATAAGAGTTTCTTGCCCCGCTTTCAGATCTTTTGTGCAACGCTCGTGGCTGAGTCGATCTGTCTTCCTTCCACAGCCCAGAATCGCAGATCATTCACGCTCATCACTCAGAAGATCAGACTGATTCTACGTCTTCTTAATCACTGGATATGAAGAGGAGTTGTGTCCTCTCTCACCACCATCACTACGATCCATAGACTGCTCTACCTTTGTCACAAAGATGAGCTCGCTCCCACCAGGATCATTTGTCGAGGACGACACCCAGCCTACGCCGATCGTCACCGAGCCATTGGAACCTGCTCCTGCTGATAACGCAACAGCTCCCATCGAGCCTATCCCAAATTCGCCCCAAGAGGCCCGCGAAGCCGAGGAAGAACGCGAAGAAGCCAAGTCACTGAACGAGGCCGCTCTGTCCATTCCAGACTCGGAAGCCGACAGCGACGTTGCATCCGTCTACGAACCCTCCAACGAAGTCGTGCCCGGGGATGCTGGCCGCGTTGTCAGCACTGGTTCATCCGTCGACTGGCAAGGTGTCCTTGGCCACTCCGCTTCTGGTCTTGGAGCCGCCAACGCAGCCACCTCTGCCTACTTCAACTTTGCTCGCACCGCCACCGCCTTTGGTCTGAACGTGGCCAAGCGCGTCACGCAAGGTCTCGTTGCCGTTCCTGCACTTCTTGCCGATGGCGCTCTTACCGGCACTGCTCCTGGCGATACCAACAACCCATCCATTGCCAGGGTCGCTCATTCAGGCATAGCTAGCTTCTTCGATGCTGTTTCGCTCGTCGCTGTCGGTGGTATCGACCTCACTTCTGCTGTAACTAGTGCAAGTCTCGGTGCAGCAGGATCAGGTGTTGAGGGTATTCGGAGAGCTCTCGGCTCAGAAGTGCTCAGAAGTCTGATGGAGTTCTCGAAGCTTGTCAAACGCGAGTGGACCACAGAAAATGATTCCCTTCCGCCAGGAGGTATTCCTGCGTACTCCATCATCAGTATCACGAAGGCCATGTCCACCTGGGTCTCGATCCAGCTCGTTACCCGCGGCTACCAGGAGAAGCGTATGCTGCAGGGCCTACACGAGATCGATACAAGCAAACTGAAAGAAGAGGTTGACGCATTGAAGCACAGCCACCACGTCGGCGTCACGAGCGCTCCACTCGTTCCGATTACCGCTGGCAGCGAAACCAAAGACAGTGACGCTGTCTCAACGACAGCGACCAGCCAGCAAGATGTCAGAATCACATCGAACCAGGCGATGACTGGTGACTACTCTGGCAGCGTCATCGGTGCCGAGATTGGTCACAAGGACGGCTCGTCCGCTCGTCTTCCCGGCTCGACACCTTCCAACGAGCCAGCACGACCTCTGTCCGATGCCGAGGCAGTACACAACCTTCAACGCTACTCCAAGCTCGTCTTGGGTGCGTACGGTGGAATGGCACTCTACTGGCTGAACTCGATGCCTGCCGAGGGTCAAAGGACATCCTCCAAGCCACTCGCCCCTGCTGAAGACGGAGTCATCTTTTCAGCAGAGGAAGAGTTCTTGCAAAAAGATCAAGCCGAGTTCCTAGAGGCCGCAGCGCAGATGGAACTCGAGGATGAAGAAGACGGACTTGTGCCCCACTCACAGTCCCAGGGTGAAGTTGCAAAGCAAGTCCATGCATCGTCATACAACCTCTGGGACGTCATCTCCGGTACCCACGATGAAGCGCTCTTCCACCGCACAGCGAACCTCGAACACGGTGCCGCCGCAGCCGGACAGTATGGCGACGACCACGAATCGGCCGCTCTTCGTCGCCAGAGAGAAAATCCGAACGATAGGGCTCGACCCAGCAAACCTCGATTCTACGTCGTCACTGATCACCCACGAAAGACGATCATCCTTGTCCTCCGCGGTACGCTTACGGTGGGCGATCTCGCCGCAGATCTTACTTGCGAGTCTTTGCCTTTCGTTTTCGACGCTGAAGTGAAAGCCAATCTTGACCGCAACGCTGCACAGCAAAGTGCTGCCGCAGACGAAAGCAAGAAGAGTGGCATCTTCATTGACGAGCATCCTCAAGACCTCTGTCACGAAGGGATGTACATCACGGCTCATGAGATCGGTGCTCCTGGTCGCTCTGTTCACCGTGCTGTCGCCTCTGCTCTTGCTGGCAATGCCGGTTACTCGCTTGACATCACTGGTCATTCGCTTGGTGCTGGTGTTGCTTCCGTATTGGCCATGATGTGGGCCGACCCTACAACTGGACTGACCACTCGTTCTTCTGGACTGCCAGCTGGCAGAAGGATGCATGCGTACTGCTTCGCCGTTCCCTGCGTTACCTCTTCGTCACTCGGTCGTAAGCTCGGTAGCATCATCACATCTTTCACCTACTCCTACGATTTGGTCTGCCGCCTCTCCCTCGGCTCCATCCAAGACATCCGCAACTGTGCCGCTTGGCTCTGCTACCAAGACAAGCAAGCCGAACACGGCGATGGAACCATGAACGCTCTCATGAAGCGAGCGTTCGAATACCAATCCGGCCGAATGGAGGAAAGTCTGCGACCGAAAACAGAAGAAGAATTCCTCGTCCTTCGAAAGACACTCGAAGCCAATATGGGCAACACGCATCTCTTCCCACCCGGAAAGGTTCTCTATGCTCTCACGGAGGGAGACGATCTGCTGACAGAAGAGCATGGTAGGGCAGCAGAGAAGAAGCAGAGGCTCTTCAGGGTGAAAGAGGAGGAAAAGGGGGCGCTGAAGAATGTTTTCGGCCAAATCATCTTTTCGAGGAATATGCTTTCTTGTCACATGCCGAACATCTATGATGGTCGATTGCATGATCTTACTCGATAGATTTCGAAACGTGTGACCGTTTTGCTCAGTCTTTCATCATACCTGTATTCTTTGCTATCTCATACATGTCATGCTAGTCTCAATTGGATTCATCAATATGAAAGCGCGAAGACCAAACCACCATCATACGATCTGTCGCTAGGTGAGATGATCTAGGTATACAACTTGTGGACTCTTTGCAAGATGAGAAGGTCTGAATACATGTACAACCGGTCAATCTCACCGTCAAAGCTGGGCATTACACCACTCAACCAACTTCCTCTCCTCCTCACACCCCGCCTCCTTTACACTCAGCTTCTCCAAACCCATTCCTCTCCTCGCTCCCTCACCCACAACGCACTCCTCCGTTGCTCTGCCCTTAAACCCACTCTCCCCTTCTCCCCCGGGAAAATCCGGCGGCGGCACACCCCTTTCAAAACATCTCCTCTGTCTCATCACGTACTCCCAATTAACTTTGGTCGTTGGAATAGCTGGGATATACATGACGCTGCTATCGCCTCTACCCTCATGTCTGTTTTCGACCGCGTGGACGGCGTCGCAGTGCCAGAGTACCATGTCGCCTGGGTTTACGCTGGGGATGCTGATCATTGTTTTCTCCAACTCCAAATGTGGGTGGGTTAGCGGGGAGAGTTCAATATTGTGACCCAGACTGCAGCCTGGGAAGCTTCTTGAATTTGGGTCAAAGGTCCAGTTCTTCGCATCTAGGTACTGCGCAGGGGAAGAGAAAGAGGAACGCGGGCGGAGAGCGCGAAAGAAGGGTCGGAGGACGATGTAGGCCGTTGACTCCCTAAGGAAGGGGAGGACTTTCAACGTCCCTTCGCCCGCACGGGTGTTCGACATGGAAAGCCAGCCTTGTAACGGGCGGAAGACTCCACACTGCCCAGGTCCGCCGTACATGTCCGTCTTGGCAGTCATGCGCTCCCCATTCTCTCCCAATGACCAAGAATCATGATTCTGCCAAGTATTGCCTTCAACGAGGATGTTGGACCAGAGTCCGCGGAAGTGCGGGCATTCCCACCTTTCGACGCCTCCACCATCGACGTGTGCGCCCAAAGCGAACTTCGAGTCCCCCGGCTGACGAATTCGCAGTCGATCAACATAAGTTAGAGGCTGAGAAAGACAGGCTGCTGTATCCACTCCCTCATTTTCACTTGAACTTCGAGTGGAAGAAGAGGAGGAAGGAGGTTTGTGGAAGAGCTGCAAGAACCGCTCACTCGTAGTCAAAAGGTTGGGATGGGATCGGGCAGCTACCTGCGCAGGAGTCCAGTAGAGTTCGTACACCTGTGGATTATCCGCTGGGAACCCTTTGGCGTGGTTGAGCTTGGCGTAGGCTCGAATCTCTTCTTTCCACTGCAAGACCTGGTCAGAGGGGATGACGTTACGTATGACTGCTACACCGCGGTCTTTGATCGCCTCAAACGTTGGGGTGTCTGTCCAGCTTTCTAGCGGTCCAACTTGGCCACCCGAAGTTGATGGATAGGTGACTTCAGGGATGCAGTCACCGCCCAACTTTGCCGTTTCTTCGACTCGAGCAGCGAGGGAAGAGAGAACGTCGCGCCAAGTGCGTTTCAAGTGCTCAGCGTGAGAGGGTGATGTGATGAGCGATTGTTTGAGGTCTGCAAAGCGGTCGGGAAGGGCATCTTCGAGTGTTCCACCAGATAGAGAGGCAAAGACGGATGCGATGGTTCCTGCTTCCTTTCCCTCCTTCTCTGAGCTGTTGCAACCTTTGCCGGGAGACTGAAAATTCGATGGCGGAAGTGTAGCTGTAGAAGATGAAGATGGGCTGGTGGAGGTGTCGAGAGATGGGCGAAGAGCAAGAGGTGATGTTGTTAAGGTTCGTCGAAGGCATTGCTTTGAGCCCAACAATCGCGGAGCTGTGCGAAGTAGCCGTCTGCTCAGCATGCTGTATATTGGACCTAGCCACAGCGCAGTAATGAGAAGGAGATGAGAGTTGGATGTCGTCCAGTCGGGTATCGAAGAGGTCAGGATCTTATATGGTATCTTGAGCGGAAAAGAGAAGTCGCACTAGGTATACGGTGGATGGGGACGGTATGGTGAGGAGTCAAGGCCACACCTGGAAGCATGAGCACACGAGACAGCTCAACTACACCGTACAGAGCTCCGCAATAAACATCTTCGTATAGTCAGCCAGTCATACCTCGGGCAACGGCATCACCAGATGGCCGACCTATCAAGGTTCCCCAATAGCCAAGCTTCCCGCTCGTCTTTTCATTTCACCGAACTCTACTATTCCATCCTTTCCCAGACAATTCCCCACTTGTACCATTGCTTTGGCACCGACTTGCCGTCATACCCTTTTCAGCGTTGCAAAGCAAACAAAACCATGCCCAACCTAACGTTTCGGGCAAATTTTCATCAAGATCCCCGCATTTTTGGCGATTGTCGGCATGGTCGGTGTTTTTCATTTTGTGCGCTCGGTGAATTATTTCGCCGATAGGTCAGGTGGTCTGTTCGACTTTTGCCTCAGCTGGCATGTAGTCACTTTCTAAAGCATCAGCCTCGGATAGCGAATGCTTGACTTCCCGGCGGTGATGGGCTTCATAGTGACCGACATGCTGCATAGCCGGACATGCTCTACCCAGTCATCGGTGCAAGATGTAGCCGTCCCTTCCAAGACCACCGATCCTCTGTATCGTACTCTCACACACACATTCGAGCTGCACTGCAAAGAAATGACATGAACAAGAACACAAGATTCGTAAAAAGCTGGAAAGGAAGCTACGACGAATCCTCACGACGAACAACGGTAGCCGTGTACATCTGAGAAGGGTGCGTCAAGGATTGCAGGTACTTGAGAGGCATATCAGCTTGCTGACCTTGCTCCTTTGTACCCCATCCGAACTCGTACCTGTCAAGCACTGCCGCAACCATACTGATTGCCTCGTAGTTGGCCAGCGTCATGCCAAGACAGAGGCGAGGACCGCCGTTGAAGACATGATACTTCCACTGGCCATAGCTCTTAATACTCCTCTCCGAAGTGCCATCGGCCTTCTTGGTGGTCTCGATGAAGCGGTAAGGGTTGAACTCGCAGCAATCGGGACCCCAGACATCAGGATTGCGTGCAATGACCCAATCCGACCATGCAAGCATTTCACCCTTGTAGATCTTGATAGGCGGAAGGCCAGCTGCAGTGGGTCCCTGTGGGATGATGACATCATCCTTGATGGCACGCTTGCCGTTCTTGGGGACGGGCGGGTGAAGACGAAGCGCTTCGTTGAAGCAGGCCTGGGTGAAGACCATGTCCTTGGTATCGTCGTATTCGAGCTTACGGATGTTGCCATCAGCATCCTGCAGCACCTCTCGAATCTCTTTCCTAATCTCAGCGACGTATTGGGGCTGTTGCATAAGCTCGTAGAAGAGCCAGGACAGACCTTGGGCGGTGGTGTCGCGGCCGGCAATGATGAAGTTGAGCACGACTGATTTGAGATCATCACCATCCGTGGTGACGTCCATAAAGAGGTCGAGAAGATCCTTGCCCTCTTTCCCATCCGAGGCCATCTTCTCCTTGTGAACACCCGCTGCTCGATCCTTCAAGCGCTGATCGATGATTCCGACAGAGAACTTGTCGATTATCTTGAGCATCCTAGCGGTCTTTCGACCTCCTGACGAGAATTTCTCGATGACGCTCCAGAATGGCATACGGGCGCGCGTATCCAAGATCATCTGCACATAGTCAAAAGCAGTCGAGAACGCTACCTCGTGTTGTAAGCAGTCAGGATCCGGGCGGAGACAGTCGATGTCGGAACCGAACGCCATCTTGCCGAACGAGGAGAGCGTATAGCGGAAGAAGAGATCGGGTAGGAGCAGAGTGGCGGGGTCCTGGCGTGACTTGCCCTCTGTAAGCCCATCGAGAATGCCAACGACACTGTCCAATTCTCGCTGTACCACGGTTTGGACCCAAGTGCGGAATTGATAGACCGAGAAGATATGCGAGGCCATTTTCCGCTGCGTTTTCCAAATATGGCCGTCGTTGTTGAAGATGCCGTTCTGACCGAGGAGGGCGGCAAGGCGCCTCTTGACATCGGAGCCCTTTTCAAAGTTGTCAAAGTTAGTCTTCTGGACGTACTCGATGTACTCGGGACGGTGGACGATGAGCATCTGGCCAGTCTTGTTACCGGCGACCGAAGCTGAGAAGCCAACAGGGTGGAGACGCGAAAATTGGAGGAACCAATCGAGAAGTTCGGTCTGGTTCTTGACAGCCTCGAGGGTGTGACCGATGAGAGGCTTGGCGCCGGGTGGGCAATACAGTTCCTTTCGCGGAGGATTCGAAAAGATGACGCGGTTGTGATACTTGAGCGTTAGGAACAAGAATGTGAGTACGACGAGCGGGAGTACGTATCCCGTTCGCTGGACGATAGCGTTGGTGACATCGACGATGCGCTGCATGTAGACATTATCGGAGCGCAGCTCGATGCGACTTGCCGAGGAGGAGACGGCGCTCAAAGTCGGAAAAGCAGGCATTGTGGCGGACGCGGAGGAGGGGAGATGCCAACAAGATGGGTGCCGAGCGCTTGCAAGTGAGTAATGAGGAGTAGCCCTGAGTTGGCACTAGATAGCACAGAAGCCTTCGTTAGGTACACGAAAGAGAGACGGCCGGGGTACGTGCTCCTGAGGTCGGGATCGTCCAGCTCAGACAACGACGATGGAGGTCGGATGGCAAGTACAGCGACGGTGAGGACAAGGGCCAGGGTGCACTTTGGCGAAAGGTGCAACTGAGCATGTGCTCTTATAACAATTGTCGAAAGAGCGGCCTAGCCATGATGTTCAAATAGCCGAAACAAGGTAAGCAAGTGGTCACATTGGACACAGCACAGTCAATTGAGAGTCGATGCTCAATGGCACCGGCTCAATTGGAGCGATGTGTGCTTGCCTCCTGTACCTCGGTAGACGCAAAGTGAAACAGAAGCGTGATAAAGAAAGTGACAGATGAGCGGAGATGCGCAGTTGCTGCAGCAGCGGGAACCCTTTCCTTTTTGTTTTTTCCTGTGGCTAGCCGAAGATGCGCATCGTCTTTCGTATTTGTCACAGCGGCGGCAACGTTGTGCAGAGTCTCAGTCAGACGCGCTTTCGATGTGCTTTCATCGTAAAGTCACCGCTTCACACTGCATGCTCAGTGTTGCTTCAATGCGCCATCAAAAGGAAGGTCACAGGGCCATTCTTTTCAGCTTGAAATTGCTTGGAAGATCAGACCTTGACGGTCTGTAAAGCTTGCGCAATTGCTGTATTGTGACTGATGGTGGTCACTCGATTAGCCCACCCTCCTCCGAATCTTCGACGCTCGAGTGCAACTCAGCCATGATCCATCCTCGCCCTCACACTACCGAACTCGTTGCTGTGACATCACCTTGCGATCGCTCTATTGGCAAACCATTTTTACTCTGTTAGAGGAGGGGGGACCGGGAAAGTGCAAGCCATTACCGTTGAGCTTTGAACATGGTCCTAAGCCACGAGTCAACTGAGTTTAGATTGGCAGGGCAAGGAATGCGGGGTAGCAGCAGGCTTAGCGGGAGGATAAATTGAAACAAAAAGAAAGCCAAGTTACCGCCTCGCCTTCCTCGCTAAATTTGCTAAAAGATCGAAGCAAGCCAGCTTTTCACGACCTCGTGCTTTTCTTCACGGAAAAGTACATCACTCTACCAATTTGATATCAGGGTGCATCCGATGACACGGTCTTCCGCGGGCTGTCATACGGCTCGTGCGGTGAAGTGACGGTACCTCAGCCACTCGAAGAACTTGCATGGCTAGCAACATGGCTAGCACAAGCCACGACTTCTCAGTTCTGACACGGCTCGCCGAAGCGAGAAGCGTTACAGTAGCCATAACACTAAGCGCTGTATCAAAGCGACGACGCTCAGACACGTCACGGAAATCCTGGCTATCTTTCGTCCAAGCTCACAGTCGCTCACACATGCTTGATCCGTCACCACGAGTCCTCGACGAGCTATGCAAATGCCGATTACGTAAACACATGTCAATGCTCCTGGCTTGATACATCAAACAGATTCAAACCTTTTCCGCAACTTGGCAATCCAACCATCTGCCATCTGAATGGGACCTTCGTATCCGGTCACTAGCCTGTATGACTTGTTCTCCTCGTAGCTTTCCACGTTGATCTTTCCTTCTGTGAAGGCAACGCTCGCGATGATGTTCTCTGGTGTCGCGATACGTCCTGGCATCAATGGGTGTCTGAGATCTGTTAGGTGAGCCCAGCCACTTTCTCTTGTGCTTGCTTCAAATTTGAGCAAGTCATCGTGGGGGACGACTTCGTTCTTGAGTACTTCGTGGAAAACCTTCCATCCGGCAGGGTTGATGCGTATGCGGTCTGGGTTGGCACGGATGAAGTCGGCTGGTTCAGAGTCTTGTGATGAAGAAGTGGTGGTTGGGAGGATGTAAGCGATGGCAGCGTCGTCCGAGGAGGAAGGTTTGGAGAGGAAGGAGACGGACCAGCCATCGACTGTTTCTGAGGGTTGATCTGGGCCACGCGAGATGCTGATCTGCGTAGGATGATAGTAAAGGCCGGTCTGCGGTTCGGGGTCTTTGACAGTAGTGCGGCCGGAAGCGTTGGTTGTTGTCGAGCTAGAGCTGAAGAGACGTGCGCTCCCTCGAGAGCGAGATGCCACAGAGCGGGACGTAGCTGATGGCAGCCTCGAAGCTCGTGCTGATGCGCCCTTGGCAGGAGCAACATGAAAGCTCCTAGCCAACACAAAGGCGGAGCCACTTGCACTCAGGAAGACGCTGCGGGAGGAAGTCGAAGGCAGACTTGCCCCTCGGCGTGCAATCGAATTCGCCATAGACATCATCCTTAGAGTCGGTTCGCTCTGCTCGATGCGAGTTTGTTCGGCTGGGGTCGTTGTTATGTGGTCGGATGGTCAAGAGATGAACTAGATTCGCAGAGGCACTGAGAAGATGATCATCCCAGAACTTTTTTGTGGAGGCTTTGAAATCACCTCGACGTCGTTTCTCCCGTGGCATTTCCGAAATCCGAACTCCTCACCACTTCGATGTCCAACGGCAGCAGTGAATTCTGCCATCACCCTGCTCATTCGCATACCTCCTGACACATGCTGGATCACGAGGAGACTCCCATGCATCGTGGAAGGCTACTTTGGCCGTATGATTAACAGTTCAGGCAGCAACTCGCTCAAGAACTCGTAACTTGGGCTAAAGGCAAGCAGATTCGCAAACAGCTTGTACAGAGTAGAATATGGAACAAAACCAACACCATTGATACGTATCATGACCGCAGGAAGCGAACGCTCGTGCTTTGGTTACAACATGAAAGTACCAGCAAGAGCAGCGACGAAAGTGCATACGGCCATGCCCGCAACGTACGCTGGCACCTGTCCACCCGCACCCATTGCCGAGTTGCTCGCCTTTGCGCTTGTCGTTGCTGTCGAAGAAGCAGCGCCAAATTCACTGTTACCGATCCCATTACTCTTTCCATTGTTCGATCCAACATTGCCTTGACCGTTGTTCTGTCCGCTGCCTCCATTTGTCATTGTAGCAGTGAGCGAAGCCAACACGGAACCAAGGTTGGAGTTGGACGCGCCACCATTGTTGGCGATGCTGGAGGCGAGGGAGAGGTAGGAGTAGGCTCGACTGCGCTGCGAGGCGAGGTAGGAGGACATGTCCGGACCGAGAGACATGCTGTCGAGGCCACCGAACTCGGAGTTGATGTAGTTGGAGAGGGAGGAGATGGCTGCTCCGTTCGTGTATTGGGAGAGGTTGTAGGGGTCGAATGCTATTGTAGTCGGAAAACGAAGAAAGAGGATGGTTAGCAGGTGTTAGCGCATGAGTGAGATCTTAGGTAGTAGACTTACAGGCTTGCCTCCTTGCGACGTAAGGGGCAGGGGTAGGCTCGACGCTAGCCTGAACGGCTACAACGGCGGCCAAAGCCATCAAAAGCAACGATGCGAAGACCTTCATGCTGAGAGAAGGGAAGGGACGAATGGAAGGTGTTGTAGGTACGAAGAGGAAAGAGGCAGAAGGGTACAACTAGGCCCCTTTGTAGCAGAAGCTGCAAGGTATATATGTCGTGACATCCTTTCATCCACCCTCTGTGTACCACATTCGGAGCGGAAGCGCAGCGCCAAAGCGCCTAGCGGAGCAGAAAGAGTCAGATATCTAAGCTGCAGCAGCCTAGATCATGTTCCTAGCTGTTGCAGGTTGACTCGGTCGTCGTTTGAAAAGCGCAGACCTCTGCTCAATTGTATTCGTGTCTCTGTGTTGTTCTGATTTAACGGGACGTCGCGTCGGGACGCGGGAGATTTGCAGGGTACGTCAACGGGGAGAACGCTTAGTCCTCTAGTGCATTGCACTGCGCTGCGCAGCATCAGCCACTGCCTCTCAAGGCTGTGCGCAGCAGCAAGCCTCTGCATATAAGCGAATAGCTGTATTGCCTAGGTCATGAGGCGCAAAGCGCGCTGCATGAGAGAGATGGTGCTGGCGAGTGCAGTTGACCAGAGTCGCGCACCATTCCAAACGAGGTGTAATCCAACGCGTGCGCTTCCAGTCAAAATTGACATGTCGCTTTCTGCAAGCTTTCATTCTGTGGGGTCGCGGTGGCCTTTTCGCACTCCGCAAATTGGTGTCTTGCCGAAGCTGTCAAGACCGCACTAGAAGGTCGTCTCAAGGTTCGAAGTTGAGTTATGAAACGCAGCTCCTGGGAAGCGATGGAAAGCCATTTCATGCTGTTGCCCTCGCTAGTAAGGTCCTCTGCGTGGCTTGAATTTCGTTTGCCCACCATCTTTCCATCGGCAGAACGTCTGGCCTCAAGGCGTCAAAGACGTGAGCCGACGTCTGGGGGCACTGCACCAGTGCAGTCGGTGTCGCTGAAAGTGGCTCCATGAAAGGTGTACGCAGGCTTATGTGTTCGGAAGCAGCCTTTGCCTTATCACGATTGTGTTCGTCGAAAGACTAGAGCATGCTCATAGCATTTAAAAGCGAGTCGTATCCACCATAGTAGCCTTTCACCGCAATCAACTCTCAATTCGGATCATCGCGGTGCTCCATCGAGTGTTATGTTTGCGAAGTGCTCATGCAAAGCCGCCACATAAGCTTAATCCGAAGCCGCCAACGTTCGGCAACGTCCTTGAAAGCAGCGTCAGAGTGGGCAAGCGAAGTGAGCTCCTTGCCGTTCTTGTCATTCGGCTGCAGCTTGGCTTCAATGCATCATGCTCTTGTCAAAGGAACAGGCGCACTCAAACGCCATACTGCGAACAGTTCCGATGGAATTCCGATAGCAGAAGCATCGTTGGACCCATTCCGATACGATGACCCGATGCATTTCATATCGGGCAAAAGAGTGACCTCAATTTGTCGGTCCTCGTCAAGTAGGTCGGACAGCTTTGATTGGGTTCAGGATGCATGCGTACAGGACGTATCTCTGCCTCATACACAACGATTCTTCCTTCAGGCCGAGCTTCACTCCAGCGCAAGCGCCTGATAGCTGCGATGGATCTGTTACATTTTCTATTGTTCGATTGCAACAAAGTAGTGGCGACAGAAGAAGTTGTCTGCTTGCCGTTATGCTCGTGGTTCAAAGAGAACGCGTTTAGAGCTTAAGGTAGCCCTTGTTGATCAAGTACTCGGTGATGATGCGGACGGCCTCCTCGATCGAGGTAGTGTCGGCGTTGATGTGGATTTCCGGGTTCTCTGGCTTCTCATAGGGAGCCGAAATACCGGTGAACTCCTTGATCTCACCGGCTTTCGCCTTCTTGTACAATCCCTTAGGATCTCTGCTTTCGCAAGTTTCGATGCTAGCATCGACAAAGACCTCGATGAAGGGAAGCTTGGGGACGTGAGCCTCGTGGAGCTTCCTGGCGATCTCACGGTCGGCCTTGTATGGCGAGATGAAAGAGGTGATCGTGATGGCAGTGGAGGAAGCGAAGAGAAGAGAGACTTCCGAGATACGGCGAATGTTCTCCTCGCGATCCTGGGGAGAAAATCCGAGATCCTTGTTCAGGCCGAAACGGATGTTGTCACCGTCAAGACGGTAGGCTGACTTCTTGAGGTGAAGAAGGTGCTGCTCGAGCGCGGTAGCGATGGTCGACTTGCCCGAAGCCGAAAGACCGGTGAGCCAAAGAGTGAGACCGTTCTGGGAGAGAAGCTCGGCACGCTCATCGTACGAGACGTGACCAGGGTGGAAGGTGATGTTGGTAGCCATTTTGTGTATGTTTTGTGGTAGTGAGGATGATCGAAGTGGTGATAGTTGAAAGTAGAAGAACGCCAAGAGAAACGTCGAAGTAATGAATACTGTATGTCGTGCTACCAACACTTTCTTCTTGACCGTGCACCTTCTCGATCGACATTCACAGGCTGCTGCAGACTGCAGTATCAGCTGCACGGCAATCTGCCGAAGTCGATGGATTTCATTTCGTCCCAGCCAATCCCAAGCCGGAAAGATCAAGTTTTTGCAGATCCGAGATGGCGCAATACTTTTCTTCCGAACAATTTATTGCGAAGGGCAAGCTTTGTGCGGAGAGACGACCTCACAAACCGAAATTCTTGGAAAAAAAGTGAGGCCGCGGGCCGAAGACTTCGTAAAAGCGCACCGAAGCGTGGGTGGCATCAAGCGGCAATAAGGCCTCCACACTCCGGCCGTCCTCGCACGTATCACAGGGTTGGAGCAAGACCCTGAAATGCTTCGACTTCTGATGTTGCCGGCAGAAACGAGTATCGGCGTCGCTCAATGAAAGGTCAAAAGGTTGCCGACGAAGCCACTGTCCTCATCATCGTCAGATCCTAATACAGAACGGATTCAAGTAACGCAAAACAATGCTACGTCTGGTCCAACCTCGACAGCTCCTTCGAGCTACCGGCTCGCTATTGCAGCCGCCTGCTGTCAGTCGAGCCGCACCAGCAACATTCTCGCGATCATTCTCGACAACAAGGTCCGTCTGCCAGCAGCAGGATGCTACGGCGTCGAGCTTGGATGAATGGACCCGCACGATCAAAGAGCAGACCACGACGATGCACGACACCGCAGACCTCAACAAGGCGAGGCAACTGCTGCTCGTCTTGCCAAATATCGGGAAAACTGCTTCATCGTTAAGCACTTCGCACGGGCTTCTGGATAAGTATACATCGGAGGAGGTCCTGTTACAGAGGGCTGGCTCGCCAATGCCACTGGGCTCAGAGCTGGTGCTCTTCAACCCGCTTCTCACAGAAAGCACACTGGGATCAGATGGGACAGAGAGACCGTTCGGTCCACCAGGTGGGCTTGATCAGAGGATGTGGGCGAGTGGATCGTTCGAATTTGAGCAAGGTCAGCAGCTCAAGATCGGGCAGGACGTACAGTCTGACGTGTCTGTGGAAAGTGTATTGCCGAAGGAAGGAGCCAAGACGGGCATGATGGTATTCGTCACGAGAAAGTTGGTCTACTCGACGTCTGAAGGGACAGTCATGACGGAGAGGAGAACTCATGTTTACAGGAAGCAGCGCCCTGCTGATCAAAGGAAATATACTACTCCACCGCCTGGTCAGGAACCGAAGGCATTAGAAGGTAAGCAATCGACTGTGGAATTCGGATTGTCATTACAGCAAGCGGAAAGACTAACGAAGGACAACCCTGTTACTGATGGCAACAGTTGCAGACAAGCCTTCAGACTTTGGCTTTGACTACTACGCCACACGAGCGGCTCTTTTCCGCTACTCTGCAGCCACCTTCAACGCACATCGTATCCATCTAGATCCCGAGTACTGTCGGAATGAAGAAGGCCATCCAGGTGCGTTCACTAGTGCCCAATATTCTAGCAGCCATTGCAGAGATGCTAACTTCATTTCTTTCGGTTCTACGTAGACTGCCTCGTCCATGGCCCTTTGACATCGACGTTGCTGCTCCACCTAATCAGTGCGGCTGCACACGAGACGGACGGTCAGGTGAGGAAGTTCGAATACCGTGCCACCTCACCGCTGACCGTCGAGCAACGCGTTCGACTGCGCGGAGCATGGGAAGGTAATGACAAGAAGACAGCTAATCTCTGGGCACTCAATGAAGCTGGTACCGTTTGCATGTCGGCCAAGGCTACACTTCACTGAATGTTTGTCTCCCCAATGCGATGCTAGAGCAAATATGTAACGATTAGTGATAATGACGGAATCTTAGGGTCTACAATACATGCAGTCTTCCTCAACCTTGTGCAATGAGCTCAGATCTTGGCATCATCCTTGTCAAAGTTGATCGAGACACTGTTGACACAGTGGCGCTCGTTGGTAGGCGTGTTGAAACCTTCACCTTTGAAGACGTGTCCCAAGTGGCCACCACAGTTCTTGCAAGTGATCTCGATCCTCTCCATACCCCAACTCCTGTCCGAGTGCCTGTCGATAGCTCCTGGAATAGCGTCGAAGAAAGCAGGCCAGCCACAACCCGAGTCGAACTTGGTGGTAGCTTTGTAAAGAGGCGAATCGCAGCCGGCGCAAGTGTAGACACCTTCCTTGGGATAGTGCTTGTTGTATTTGCCGGTACCGCCCATCTCTGTGCCCTTCTCGCGAAGGATGCGGAACTGTTCAGGGTTGAGCTTTGTGCGCCATTCCGAGTTGGACATGCCCTTAGGGAAAGACTCGGGAGCAGCTTGTTGGGAGGCGGTCGAACCCATTTTGAAGTAAGGTGCGGGGGTCGAAGAGAAGAAGCGAGTGGAAAGCGAAGTGGCGTTCGATACGGCCTGAAGAGGTGTTACGTGGAAGTAACCGGTGGAGATGGCAGCGACAGAAGCAAGGACTGCGCCTGTTCCGATGAGGGTTTTGCGAGTAGGAGAAACCGTGTTGAGTAAAGCTACAGATCGATGACTGCTTCGAGCGAGAGCCATCAGTTCCGTTCGTGGCGGTGAATACGAGAGAAGTGGGGATCCGAATCTGTGTGATGGTTGAAGAGTTGCAACGAAGATGTCGCGTGCAACAGAATCATCTTAGCTCCATCTTGGTTGCGCCACCTGCAGCAGCATCCGGTAAGCAGCAGCTGCTGCAGCAGCGGCAACACCGCGGCTTCCAAAAGGCAACTCACCAAAAAAGACAGACGCTGGCCCAAGCTCAGCCGAAATTTCCAAGGCTCAGCCTCCACAAATTCACAAAAATTGAAACAAGGACGGAGTGCAAGTCACGATCTTACACATAAGGTCGCTTTTGGCACGCTTCTCGACGCGTCTGACGCGTAAAGTGCAATTTAGACCGGCGTTCGAAGGCGAAACACGCACATTTTTAGAAAAGAAGCGAAGCGTGTAAAGGGTGCAGCGACAGCTTCTTCAGCTGAGGGTTCAAGTGGCGAGGTCAAACACCACATATGTCTCGCTCAGCTTCCTACCATCTTGCGAGTCCGACTTCGATGTATGTCAGGTGTTGACGATGTACTCGCCGCCCTCCTCACCTTCTGTGCTGGCGAGCACTTCGAGGCACAACATCATCCAACCGCAGCACCAACAGCGTCAGCAAAAGTCGCTTCGTCTCTTTTTAGGGCATCAATCGGACGAAGAGGTTGCTTCGGATTGCGATTACAGCTATGATCATGGCGAGGAGGATGACAGCGACGATGACAGCTTAGCGGCTGGGCCGGCGAGCGCATCGAGTCTACGACACAGTCTGCAACCAGGGCGCTTGCCCGCAAACAGCCCAGGGAGGCCGAACGGTCGGACCAACTCGACGCGAGCATACGATGATGAAGACGAAGAAGGGCACGCTGAGCTATTCCTTCCGAGGAAACGGCAAAGAGCGACGGAGAGTCCGAAGAAGTATTCCATTTTCACAAAGCAGCCTACGAAGCAGACAGCGGCTTCCGCCGCAGCGATACCCACGACACCGACCAAGCGGCAAAAAGGATTCCTCGTACGCGGCAACGTAACTCCTTCAAGAGCGTTCAGCATTTTCAAGGCGGCGAAGCAACGCACTCAGCAAAGGCAGCAACATGGACTTATGACTCCACCAACATCTTCGCCATTACGTCCCATCATTCTAGACAGCTTCGATGATCTCGATGGAGATATCGACGCAAGTCCATCTCGGCATCGCACCGCACGCATAAGCCTTCAATCACCTTCCTCCGCCTCTTCACATAGGGCAAGCACACTCCTGGATAGCAGTCCAAAGCGATTAGCGTTCACAACAGGCCCAACTGGCTCGGTCACCCATGCATACAAGCCATCCGCATTCGCCGAGAGGACCAACAGCGTCTCTTCCATCACCCAGGCAATGCATGGCCTGCGCACACGTCAACCCTTCCATGGCAACAGCAGCATTCTTGCAGCGACTCGCGCCTTCTCTGCCACTCGCAAGCCGTACTTTGACACCAATTCCTATCTCGAAACCTTCATCTCTCCGTCTTTTTGCAACTTCCAAATCCCGCGCAGCACCGACGACGAGATCCTCTCACACCCCATCTGCGCAGCATACAGCTACTCTTCGCGCTCCGTCAACCCTTCCGCCCAATGGCTTGCCGTCGGTGACGATGAAGGACGCATCACTTTGCTCGACACTCTGCCTTGGCAGGATCGCCTCGCACCGGAACAATCCACTCAGAACCCGCAGTGGCAAGCTTCTTCGTCTGCTGCCATCTTTGAAGTGGTGTGGCGATTCGATGATAGAAGTCTACTTTCGGGCGCGAGTGACTTTTCGATCAAGAGCTGGGATACAGAGTACCAGAAATGTACTGCATCTTTTGAAGGACACGCAGGAAGTCCGAGGACGATCGTGTATGATCCGACAACGAACGGCGACGGTGGATGCGGGATGGTTTTTGCCAGTGCAGGAAGGGATGGCACGATCAGGATCTGGGATGCGAGAGAAAGCTCCCGTAGTACGATAATAGCGAGTGAAGACGATGAAGAAGGGGCGGGGTTGAGACCTGTACTCACTATTGATGCTGCACATGCGACGAGGTTTGCAGGAGGAGCTGTTGCGACGTCGAAAGCAAAGACCTCGCTCCGGGGCGGTGTGGCAGCGGGGAGGGGAAAGAAGCGCCAACAGCCTTTGCCGGCCGGTGTTACAGCTCTGTCGTACCTTCCAGACGGTCAAGGCCACAAGCTGCTAAGCGGAGGTTCAGCCAACGGCATCATCAAGTGTTGGGACCTTCGCCACGTTCGTCAGAACCAACCCGCCGCTCCCGTCGCGGAATTTGACACGTCCTCGCCAACAATCAACAAAAAGCACGTCGAGTCGCCCGTCTCCGCATCGTGGGAAACACCGGACCTGTCTCTCATCGCACCAACTTCCACCTCTGGCTTGGGCAAGTTCTGCCGACCTCACGGTGTATCTCAGATCATCTCCTCCACCACCTCGCTGTACGCTTCCTGTACGGGCGGCAAGATCTATTCTCTCCCACTATCGACCTTCCTCGACTCGCATCTATACCCTTCGCAAGTGGAAACGCTGTACGATCCGGTGCAGTGTCAGAATACGCTCTTCTCCCGAATGGCTCTCTTCGATGACCGCTTCCTCGCCGTTGGATGCAACACCGGAAACATCGCGCTGTGGGACGTCTCTTCTACGCACTCTCAGACGCAAGCAGCAGCAACGACGGAGGACGGCGGTGCGGACGTGGAGGAAGAACGCAGAGTAGCAACCGAGATGGAAATGGGTTTCGCCTATAGATCTAGAGAAAAGAGGGGGATGGCGGTGTTGACACAAGGGCACGTCAAGAACACAGAGGTGAATGCAGTGGCATGGGCGAATGGGCCAGAAGGACCGACGTTGAGTTCGGTCGGTGACGATACCAACATTCGCACCTGGTTTGCCGATCGTAGTATCAGGAGCCGCATTACGGAGTTGGCAAACGAGTAGACGTCGGCATTCGAGGATGTGCGACAGTCTGAAGCACATATATTATACTTATACCCTACTCTCATACATAAACTAGCATCAGAAATCAAATCACTCAGATTCACATTCGAGATCTAGGGTATTGCGATTAGATGTAAATCTCACTGTTGTGGTGCCACGGAATCCCATACGTGCATGGTGGCATCGTAGAATGAACAGCTGTAAACCCTTGTCCCGCTTCCTCCCCTCTCGCTCTCTTCTTCGTCCCTCGTTCCACGATCCCAATCGCACCCATAAGCCAGACTCTCATGCTCATCAAATCTCGTCACGACATCTAACTCTTTTCCTCTCAACTCTGCCGTCCCCACTTCCTCTTCCCTCAGTTCATCCAACTTAAGCACCTTAAAACCGTCATGCATACACCCTACCAATAAAGTCTCCGCTTCCCTAGGATGCCATTTCACCCTCCACACCCCACCCCCGACCTCCGTTTCGCTCAAAGGCCTTGCCGGCATTCGGGCGTCAAAAAGCCGTAGGTAGCCATCGTAACTTCCGACAGCCCAAATGTGCTGACGTAGGTGGTGGGATTGAAGGGACGTGACGCCGCCATTGAAGGGCTTTTTGCAGGTGAACGTTGGCGATGGAATGGAGGACGAGGTTGAGTGTGAAGGTGAACGAAGGTCCCAGCCTTTGAGAGTGAGATCATCGCCTCCGGACCAAACGGTTGTGTGGGGGGAATAACAGTCGAATGCGGCTATCCAGGCTTCGAACTCGTGCGCTGCCCACGTTCGAAGGCCGGCGGGTTTGGAAGGGAAGGTAGAGTTGAGGGTGGTGTGAGCGGTAAGGAGGGATGCGAGCCGTTCGTCTTCGCTTGTGCGATCCCAGTCGTCTTCCTCTTCGTCTTCGTCTTCTTCTTCCGTCTTTGATTTACTCGAGTCCTTGTTGACTTTCGTTGACGATAGCGAATCGGCGAGCTCGTCGACGGGATCCGGAGTGGAGCCTAAGCCGGCAAGCACGAGCTCCAGACTCGGCAGGTATGCAAGTGACCCATCGCTTTGCGAGACAATCATCGCCGTATCCTTCTCCAGACTCGACATGTCGTAGCCGCCCACGTATCCTCCTCGGCGGTCTGAAAAGTCAAGACTGAGACAAAGGGCGTTACGGTTGTTGAACTGCAATTCGCCTACCGATTGCAGCCTTGCTCCCGTGCTGATCCCTGTTGTGTGCTTGAGGCGGTGGAGTGAAATCTGCCCTTTTGCATTGGCCACACCGAGCAGCCTTCTCGCAGCGTCTGCCCCTTCACTGTCCGACCGCGCTTTGGTGAGCGACCACTTCATATCGAGAATCGCTGGCGTCTCGATCATGTCCACCTTTTCACACGTCACCTTGCCCTTGTCATCCGATGGCAGCGAAGAAGAAGCAGCGTAGTAAAGACTGCATGTTCCACGCCGTGTGTATGCTGGACTGCTCGAAGAGCTCGCTTGTGGCTGATCGTCTTCGTCCCCGTCATCGTTGTCTTTTGGTGTGGAAGATGAGGCTGAAGACTGAGCTTGTTCCTGCTCATGCTTGTCTACCTGATACGTTGCGAGTGCGAAGAGACCGTGGTAGCCAGGTACGGATTCGACCGAGTCGGCGCATAGGCCTGTCGAGGCTTTGTACAGCGATTGAGCCGCTGCCATCGTGTGCTATTGAGTCGGTCTTGGTGATGATTAGGAATGAAAGGAGGAAGACAGTGGAGCATGCAATTAGAAGAACCGAAACAGTCAATCAGAGGAGGCCGAAGAATTCGCCGAGCTCAGAAATCCAAAAACGCGTTCTATTAAAAGCGGCTTCAAAATTCAAGGTTAATGATCGCATCCTTAGCTACTTCTGGTCATATTCATCGCTACCAACGCACAGCCAATCAGTCAAGCACATGCCATCGGTGTCTTTGCAGCGAAAGTCAGAGGTATCATTGTGAAAGAAGAAAGACAACTCCATGGTAAACAGTGAGAAAAGGCGATGGAAGCCATTAGCAGAAGCTGCTTTTCAATCCAGAATCATTCCAATCTCCTTACTAATACCGCTTCGAATCCAGCCCTCGACGAACGCTTGCCCGGTAAAGAGTAGCACCGTCAACGTCCATGCCACCGAAATTGGCCTATCGTACCACATGCTGTAGTACTTTCCATCTGCGCTATTCTTCTTCCTGCTCTTCTCGATGTACTTTGTGATCGCGCCTTCGATCACGACAGCTACGCCGTTGAGGAAGAAGAAGCTGAACTCGCCGGCACCCGAGATAGGAGGTACGAATTGAAGTGGGCTCATCCTCCAAATACCCGTCCCTGACAGTGACGAGTTGTGTCTCAACTCGTGACCCATGCCTTTTGCGTGATCTCTGCTGAGCCAGATGTTGGTTACGGGTACAGCGATTCTTCCGCCGAGTGCGGCGCGTTCGCTTACGGCGTGGATGAAGCCTGAAGCGGTGAAGGCGCCGAGCACTTTGGCCCAGTCTGCTCGTCCACGTTCCAGCGCACGCATCGGATCGGGATGATAAGAAGGCCAAATCTCCCGTCTAGCCTGCTTGCGTTTGGGATCGTTCAACTTGCCCTCGACCAGATCCTCTACGAGGTAAGCGAGGTAAGTAAAAGGTAGAATACCGTAAACACCAAATGGACGACCAAACAAGCGATGCCAGGCATAGCTCCAGAATCGCCTTACAGTAGTCGCCTTTGTGAATCCAGCGGGATTGAGGAGGGGGAAGAAATCAATGTTGCGTAGCGACAGTTGCTGGTGCTGGATCGTTCGGGCTTGATGGGCAGCAGCGGCATCTTCTTCCGTTTCGGCCTCGGTTTCTGTTTCCGACTCTTCTGCACCGCCGTTATTTCGCGATCCGGTGAGCTGCTTAACGCGATCTCCTTTGATCTTGTTCTTCTTACTGCCGGGCTTGGAAGGTGCTGCGGCATCGTGCAGGATGGGCAGCGCTACCGCACTCGAGAGTGTGTAGCCAAAATCGAAAAGCGTGTAGAGCGAAATACCGGTAGCTGCAACGAACAGCAACCTTCTTGCCGGGTCAAGGTCGAGAATGCTTGGGTTGACTGTGGACATGTGCTTTGGGTGCAGATGGTGGATCGTCCACGTGCAGCCGACAAGGATAGGAAGGAGCTTCATGAAAGCACGTCTGAGCTGTGCCGACGAAGGTGGCTGCCAGGGATGTGAATCGTGTCTGACATCGGCGCTGGCGAAATCCCATCCGATACCGCGCATGCTGATCATGAGATCGAGCGCCCACCAAGCTCGCTCGAACGAGATCAACTCTTTGGGGAGCGGCTCTGTTTTCCATTCCTCATTCTTGGCAGAGCTGTAGGGGTGGACGACCTGGTTTCCTTGGCCGTCAGCACGCTTTCCTGCCGATGCGATTAAGATGCGTCGAGGAATGCGCGGGTAGGAGAGGAAGAAGACGTCGAGAACACGAGATGCTCCGTACAGTCCGACAAGACCGAGTTGATAAGTGAGGATCGCACTGCCGGGGTAGTAGTACTTGAAAGGAAGCGACGTGAATGTATAGAGGGACACGGCGGCAAGGACGGTGCGCGCGAATGAGGCCACTTTGCGAAGTGCGGGCGAGACAGTCTTGGTCGACAGCGGTGGAAGGAGGAACAGCGCCAAGTAGTATGTGAGTGGGGGTACTACGGCCGCCCAAATTGGAAGAGGAACCGTTTTCGGATTAGGAACGAAGAGATGATGAGTGGCATGGCTCGTATACGTCGCCGACATGTTGGAGGCTGTTGATGTTGACCAGCCTAGCAGTCGCTGTATGGTATTTGGGACGAAGCGGACAACCATGTTGGAAGGTCAGGAAGGCCGAAACCTTATATCGTAGTAGACTTGCCGAGAAGGTCTACGCTTTGGAAGAAAAGTGGTCAGGTCGAGAAGCGAAGTTGCAATGCTGAGTTCAGACGATCCAAAACCCTTGCTCACCAAATCAGGTTCGCACGGGAACATACAGGGTGTCTCACACGCAAGATACGCCTGCGGCACAGGAGGAGGATGTGCCTGCACAACGCAGCGAGCGGACTCAAGGCTCACCTAACTGGGAGCCTCATCACAGCACATGTTGCTGAGTGGAGGAAGAAGCTTCGGTTACAGTCACTTCCTCATAGACTTTGGTCAGCCGACCTTGTTGCCCATACGGCACACAGCGGCATCTTACAGAGACGTCAAGCTTTTTCCCAGCTCGGTTGGGTGGGAAGCCAAGCCACTCAGGCGAGATGAGATTCGAGGCTGGGATGCTGAGATCTATTGCGCATGAGTAGAGTCAAAGGAAACACAATGAGCGTAGAGATTCTGCATTGCACAGCGCAGAGGCTATCCAGGATCGGATTGTCTAAGCGAGTGACGTCCTTGGACCCTGAGCCAGAGTTGAGCGCCATGTTTGACGTCTGCCATCACCGATGCGACCACTCAAAGAAAAAAGCATCGATGAACACGTATCGGGCAAGACTCCGAAAAATTTGCCGTGAAATATGGAAATTTTTGCTGGAAATGCACGATTTTTGCCCTTCCCGTTTTGAGCTTGTTGAGAAGAAACGGCAAAACAGGGTTCACAAAGTTGGCCAAGTGGGGAAGGTGAGGTTTTTCTTCCTCTCACCACACCGACAGCGCCACTCATCGTGACTAGCAAGGTGTGCACCATATCCACACAATGACGACAAGCACGACAGAAAAGGTCCTCGAGGACCGCACCAAGTCGCTGCACAAGAAGGAGAAGAAGGAAAAGAAGGAAAAGAAGGACAAGAGCAAGAAGCGATCCGCTGACGAAAGCAACGATGCTGCAAACGGTGCTGCCGATGACGAGGACGAGAAGGCGGCCAAGAAGCGCAGAAAGGAGGAGAAGAAGGCCAAGAAGGCCGCAGCCAAGGCTAGTGCTGCTACTTCGGTTGAGTCGACTCCTACTCCTGCCCCCGTTGCTTCTACCTCGGCTTCGGCTGACTTCACGCCAACCAACCCTGCCGCCGCTCGCGCCTTCCTCGAGTCGAACAACATCACCATCGAGGCACCCGAAGAGTCGAACGAGCGCCCGCCGCTGCCCATGGTTGACTTCCGTGAGCTCAACGGCAAGATCGACGCTGCCGTCAAGAAGACGCTCGACGCACAAGGATTCACCACTCCCACGCCCATCCAGGCCTGCTGCTGGCCCGTGTTGCTGCAGAACAAGGATGTCGTGGGTATCGCCGAGACTGGTTCGGGCAAGACGTTTGCTTTCGGTCTGCCGGCGTTGCAGCACCTCGTCACCAAGCACAAGGTACTGGACGGTGGAAAGAAGAAAGGCAAGGGCGCCCAGGTCAACGTTCTCGTTGTGGCACCTACGCGAGAGTTGGCGATTCAGACTGAGGAGAACTTGGAGAAGCTCGGCAAGTCGATGGACATCGGTATGATCTGCTTGTACGGTGGTGTCTCGAAGCAGGAGCAGGTGCGATTGCTCAACCAGACTCCCACAGTTCGCATCGTCGTCGGTACACCCGGTCGTGTACTCGATATGGCCAGGGACGGCTCGCTCGACCTCTCCAATGTCACCTACTTGGTTCTCGACGAAGCCGACCGAATGCTCGACAAAGGATTCGAGCCTGATATCCGTGCCATCATTGGCATGTGCAAATCACGAGAGGAGGGACGACACACTTCGATGTTCTCCGCCACTTGGCCTCCTGCTGTTCGTGGTCTTGCCGAATCCTTCATGAACGGTCCCGTCCGCGTCACTGTTGGATCTGACGAGCTTTCGGCCAACCGTCGTGTCGAGCAGAGCGTCGAAGTTCTGGCCGATGGCTACGCCAAGGAACGCCGACTCAATGACTTCCTTCGCTCCGTCAACGCCCAGCGCTCCAAGGACAAGATTCTTATCTTTGCTCTCTACAAGAAGGAAGCACAGCGTATCGAGCAGACTCTGCGTCGTGGTGGCTTCTCGGTTTCTGGTATCCACGGTGATCTTGGCCAGAATGAGCGAATTGCCTCCCTTGAACGCTTCAAGACCGCCGAAACCCCCCTTCTCGTTGCTACCGATGTCGCAGCCCGAGGCTTGGATATTCCCAACGTCGAGCACGTCATCAACTACACTTTCCCTTTGACCATCGAGGACTACGTACACAGGATTGGACGAACAGGCCGTGGTGGAAAGACCGGAAAGAGTTTGACTTTCTTCACCGAAATGGACAAGGCTCATGCCGGAGAACTCATCAGGGTGTTGAAGGATGCCGATCAGAAGGTGCCAGAGGATTTGACCAAGTTCCCTACTACGATCAAGAAGAAGACACATTCGAGTTACGGAGATCACTTCAAGGAGCTTGTGCCAGGCAAGGCCAAGAAGATTACCTTCGATGATTAGTTGTGCTCTTTCGTCTATGTCCTTTTTCTGTAACACATATCTTATCTTTGCAATCATACATATCGCTATCTAGACCACCGTTTGTCTTCGTATCGGGCAAGTCTGTTGATGGCTCAATGAATTCGCCGCCGTAAGGAACGGCGGAAACTGTTATCGTTACCGCTGCAGGTAACATCTGATTTGTGCTGCCCAAATGGTTGCGCCCCTGGCAGATGTGCGCAGGTCGCTTTAAGATCAAGAAGATCGGGAAAAGACTTGAGATATTCATCTGGCATGGATCTGACTACATACGCCCGCTATCGTGTTCTCCTCTCACTATTCGATCTCGACGTGCTTTGCCATTCATTATTGGCTTTGCTACCACTATCAATCATCGTACATCCTCCCCCAATGCTGTGTCGGCTCCGACTGACAATACAGGACTGATGTTCTTGTCAGGCTAATCCGTGACTGCATCGTGACTTTCGACGATGTTCTCGTGGTCTTCGTGTCAGATGCTGGCGATGGAGGCGATTCCAGTGTTTCGTGGAAGGGGAGGAAGGGAATGGGGGACCGGCGATCCAGGAATTGGGAAACTTCAAGGTGAAGACCTGGAAGATGAGAGGCACTACCCAGTATCGCTCCATCCAGGCGACCACCTGCTGCTTGGTCGGAAGAACAATTAAATGTCAAGGTCAGAAGCCTCATCGAGATGGTTAACGAGCTGAGGGAGGGGCCCTGTCTCTGCACGCCTTTCGACCGTAGCTCCTTTGTCACCATACTTCGGTGCTGTCTCGTTGCCTGCAACATCTCGCCCTCGATGTACTCGGCCCAGCGAGCTTCGATGCGTCGAGGCCCGTGATGAATTCTGGAGAAATGTTGAGGCTAGCAAACGAGCCTTCATCAAACTGTGCAGGCAAAGCAGTACGGGAGATGGCCAAATCGATTTGGCTTTCTTCTTCCACTTACATTTGCCGCTAGCTTCGATCATTTCTCTGACACAAAACCGTACTTCCCAAGCACCAGCTCCCATTTCATGGTCCCTACCTCTGCCCGTGCGATCTCTCCTCCGGAGCCATTTGCAAATGCTTATGATGCGGCTGACCTGCTGGCATTGCAGTTTCCGTTGATGCCACGACGCCGATTCTCGTCATGGTCGACGCACCGAGGCCATAAAACTGCCCGAGACGAAAGAGAAACCACGGTACAAAAATGGAATTGACCGGTGCTGTGCGAAGCTGCTCCGCAAGAGTCGGTTGACGTGCTTGTGACTAAGACCTGGTATGCTTCTTCTTGTGGCTCTTGTGCTGCTGAGTGGAGGTTTTTCTCGCTTCCTAGCTGTCTGCTGTATGACGCGCTTTGATGCAAGCAACAAACCTGCAAGGGCGTAAGAGCAAAGGACCCTGAATCATTTTCATCACCTTTTTCTCGATCCCTGATTTTGACAGCTCTCCGCCATGCGCCTATTGTTGGCGTAGATGCTGGCTTACCCAACTTCGAAAGCTGCTCCACTCATGCAATGATTCGTATCTCAAGAGGTCGTGCACATTCTTCTTATATCGAATGTGTAGCAAGCGTCAACACATTGAAGAAACCATACCAAGCCTTGCACTCCAACCTTGCTTCCACACCAACAACATCCGTCTCAACTTTGTCACGGATATTCTGAGAAGCTAAGCCCAACATCAATACTCGACTAATCATCATGGCCCCCAACGTCGCAATCATTCAGGGCACCGGTAGTGGTAAGTATCATCCAGACCTTTGCCTCTAGATATACCTCGAGGATGCTCAGACTGACCGTATCACCTGTTCATATCCCAATGCCTCGCAGGTATCGGTGCTCAAATTGCCAAGCAGTACCTCTCTCGCACAGGACTTCAAGTCGTTGCTCTCTCGCGTGACGCTTCTCGTGCCAAGGAAGCCATCCTTTCCGGAGACAAAGATCTCGACTCCTCCCGTCTCCACACCCTTTCCATTGACATCTCTTCGGAAGAATCCTACCATTCCGTCTCCAAAGAAATCTCCTCGCGCTTTGGCGAAAACTGCCTCAAGACCCTCTGGAACATCAACGGCATCCTTCACGCCGAAAAGAACCTCGCCCAAATCTCCCTCGATCACCTTCAGCAAACGTTTGCCGTCAACACCTTCTCCCACCTTCTCGGCTACAAGCACTTTGTTCCCCTCATCCCCCGTGGAGCTGAGGCCAAGAAGATCCAAGATGGCCAGGCTGAAGACTTTGCCGAAGGAGTCCTGCCTAAAGATCTCAGCGTGGTCGCAAGCTTGAGCGCCAAAGTCGGAAGTATCGGCGACAACCAAAAGGGAGGATGGTACAGTTATAGGGCTAGCAAAGCAGCGTTGAACCAGCTGATCAAGACGTTGAGCAAGGAGTTGGAGCTGAGGAGCGTCCCTGCCATCTCGGTTGGCCTGCACCCGGGTACGGTTAGGAGCAACTTGAGCAAAAATTTCACGGGAGGTGAGGGCAGCGATAAGCCGTTGGACAGGAGTAAAGGGCAATTCGAGGCGAGTGAGGCTGCAAAGAATCTGGTGGATGTTGTAAGTGGATTGAAGAAGGGTGATAATGGTACGTTTAGGGATTACAAGAATGATGTTATCCCTTGGTAATGGTATCAGCGCAAGAACAGCATTCAAGCTATACCGATCGTGGCAAACAAGCAATGTAGAAAGGTTCTAGACGCATACGAGTGCTCAAAACGATGCAGGGAACGCTGATGAGCGTTGGGCTGTGCAGTGAGGCGGACGATCTGTCAGGACACCGTTTCATTTGTTGCATGGCTGCTCCCCACCCCTGCTTGGGCCTGAACGAAGCTATGGCAACACGCCGAGGCACGGTGGGCTTGTTCATATAGCTTAAGTCCATCTCTGATACGACTTTGTGAGCCACATCGACCCAAACCAATGGAAATCCTATATAAAGAGCTGGTGACGCCTGAATCTTAGATTCGTTCATCCCATCTTGACATCTCGCACCTTCTACTCCAGTGTCTGTCAGCTTCAGCTTTTTGCAATCATGCGGCATCTCCTTCTCTTCTCAGTGCTGGCATTGAGCCACTTCGCCCTAGCCCAACACAAAATGATCAAGCTTAATGCTCGGCATCACTCCTCTTCCTCCCCTTCCTCCTCCTCTTCTTTCCCTGCCAATGACCCCGCAGTCGCAGCGCTCCAACACCCATCTCAGTCCGACCCCGGCTTCTCGCTCACCCAAGACAGCGATGGCGAAGACTCGCTCGAGCACGACGAAAAAATGCGTCTTTTCATGCGTACCAAAGCAGAAACCGTAACTGCTTCGCACATCGGCGACTCTCTGTCCGCCTTTGACGTGCAATCGATCCTCTCTGGTTTGGCACCTTCGCTTCATCCCGGTTCGTTGACTAACGTGACGTGGACGCTGGACATGTACGAGTCGGGAGCTGTACTTCCTACGATCTCGTCCAAGAAGACCAGCACTTCTTCGGTGGACGCTTCTCAGCGAGCGGGCAGTGGGGGATATTCGCTTATGTCCACCGACAGCAGCACCACCTCTGCCTCCGACGAAGCGGCTCAAAAGGAAGAAGAAGAAGACCAAAGAGACCTCAACCACGACGGCATCGTCTCGGTCGACGAGCTCCTCGCTTCCTTTTTCCACGCTGACCACGTCAAACACGTTTTTAACCAGGTCGAAGCTCAAACTTCAACCTCGCTTAACAAGAACACAAAGAAGAAAATCATCAAACAAGCCGCTCCTGTTTTGCACAAGACGATTGAAAAAGTGGCCAGTCACAGAGGGTGGGGGATCCAGGATGCGAGGTTCGCCGTGTTGCACCACCAGGAGGAAGGTGGAGAAAGTGGGGGAGGGGAGAATGGAGGAAAGGCGTTTGAAGACTACAACACATTCGTAAAGACAATGAGGAGTGCGCTCATCACGCCTAAAGATGCGGCTAAGAGTGAGGTCAAGGAGCAGGAAGAAGTTCCCATTCGAACGGATCCGACGACGAAGGCTTGAGTTGGTTCACCTTCGACGTTGTCTTTGATCTCAATTTCAATATCAACGTTTCTTGCTCCGATAAGATCAAGGCTTGACTCTGCTGCTGTGCTATGCTGTCTGAAGACGTCGGGCTGGGAAAGAGAAGGGAGAAGAGGCGTGAGCATATCCGTTGCATGTACGCCGTTCCAGACAGCCACGCAGGCAAGCGTCACGAGAAGAAGAAGCCTTAAAGTCAAATTTCTCCGGCAGCGCGCTGTTTAAATTTTCTGACAGCTGATGCAACGGGGAAGGAGGAAGCTTGGCGTCATGCAGAACGGGGACAAGCGGAGTGGCTCATCGTTGACAGCGGAAGACTTGTCCGTGAACCCGTCCCCGACTACGGCGTTCTAGGATCTATAATATCGAGCTGTCGTAGTGAGATGAGCTGAAGCTTTCGACGTTGACGAGGATTGTCGAAAGGTATAAAGACCCCGTCCCTGGTCCCTATAGTTCTCTCCGTCTCCAGCACCGATTCACACTCACACCTTTCTTCAAGATGAAGTTCGCCTTCTCCACCATCGCAACCCTGCTTTCTGCTCTCGCGGTGTGCGCTGCTCCAGCTCCCCCTGGCACCACCAAAACCAACTCCAACACCCGCGACCCCATCACAGGCGATCGTTCGCATACCACCACCTACACCGCACCCCAATACAACTCGGTGACCAAATTCGGCTCTACCACATATACCGCCTTCGTTCCCGACTGCTCTCTCCCCGTCGCACCCACCACTTCCTCTGCCTACGCCTACACCCAAACCCCTATCCTCTTCTCTGGCAAATACACCTACTCCTACACCACCACCACGTTTGCGTCGGGGTTACCTCAACTGAACCGCACATCCTTCTCCATGCGCATGTCGGGTTACGCAACCACCTCGACCACCCGCGCTAAAAAGGGCGACAAATACACCGGCTCAGAAGCCCTCCAGCTTCAGTTCAACTTCCAAGACGGTGCCCCCGCCCAACTCGGATACGGAAACTACGAGGGATCGTTTCGGACCGTAAACGTGCTCTACAACAAGCAAGGGGTGAAGAACTACTTTATGGCAAATATCGACGTCAAGTTTCAAGACGGTGATCTGACGGCCATTGTCGCTGATACGAGGTGGTTTCAGTGTCCAACGGCGGAAGAGGCAAGGCAGATCGCGGCAAACCCGCCTGATGCACCGACTCAACAGCCTGATTATCAGCAGTGAAGCGAAATAAAGCACATGGGCATATTGTAATGGGATCAAAGGTAGTGACGATTGTTTGAATCCTAGCGAGATGTGAAACGAAAAGTCACCTGGTATAAGTGTTGCGTTGCGTATGTGCGTGCTTGCGTGCTTGCGTGTGTGCGTGCGAACGAGAATGAGAAAGTTGGACCCAAGACGTGAGAACAGCAGGTAAAGCAGATCGGAAGAGTATCGTTCAGCAGCATCCACCCATCTTATCACCCAAAGCCTCCTTAATCTTGATCCCGACCCCATTCCTCCTTTGTGGCCTAAAATTGCTCGGATCCATATCGGCAAAGCTGAACCTGCTTCCACTGCCTACCCTCCTCAGCGCCCTATCTCCATACGATACACCCGAACCAGCCTTTTCTGGATCGAGCTTCCCCGACTCGATCGCCAACAATATCGATCGAGCTGCGAGCGCAAACGGCGCTTCCACGTTTTCGCCCGTCATCGAAGAAGTTTCAAGGAAAAGTACGCCGTTCTCGTTGGCCCATTTGCTTGCTTCTAGGTAGCCCACTTCGCGTTCGTCTTCGCCGCGGTCCGTCTTGTTGCCGACTAGCACGACGACAAGGTCCGGCGATGCGAGCGCGCGCGCGTCTTGCAGCCATCGTGAGAGGGGTTCAAAGGTGGAACGTCTGTCTCGTCGACAAGTGCAAGAGACGGAGGCAACGTCAGTAAAGCGAAGCGTCTAGTTAGTAAGGGGAAAAGAGAGGTCGTTAAGCTCACTTTGTGATATCGTATACAAGCAAAGCACCTGCTGCTCCACGGTAATAGGATCTTGTTACGGATCGAAACCTTTCCTGCCCTGCTGTGTCCCAGAGCTGGAGCTTGACGCTCTTATTGCCGATTTTAATGAGACGGCTGGAGAACTCGACGCCGATGGTATGTGCTGACTGGTCTTTGACTGTGCGGTTCGAAGCAAAGGAAGAGTGTCAACATTCGAAGCGCTTTTCGAACAGCCATACAGAGCAGAGACCTACACTGATTGTGAATGAAATGATGTAGCAAGCAAGACTTTCCTGTGCCTGCCTCACCAATGATGATGAACTTCAGCAGGAAGTCTGAGTCGTGGAATAGAGATGATGCGGAGCGTTAGCATGAGGCGGGACCGATGTTGAGCAAAATAGCTGTCATTGAGGCTTACCATATGCTGCGGACATCTCGAGCGAGGCCGGGTCGTCCATGTTGTGTGCTCTGCGGCTCAATGAGCGCGATGGTCTTTGTACTGAAGAGGCTGCTCTCGGCTGCTCGCCGCGTAGTCGATGTTGAGCTTGAGGCAAGTCTGTGCTCGCTCGGTGTCCAGCTTCTGCCTCGAGGGAATGGAGAAGCTATGCTCTGCGAACGGAGGGGGACGTTTCTGCTTGATTCGATGGTGATAAGGTGTGTGACACGAAGAGCGCGACCGTGAATTGTTCGAAGCTGGCGGTCCTGGTGTCCGAGGGCGAGGATGATGATGATGTAGTTGGTGCAAGTTGGTGCAAGTTGGTGCTGTGATTTGCCGCTGAAGGATGACTGGGTATGACGATTGTGTTGGTGTTGGTGTCAGTGTCTCGAGAGTAGGTCTTGCTCGCTGTCTGCTGCAAGTTGACAGGCTCGCGAGCTCCACTTGCATGCGTGTGTGTGTATGTGTGTGCAGCTGCTCAGATGCTGCTTCAAAAGATAGCGGAACGCGCGGGACTCGGTTGCTGCTGCAGCGCTTGCTGGCTTCAAAGCCAACACAAAATCAATTCAGGGTTCGCGTGCAGCTTTAGGCTTAGACTCGTTTCGAGCTCAATCTGAGTCGAAAAAGCTGTCGTATCGCCCGAGACTGGCTGAGCAGTGTCAAAAGGTAAGAAAGTGGAACTCGGAAATCAAAATCACACAAAGCGCAGCTGCAGCTGCAGCACAGATCTTCGATATTTGTTTTTGCAAAGTGACACGGAGCACTTTCTATCATCCATCCCTCATATACCCTATATCATTAAGGCTCGGGCAGCACAACAATGCCGTCACAAGAAGAATACGAAGCGACGCTAGCTGAAGAGCTCGAAGTGCTCGAAAGCATTTATA
This sequence comes from Pseudozyma tsukubaensis, assembly GCA_001736125.1. Lineage (NCBI taxonomy): Eukaryota > Fungi > Basidiomycota > Ustilaginomycetes > Ustilaginales > Ustilaginaceae > Pseudozyma > Pseudozyma tsukubaensis. The sequence goes on along the minus strand of MAIP01000006.1, from coordinate 89,779 downwards.
TTGATGAACTCGAAAAGATCTCTCCGGAGGAGTTGCATATCCGCATCGAACCCGAGGAAGATGTCCTGCCATTACTATTCTCCATTGGACTCGAACCAGGACAAGCACCGACAGAAAGCGTGGAAGATGGATCTCCATCACCCATCGTACTCTCCCTGCATATTCAATACACGCCCGACTACCCAGATGCACCGCCCAACATGTCGATTCATGTCTTGCGAGACACAAAAGGTGTTCTAGGTCCCGTTGTTTCCGATGACGAAGAAGACCGAGACGATGATGCTACTTCAGCCGAACGTTCAGCAGTAGCCGAGCTTCAGACGGGTCTTGACGAGGTAGCACAGGAATCTCTCGGCATGGCCATGGTCTTCACCCTCGCCTCGCATCTCCGTGAAAGCGTCACGACCTTCATTCAACGCCGTGTGTCCGAGATCGAAGCCGAAGCGAGTGCAAAGCGAGAAGCCGAGATCGAAGCAGAAGCCGAAAAGTTCCGTGGTACAGCCGTTACACCAGAACGCTTTGCCGAGTGGAGGGTCAAATTCTTGGCCGAGATGGCAGCAAAGGAGAAGAAAGAGGAAGAGCAGAAGCTGTCCAAGCTGTCGGCAAAGGAGAGGGAAGATTACAAGAAGAGCAAAGTCAAGCCAAGCGGTAAGCAGCTCTTTGAGAAAGGCGGCACATTCGAAGAGGACGACGCAGATGAGGAGGGCGCCGAGGAGGTGGACTGGAGCTTGTATACACGAGAGCAGAGGGAGAAGGAGAGGAGAGAGCAGGAGGAACAGGAGGAGTTGGCAGGTCGAACAGATGGGCTTGCTTTCGATGATGAGGACGATGACTAAACTCGCAGCCTACAAAGCATCAGATGGCCTCCAACGCAAATTCCTGCCACAAGCAACTTCAACATATCAGCGCCCTTGTCATATTCCACGGCTTGTACTTTTATGCATTACATACAGCACTAGAAACACTGCTGCAAACACCAGATCTATCCATAGCCTGAAGCACGCACAGCTCTGCAAGCTTTGCCCATCAATGGCAACAAGCTTCCTATGTGCTACAACACTTTGTAGGTGGAAGCTTCCGACAGGCTCGGCTAATATTCACTCAAGCGGCTGCCGGTTTCTGAACGTGTTTCTTCAATCAGGCCATTTTCTGTCGGTCAAAAGGGAAGGTCAAAGCGCGAATTTTTGAGTGCGGTGTGTGTGTGTGTGTTACCGCTTTTTCCACGCTTGATGGACCCTCTCTCTCTGCTTCCCCGCATGACATTCCGGCGATCCGCATCCGAGCACTTTGCTTATAGACGCCGCTCTCCCCCTGCCTCACCCTCTTCCTTCCCGACCGCCATCCTCCTTCTTTGCTTCGTCTTTTGCTCCATCTTTTGCTCCGTCCAATAAATCAAGATGGCCGCGGCGAAATCAACCGCCGCACAAACGGCCGTCGTGCACCGACCACGTCCACTCGTCTCCGCCTGGCTCTTTCTTAGCAGCTTCGTCGTCGCTTGGGACGTCGGCTACATTCTTTTGCGACCCAGAAGTATGCTCGGTGGTGACTTGCACTGGATTTGGTCGCCCTACTCGCTTTATATGAACGTCGACTACATCTACGGTCTGCCATCATGGGACACAAAGGACGGATTTCCTGCGGCTCAATCGCTTATGAACGTCGGAGAGAGCATTCTCAACCTCTTCTACATCTACCTGGTCCATGTCAAGGCTACACCATCTTCGCTGGCTGTTGCGCCCATCTATGGTCTTGTCGCCGTCATCATGACCCTCAGCAAGACCATCCTCTATGTTCTCAACGTAAGTCAAACCATGCACGATCTTCGGAATATGCTGGGTGTACTGACTCTTCCCTCTGCTTTTCTGTGAATGCGGTGCTTGTTACATAGGACTACTGCTGTGGTTGGTGCAAGACAGGTCACAACGACTGGTATACACTTATCGTCTACTGGCTCATTCCCAACGGCCTCTGGATCCTCTTCCCATCCATCATCGCCTACGTCTTCATCGCCGAACTCTCAAATACTCTAAAGATCGCTGGAGGAGCAGCAGAACAAGGTGCGACATTGTCTCGTGATGCACAGCAGAGCAGCAAACCTACTCCTATCCCGGCTGCCCAAGCAGCAGCTGGCAATGGGAAGTGGGAGGCGAAAAATGACAAAGTGGCTGACGTAGGAAACCCGTATCTGGTTGATCATACGCAGCTCCCGAGCTGGTCACAGGACAACGCCTGGATAGTCAAGGGGTATCGTCGACCCGGAGGAACACACCAAGAAGGAAAGCTAAAGCACTATGATCACGGTACCGTCTACAAATGCTGGCGTAGTGTTTGGGCTTACTGGCACAACGAGACTGGTAAGTACCGCATCTTTTTCGCTTCGTTGTGGCAGACGAGTTGACTGACTTCTGTTTCGATTATACGTTTTGCTTCGCCGTAGTCAATATCCATACCCATCTCTGGGGTGCCGTCTTCTCCATCGGTCTATCTGGCAGCCATCTTCTGCAACACTTCCAGCTTCTGCCGAGCTTCATTCGTCCTCTTTCGCATCACCCCATCTTTTACCCCGCTAGCCTAACCTTCACCACAGCGACAGGCAAAGTTCTTCGCCTTGCCTCCTCTTCATACCCTGCTTCCACCTCTTCGCATCACGCTGCTGCTGTACCACCGGTAGTGGCACAGGCATCGACTGAATTCCTCAGCCGTGCGGTCTCACTCTTTACCTCTCACACCGCTGCTCCGTCTTCAACACTCGCCTCTGCAGCGAGCAACCTCGTCATCCGCTCGCCCGACAAACACGACGTTTTTGGCTTCACCACCTTCTTCATCGGCGCCATTGTCTGTCTTGGCTTCTCCTCCACCTACCATGCCATCTCGTGCCATTCCTACACCGTTTCCAAGCGCTTCAACAAGCTCGATTACGTCGGAATTGTAGTCATGATCGTTGGCTCTTTCCTACCCGCCGTTCATTACGGTTTCTACTGCCATTCACATCTGCAACTCTTCTACTCGCTCTCCATCTCCCTCCTCGGCGCTTTGGCGATGTACGTCGTCCTCTCGCCCTCCTACGCAACCCCCGCTTATCGCCCCCATCGAACCGCCGTATTCCTCGTCCTCGGCCTATCTGCCATCGTCCCAGTTGCTCACGTCGTAAGCATGTATGGCTACCATACAATCAGCCACACGATGGGACTCAACTACTTGATCCTCTCTGGAGTGCTCTACGTCGTCGGTGCGCTGCTGTACGCCTGTCGAGTACCCGAAAGGTTCGCTCCGGGTCGGTTTGATATGGTAGGGGCAAGTCATCAGATTTTCCACGTGTTGATCTTGGCCGCTGCCGCATCGCATTATATCTCGATTAGAAGGGCGTATGCTTTCTGGCATACAGTGGAGAGCTTGAATCCGCTAGACGCGGGTAGGGCGGGGGTTTGCGCTGCTTTGCAGGGCTAAGACACCTTCATGAGTGTTGTGATCGAAAGAAAGAAGTCTTGTAGAATAGCATAGATGAAAATGATATAGTTGCTCAATTTGATGTTCAGATAGCCCGTATGGATGTAGAACGCGTGAAAAGGTTTGTGATCTAGTCGATACTCGATTTAATCACCGCGAAGAGAAGAGCTAAGGACAGGATGATGATCACCGACGATAGTGTGGGGTTGGTCAACCGTGCGATGTTCAGCATGGATAGTGCAGAGTCGAAAGCATTATGAGATGTATCGTTGGCTTCTTTGCGACGATGACCGCCGCTCAACGCCGCCTCCCCTCGACCTCGACGTGCGGGGCTACTTGTGCGAGTCTGGGCCTCCAAGAGGGCATCAATTTTCGCCGTGAGGTTGTCGACCTTCTCGTTAAGTGCGGCGAGTTTCTCGCTGTGACCATCTCGAACGTTGACCTTCGATGCATTGCCGGCTCCACGCGAAGAGTCGTTCGCTGGACTTTCTGCTGCTTCTGTCTCGGCGTCGGCTTCAGCAGGCTTAGATGCAATGATGGGAAGCGAGAGGACATTCATGCGGTGCAAAGAAGCCATTTTGGCACGAAGCGTCAAACGAAGTCGTGTGACTGCTTCTTCGATCTCATCTGCACTTGCGTCTGGTGGTAGGCTAGCGCCAAAGGTGTCTTGGTTCGAGCGAAGTTGCGAGAGTTCCGATAGCGATAATGGGGATAGAATGGCTTCGAAGCTCTCCGTCCGCTTGCCACCTGCAAGCATCGGCTGCTCAGATGCATCGGATTTTGATGCAAAGATCTGCATCCACTCCATCATATCAGTCGCCGTTGGAGGAATTGTCATCCCTTCCAAGTCTTCCATCAGCTCTCTGAGCCTCGTAGCTTTCATCTCTATGCCTCCTTCATCGTCATCGCCAAACAAAGTCTGAATGTCCCACCAAAGTGACCAAACCCCACTCGTCCACCTCACCAACCTCTCCCCCAACATCCTTCCCTTCTCCTTCCTCCTCTCCCCCTCTCTCCTCACCACCCTTGCCCTCATTTCCCCTGAGATTAGCGTCTTGACCTGTTGACCCCGCGGTAGCATCTTAAGTTCACCCCATCGTAAGCCGGGGTCGGTGATCGCATCGGTCGAGTAAGAAGCTGCATCGACATACTGTTGAGGAATCCTCCAGTTGTGCGATAGGCCTTCGGAGAATTCGTCTAGGCTCCAAGCCAGCGCCGTTTTGGTATCTAACAGCGCAGAGAGAGCTGAGAGGAGGTTCAGGGAGGATGCGATCGAACGAGCGAGCGGGAGAGAGATCCATAGGTCGTCGAAGGGTTCTAGCCCCGCCAAGGATAGCGAATATGACGTCGGTGGGAGGGAGAATCGGAGTAAACCTTGTACAAGAGTCAAGCCAGCAGCGTGAAGTAGTGGAGCTAGGGTGATGTACGGCGTTCGATGTTCAGGATCGAGAATACGCGTAACGGTGAAAACGCCAGCGGTAGAGGAAGATGAGGAAGTAGGTGCAGCAGGAAGATCGACTTCGAGACACGGACAAAGCGAAGCGTTAGGCCGACGAGAGAGATGCAGCACAAAACGCAACGGAAGTGATCGTCGTGCTTCAAGTCGATCCCAAAGCTCGGTTGAGGTGCTTGCAGGTGCGGCGAACGGATTGTTGGATGCGAGCAAAGGTGGTGCCATGATGATGGCGTGCCTATTTAGGTAGGCAGATGCAAAGCCGACGCTGGGCCAGCTGCACAGTTTGAATCAGCCGATTGGGTGGCCTAATTGCACCAAGTGGCTGGCGTTCTGCTACTTTTTGTCTTGGTTGATCATGTCATCGTTGTAGGTGGTAATATGCGATGAAGTCACAGAAGCAAGTGATGCAAGCAGTAAAGGATCGGAAGAGGTCCGAGCGAGCTGTCCAAGAACGCCGTTTTCCGGGCTTTCTCAACGTTCATCCGAGTCTTCGATTCTACTTTTCGTTTGGCATGCATCTCGATAGCAATCTTACCAGACGAATATAGAAGCGTCCAGACCACCAGTCAATCCACTTGGGTTAGCATCGAGATGTTCAAGAGATTGCATTAAGCACAGATAGAGTGAAAAGGATGTACGAGTGAAGGTAAAGCACTTTTGATAGGTTATGTCGCAAGGAGTTGGATGACATTCTTTTCCGGATTGCGTGGGTGAGCTCGTATCAAGACAGCTCAAGAAATTGAACGGACAAGCTAAGAAGATTTCTTGCCGTCAACAGCAACGGTCTCCCTCCACGACTTCCTTGCCTTCCATCCCAACTCTTCCTCTCCACTGCACCACCACATGCTAGCAGCAAAACCAGGACCGGCTGCCAGTGCTGCGATGATCAGCCCGGTCGTGGTCTTTTCCAACCAAGGACTTCCTGCAGGAGCCTTTGCGATCGCCTTATCGCATTCGATCTCCAGTGGCGATCTAGGCTCTCCAGTGACCGGGTGGACAGCCGCCTTGTTCCTGAACGTCGTCCTCTCTGCCAAAATGATCAACACTGTAGCTGCAGCAATACCGGTAATGTCACCAATCCAAAACAGAGATACGGCATCGAGTTTTTCGTTCGAGAAGTAGACACCTCGAATGACACGGTTGAGGCCAAACCAGTAAATGAAAGTCGAAAACGCAGCCATTTTGCGGTAGTACGACCAAGTGCGTTCGAAAGCGTAGCTGACACCTTCGGCATCGTAACGACGGATGACACTGCGCGAAGTAATCTCGTCGTTGACTTTGGGGGTACGCGAGCTGATGTACGCGATGGGAATATAAGCAAGGCCGGCAAAGTTGATGAGAAGTGCCGAGTGGTGCCAGAGAGCACCGTCAAAGTCGGCAAAGACGGCGAAAGCAGCAGTGAAGCCAATGAAAACGTGAACGAGGTTGGCGATATAAATGTTGGTAGCTGGGGTAGGAACAGGCAGAACGGAAGCTTTAGAGGCCTTCATCGAGCTGTAAGCAGCCGGAAGGTAGAAGAGGGAGAAGAAGATGCAAGACCAGGGTCCCAAGCCAAGAACGGCGCCAACGACGTTGAGGACGACTAGAATGAGGCCAGAGTTGAACGCAGACTTGCGATTAGGCGAGACAGCTTGGAACGACAGACGGTACGACAAGGGCAAAACGAAGGCAATCATGATCGAGAAGAGACCGATGTTGAGAAGCTTCTCGGTGGTGTGTTGAAAGAAGCCCATGGTTGTGCACAGGGTGTTATCGAGCAGAGGGAAAGCGCCATGCGAGAGATCGGTACGCAGCTTTTGACGCGACGCGAGGTTGCATGCTGCGGCGAGAGAGCGGATAGTGTTATCCTTGGATAGGAATACGGCGGTGTATTGAGTGGCTGCGCCAGCGAGCAAGCCGGCGAGCGCCAGGCTCAAGATGGGAAGGAAGGAGCCTTTCGTCATAACGAGCGTCTTGGCGAGAAAATTGCTGAAACGATATCTTGGAGAAGATGTCCGCTTTTCCGAGTCCAACTTTGATGAACGGTTCCTTCTTCCAGGTGATGATGAAGAGAGGAAGGAGGAAGCAACAAGGAAGCGGTGGATGGAAGAACAAGCCTGTTTCGAGCGAACACGAAGAACAAGGATGTGACGTGGGGTGACCACAAGAGCACAGAGTCAGTCAGTCGCCGCTTCTCTCAAAACACGGTGAGAAGTGGAGCGTTTTTGAGCAAGTGAGCGAGACAGGCCGTGAGTCGCGACCTTCTTTTCTTGAAATTCTTAAAAATGGGCCGTGCTATGTGCATGTGGAAAGTTGGAACGTGCGCACAACTCGAGCTTTGTTTCGCTGCATTTGGCTGGTCTTTTGGTAACACAGCTGCAGCGTAAATCTCCGCTGCGTTCCTGCACATGGTGGCCGCCTCATGATGTATTTCGAAAGGCCGTGAACTGCCTAAACTACAAGTCTAACAAATGCGAGTGCAAGAATTCGGAACACGGAAGTTGCTGCGCCTTCTGTTGGTCTCTGCGAACTGAGAACAACACTAACTCAGCCTGGAAGCTTGGACCTTGTCGAAGTTTAAGAGCCCCTAAGCGCGCCTCTATCTTCTTCCACCATATCAATCGATACATTCCATGATGGTGCTCGGTCTTGGAAAGAAGAAGAAACAAGCAAAGGAGCAGCAAGCTTCGGGAGCTTCCGCAGCTGGACCATCCACTCCTCAGATCAAGAAACGAGCTTCTTCGCGCCCTGTCAACGGTGGTGATAAGGAGGAGTACGACGAACAGCCAACTCCTTCTGGCTCCTTCAAGTATGGCAACAGCATGTCCAAGTCGGTCTTCAATCTCGCAGGACTTCCGATCAATGTTTTTGGTCTGTCCGAACTGACCCCAGCGCCTGCTCGGGCTAGCGCACCTCCACCTCCTCCCGTCTGCGTCGTGGTGCATTTGCATGGTCGAGGAGGTACAGCAGACAAGGAAGAAAAGATCGCCCGTCAGCTTTACGATCGCATCTCTCGAGACAAGTCGAGCTTCCGCGCTCAACAAGACGATGGAATGGTCGCTACTTCTTCGATACAGCGTGATCACCTCGTCGTCACATTTGACGCACGCAACCACGGTCACCGCACCACCAACCCGGAAGGACAGAAAGCTTGGAAGCAGGGCAACAATCTTCATGCCATGGATCTGTACGGTATGATCGTCGGTGATGCACGAGACGTGTCCTTCGTCCTTGACTTCTTGCCATCGTATCTCTTCCCACACGATGAACGATCAGTTGCTGAATGGGTCATCACGGGCAAATCTTTGGGAGGACACTCAACATGGCACGTGCTGGCTAACGAACCGCGCATCAAAGTCGGTGTACCGTTCATCGGCATGCCAGACTATTCTCGTCTTCTTGCGTCACGAACCCGAACATCGTTTGTCGCAAACGCGCCACCATACGTTCCAGCGAGCCTCAAGGCGCTCGTGGAGAAGATCGATCCCGCGCGCACCGCCTATGACTCGTTTGATGCCCGAATCAACCCTTTCTGGGGCAAGAAGATCTGTGTGCTCAGTGGTGCAAATGACAAGTTGGTACTGTGGGACTGGAACGAGGACTTCTTGAGAGGGCTGGTGGTGGGTGAAGCGACAGGACCAAGGGGCGAGATGCCAGGGTTGAAGATTCACAGAAGACCGGGAGTCGGACACGAAGTGACCGAAGAGATGGTGGAAGAGGCAGGAGAGTGGATTTGGCGTTGGGCGATTGTTGCGCCTGCCTAGACGAGGTTTCTCTTGCTTCATCTTCTATTCGAGCAAAATGAACTTCAGGAACACCTTGTAACACCTATATCTCACAATGATACCACTTTCCACACAATGTACGACGCAGCAAGAGTGTCTAAGCTTGTGCGCCGACACACTCGAATCAAGGTGGACATAGATGTGCCGTCAGGTTATGATGTGGAAGGCGGGCAATCATCGCAAGCGTACCGGCCGTTAGAGTAGAGACGCTATCTTTTTGCTCTTGTGAGAGTGTGTGCGATGTTTGTGTTGCATTGCGTTGCGGTGCGGGGTTGGATGCATTTGTCGACAAATTGCAGCTGATTGCTTTGAAATCCAATCCTTTTTTAGCGAGCAAGGCTGCAGCAGCATTCACACAGAAAAGCGGCAGCACGCGATCTTGGCTGCATCCAATTTTGATTTTGCGATCCTCTTTCGATCCGGTTCACGGCTCAGTTTAGCGCCGCACTCAGCCGGTCTCTCGATTCTCTCTCACCCCGCACTCACACACTAGCCGCCGCAACAGCAACCAAGTTGTTTGTACCCTCGAAATACCATCATACCAAACAGACCATCCCGATCAATCCTCCGCATCCTTTCTGGCTTGATTCTATTGTTCGTCTTCGCATCCCACTTTCATCCCATACAACTCAAAAGAAATCAAAGCAAAATGAGCAAGAAGGTCGATCTGAACGAGCTCAAGAACCACAAGTCTGGTAAGTAGGAGCACTGATGTTTACCGTCGGCAGTCGACAGGCCTTAGAGATCAGATATCAGGAAGCTGACCATGTCGCTGTTCCTTTTTCTCAACATGTCCTCAACCTGCGACGCTTGCTCCTGCATTATGAAACTACAGAGGAGTCGGCTTGGGTCGCCGTCGAAGGCAAGGTGTACGATGTGACCGAGTTCCTCGAGGACGTAAGTTCAAAGCTCCTTCCCGCTTGCACCTCCTCGCATCCGTGCTTTGGTCCAACTGACTGTATGCTGACTCTTCTCCAAATACCCTTTTTGCACTCAATCGATTTGCATTGCGATAGCACCCTGGAGGAAAGAAGATCTTGCTCAAGAACTGCGGCAAGGACGCTACCGAGGCTTTCTGGACCTACCACAGCGAGAAGATCCTCGAAAAGGTGGCTGCCGAGTACCACATTGGCGAGTTTGTCGACTCTGCTAAGCTCTAAGCGTACGGACGGCGTCGCAGGTACCACATTGTGTAGCGCAATACAGATCATTTGACTCATCCCGTTGCAAAATTGTTTCTGGTCTGTGATCGGAGAGCTTTTTGGATCTCAGCGGTATAGACAACTTGTGGAATATGATGCTTGAATCAGGATCATATCTCAATCTTGCTGTAGCTGACCGCTTGATCTTCAGGTGCTTTTGTCCGTTGGTTCGCAGATGGGACCGCAACGGGTACGAAAGTTGCCTTGTACGCCAAGGCTGTCCGACTTCATCAGCCAGTGCCATGAGGTGCATTGAGACTTCAAAATGCTATTCATACGTGTTTGAGCTGTAAGCGTCCAACATAAGATGTGCTTGCCCACCATCTGGAAGAAGGACTGGCCTACTCCAGGCCGTCCGAAACGCCCCGTATGCAGGCTATGCAACGTAGCATCACCGGCACATGAATTTCACGTTCAGGGTCCACCACCTTTTTTTACTGCTTCACCTCATCTGGTCAATCTGTCGCAACTCTTCAATAGCCTGTCTTGCCTATTTCTCCCTCAAACCCATCTCACTACCGCTCTATCCGGTCAGTATGCCGAGATGACCAGCGATGAGGCCTCTTCCTCCACTCTGAAGGACTCATCCCGAGCCGATTGGTCCCACAGCGACCATATCAAACGAGAATCCCGGCACATCTACAACAAACTCCACAGCATTGCACTCGATTCTTCTTTCATCGACACCATCCACTCTCTCCTCCCCGACCTCCTCCTGACGGCGAATTTACGATGCGGAGCATGGTGCACACCACCTGCGATCACCTCGGCCGTGTCTTACTTCAAGTCGACCGACGGACATACGCATCAATGGAGTTTCAGTCTTAAACGGTCCAATCTTCATCTCGTTTCGCAGATCTTGAAGGCAGGCGGAGCAGTCGTGGTCGACTCAACGAGGAGAGGGAAGAGTATGCCTGATGCCTTGAGCAAGACGATCCCGATCTGGTGTGCTGTGCTTAATGCTGCATCGTATCAGAAGTATGGGATACCCGAGGAGGGGAAGGAAGGGTTCAGGTTGGAGACGCCGAGATGGATGATTCCGCCAACGGAGCACGATCAGATCGAGGCAAGGATCGAAGAATTTGTCCAGGCTTTGCTCGAGTCTGATTTGGAAGTACCACGACTAGAGAAGCCGCTGCGTCCGGTATTTACCACCCCACAGACTGACCTCAGCACCATCTCGAAGGCTCTCACGGAAGAGTACACACCAATCGTATTGGTCTCGGCATCAAGATTCGTTTCGGACTCGGCAAAGCTTGCATCACCTGACGAGCAGCGCGAAGATGGCAGAAGGAAAGCCTTCGTATACGTGCAAGGTGCAGGCGATGATCATGAAAATTGGGCACGCGGGTTGACGCCAGATGTCTTCTGGAAGCGTCAAGCTGAGCTTCTGACATGCGAGAAGGACGAGCTTGAAGGCTTTGTTGACAAGATCGTTGCGGAGGAGGCGAGCAAGGGTGCTGGCAGTACGCATTGGTTCACGCCTCTTGCGACGTGTTCAGGCGCTTCAGTCCGCAACAATACCGAAAGCGGGGAACAGGATGTTGAGATTGGCAGCACAGGTGTTTTCATTGGCATTCGTGCGGCCGACCACATCTTCTCAGATGTCGAGAAGCAAGATCACGACCTCATCATTCACTTTACAAGCCTACCTCCGCCATCACCCTCGACGGATCTTCCAGACTCCCTTTCATCTCTGACTCTCTCCGACGCACAACCTGTTCCTGCACAAATATACCCAATCCACATGTCAGCCAACAAAAAAGGCCTCCTTGCCATTCGCGCCACTTTCCCACCCGCGATCGAAATCGCACATCGAACCCTCACCAAACCTTCCATCTCGGCTGAAGGACAAAAGGCAAAAGTGCTAGTCTGCTGTCAAGACGGCAAGGATCTCTCTGGCAGCCTAGTCGTTGCTATCCTAGCATCTTGCTTCACTGACTCGCGCAACCTCATCACATCCCCGGAAGAAAAGCAAGCACATTCAGCAGCGATCACCAAAGACACCACCAAGCGTCGCTTGCAATGGCTCGTCAGCGCCAATCCACGCGCTGCTCCCAGTCGAAGCTTCCTCCTCCGCGTAAACGATCTATTGATAAGTCACAAACATCGACCACAACCTTAACACCCACACAGCATGGCATCGCCATCGTTGTAAATTGTAGATTTCAGCATAGATAAAAGCATCAAGCATCTCAGAATCCTCCACTGAGATTGTTACCCCCAAAATCGTCCCTTACACTCTGACTGCTGCCACTGGGCGAGTCGGGAGCTGAGGAGGACTGTGTTGACTCCGAGTCGGACTCGGCTGCTCTCGTTTCACCGAGTACCATTCTGGCACGTTTGCGTTTGCTTTTGGCATTGGCAATGTCCGGTTCGGCATCAGCTTCGGCAAGTGCTGGTTGATCGAGATCTCGCTCTGCGTCCATTCGTCTAGCGCGATTCTTGATATCTCGAGCGTTTCCACCTGTTGTGGCGGTAGAAATGTCGATCTGTGTCGCTTTGGATAGGAGGAGCTCTTCTTCGATTCCGTGTGGTTTCCGAGTTGGTTGCGCAGAGGTGGGGCGAACGGCGGTGGTTTTCAAAGGTAGATTCTTTGATGATGGGCGCTGAGAGAAGCCAGATTTGGCATAGATATCTTCTTCGACGTAGAGCATGAGATTAATGACGCCAGAATCGAGCGTTTTGATCGGTCGAATCTTTGGTGCTTGCTGCGCGGCTTCAGAGGTGGTAGAAGAACGAGGATAAGCCCGGCGGGCTCGTCCGAGGTTTTCGCTGTCTGCCGGGATCCAGTCTCCCGTGCTGGGCTGATTACGGTCTTTACCAGTTGGAGAAGTGCCTTCGTCTGCCATCTCGAGTACGACTGCGAACGTAAGCTCAGTCGCTGCTGCACCATCGCTAGCACCATTTGCAGCCCCATCGTTTCCCTTGGCACCCGCTGCGGGAGGCATGTCGTACAGTATTCCATCAACCACCATGAGCTTCTGCATGAATCCTCTGAATATGAGCTCAAGCTCGTTACTCGTAACATTGCTGGATATAGCCAAATCTCTATCCCTTGGATCTATCGATGTCGAAGGCAAGATGTAGTCCAAGCTGAAAACGAAGCGTTCGTATGCGTCTCCCACCGCACTACCACTTGACTCCGCTCCAGCTGACGACCCGCTTCCGTTGACACCATTGCCTGGCTCCACCACAACATTTGGCCGGATGACAAGGATGACCTTGCTTACTGTACTCTTTTCGATCTCGCTTCGTAAAGCGGTGAGCACGCGCGAAATGTACTCATTGAGTCCGGGATGCCGAGACTGATAGCATGGATGGCTGTACTTCTTGCGTCGTGCAAAGACGTCGTAAGGATATACTGAGCGCATGCACAGAATGGTGTGGAAGGCAACTTCGAGAAAGTCGATGATGCCAGAGACGAGCTGGTTGTACGTCAAAGGTGAGTCCTCGAGTCGATCTCGTGGTGGGACAACATTTCGGTCCGGGTCGAGCTGGCGCGCTTTGCCTTTGTCCATTGTGAGAGAGTGTTGTCTATGTGTCTATCATGGCTCCCTTGCGTCGTGGATTGACAGGGGTGTACGTAGGAGAGCAATGAGTAACATGGTGGTTTCCTCTTGTGCTTTGTGCATCAAGCTGCAGGTGTTGTTTGGGCTGAGTGCTTCAGGGTCCAATGTCGCGTGCTGCTGCGACTGAAAAAGTTCGGATCTCGGCGCGACACTTTTCCTCCACTTTGAGTAAGAAGAAACGGAAGACACTTTTCCTCGCAAAGGTGACACCATCCTAGAGCCATCGTCTACAATCGTCTCTTTGGTCAGATACAGGAGTTGACAGCGGCGAAGCATCAAGCTGGAGCGATGTGGAGCGCATCATCGTCAAGAGCTGCTAGGGCGATAGGCCTACATCATGCTTCCTCAAGCCGATCGGTCTTGGCGGCGGTACCAACTTGCGGTCGGCAAGCGATTCGAAGCGCTTCAACCGGTCGCTCATCCTCAGGCAAATGGTCGACAGAATCTCAAGACAGCCTTCGATTTGGGAGCGAACAATCGAGCGTGAGCAGCAGCAAACCCAGCAAGAAGGTTTTGACGAAAAGTGCAGCGGATGATACAAGCTCTCCGCACAAGTTCAACAAGAGCTTCAAAGCTCGACTTCGGAGGGAACAAGTGCAGGAAAGCGGCGACTATTACTCTTCTCAGAAAGGCAAAGAGAGAGACTTGAGCCAATTCAAATTCGGCAGCAATGACAATCAAGAAGCAGGGCCTCAAAGAAGCAGGACCGAATACTCCGCTCCGGAGTCCAAGAACAGCAGCCCTTCCAACTCTTCCAAACTCAAGCAAGCCCGACAGCATACCAAAAGGGGCGAGGCGAACAAAAGCGCGGCCTTGAAGTCCGAGGCGCCAGATGCGGGACCTAGTCACAAGGTCAAAGTCCCAAAGGAAGATCCGCTTGCTTCGGCGCAGAATCAGTTACGAGCGTTCTTCTCGCGATCTGCCGGTAGCAGGCCATTTGCACCCACAGACGAAGCGACACACACGACACACTCAGAAGTTTCTGCGATGGGAGGAACAGCAGGGTTTGACCAGGCGTACGACGCTGCACTTGCCGCTACATCACAGGACGGAACCCTCATCTCAAGCGGATCAATACCATTGGACGCAATCAGCTCTTCGGATCCTCCACGTCGCTTCACACGGCCATCTCTCTCCGACCTGCAGAAGCACGAGTCGGACGAGTACGCTGGAGTCTACAAGTCAGACACCGCCTGGGATCCGACCCGGGACTACTCGCTCATGGCGGACGGACCGGCCCAACAGAGCTACATCGAGACCGCACTAAAATCAGGGCCACGACAGTACATTGTGGTCATCCTTGACGGAGACAACCTCCTTTTCGACCCACGTCACATGATCAACGGCCGTGAAGGAGGCAAATTTGTCGTCAACGAGCTTCGAGGGCGTATCGCTGCAAAGCATCAGCTCTTACCGCATCGACTCGATCTGCGCGTCCGCCTCTTTTGCTCACTCAATCCGCTGGCTAGCGTCCTGAACTACGAGCGCGTCATTCGCAAAGATCTGTTCTTTGACTTCTTGCAAGGCATCACCGACAGCAGTCCGCACAACTATGTGGTGAACGTGGGAAGAGGGGATCAGGCTGCGGATATTAGGGTGAAAGCTGCGTTGGCAGATGCATTGCGTGATCCCGGCTGCTTTCGAGCGTATCTGGGCGGACTGGACGACTTTGGGTACGTTGGAGAGTTGAACACGATCCAAGAAATGGGATTGCTAGAAAGCAAGGTGAACTTGATCCAGGTGCCAGGGTATGCAGTGCAATCGAACGTGTATAAGGAGTATGCGCATCGGGCGATCGATCTAGATTACTTGTTCAGGAACAACGAGGATGCGCTTAAAAGCATGCAGCAGTATGTGAGTATCACAAAGCCGTCGAAGGCGGCGGCCCACGATGCTTTCGACCCTACCAAGACTACTTCGCAAAGTGTTGTCTCGGCTCAGCTCGCGTGGCAACCCTTTCGGACTGCTACTGACGCTTACTGACATTTTTTATACCTACTAACCTTGACGTCGCACAGGATCGAGAAGCATCCGGCATCGTAGACACCGTCTCGCGATCGACATCTTCTCGCCCCTGCCTTTTCCACCATCTTGCCAAGAGTGGCTGCTCGCAGGGGGACACGTGTCAGTATTCACACGGGCCCATCCCAGTAGAGAGGAAGGAACGCATGAGGAGAGCACTCAAGCAGCGAAAGTGTCCCACTGTGGCACGTGGCGAGACTTGTACATTCGGTGACGATTGTCTTTTTGCGTAAGTAGAGTCCACGCAATGCTTCTAGCCGCAGATATCTCCTAGCCAGTAACCATCAGCTGACGTTGGCAACCACATTTTGCATTTGCGTCGCATAGTCACTGATCGTCTTCTTGGTGCCCAACACGATCCAGGCATGACACGAGGTTCCTACCTAGCCGTCTCTCCGCGGTCGCTGCATGATATCTTTCTCTTACGTGGATAGCAATTGTACCGTTGACGGAAAGCTATTTCACCATAGTGGTACATATCATCCATGTATGAGGACTGTAATTGAAGTCCTTCGTATAATGGAAGGCCGGAAGATGTCGGAGTTAGGCCATTGAGACGCCGGAAGAGGAATGACGTCTCCAAAGGCCAGCCTTAAGTCTTCCGTTGTACCGGGAATTGGCCGGTCGCTCTTCCTCTTGATGCCAAGAACAGTTGCGGCAATTCCGCGTCGAAGCGAAGGTCGGACCTTCGATCCTTAGAACCTGCCTCGCATCAGTGAAGGTCAAATATACTAAGATATTGCAATTGCTCTGTCTGTTATCAGGGGTTGATCACACGAAAGCGAGCGAGGCCACTGATGACTTCGGCTGCGCAACGTGCGGAAGAGGTATGAGTCTTGGCATTGATCGGATGATTCTTCCTACGGTCGAGCTTTCGTTGCATGTCATTAGCAATCACTAACATCGTTGAGCTCGAGATGGGAGGAAGCTGGCTGCCATTCCGGAGTGTAGCATCCTGAAGGCTGTGCAACGATACCGACGATTCGCTTTCACTGCCGGTGCCGGCCCGTAGTAACAATACGTTCGCCACCGTGAGAGGCAGTGGGATCATCATCTAATGCAAACGTTTGAGCGAAACGCGCTAAACAATTTCGGTCCAGACTTCCGTTCCAGCACGTGGTGCAAACTTGCTGGCAAAACTTTGTTTACCTGACCTTACGCAAAATCCAAACTTATTCTCCGAAAACGTGGAGAACAGCACCAGCACAGTGTTGCTCAGTGTCAGTTCGATGCCAAGACCTGCGTACGCTCCGCGTCAGTATAATGGAAGCTATCACAGCTTCGGATGAGAGCAAGACTTGCTGGTCTTGGCGTGGCTCTTGGCAGTGCAATACGACTATGATCCGCAGCATTTCCACAGTGTCCACTGATATGATGGTTTGCGACGAATTTCAAACACTTTTGGTCATGTCTTGGCCTTCCTTACGCCACGATAGAGAGCTTAAGTGCTCCTCCCACAATCTGAATATGAGCTGAGTAACTCTATGTTCCCGCCCGCCTTACATTTGACTGATATACTGCCTGATTTATCACGCCGATAAGCCCGTGTGACTACTCCGCAACAGCACTTTCCAATGCCAATGCTTCTGACCTTTCCATTGATGCGGGTACCTTACCACTCTTTGACCCGTACCTTGACGTGCCGGCCTCTTCTTACGGTCACAATTCGCCGTGATTCTTCGTGCATGCATGGCCTTCGCCAAGGCTTGGCTGCAGCTCCGACTGCCAATGACGCATTGTACCTCTCGAAACGTGCTCTATTGCTGGTGACTTTTCGCGCACTCTAACCTCCTGTTGGACCCTGCTTTTCTTCGCTACATATTCTTCATCAATCAATGCCTGGATACTGCTTTCCTGCCTTGCTGTCAATCTGAACACAGACCAAGCGCTTCTTGTTGATGATGCTGCCAAGGTACCGACTGCAAGGCATCAGATTGCGCTCACCTTTCGTTCAGATAACGATGGTGCCGAAAGCCGCAGTCTTGGCATTCCCGCAGCCACTCTTCGAAGCGAACGCGCGTGGCATCTTCGCCTCTGCTTCTTCCGCCTCGATGGACAGCTCAATAATGAGAGCAGGAAGGACATCACTCTTCACTATTGATTGAGCCTTTGGTCGCGATCAGAACGCCAAGACCAAGGAGCAAGCACTTCATTGCCGGTGTCGTCGCTGATGACACATTCTGTGCCTTCGGTCTTGGCCGACGCTTCCGGTTCCTTCCAAAGGTTGCAAAGGCTGAGCAAAGCTTACCATGGTCAAGTGAAAGGTATATAACATCGAGTCTCCGGCGGCTTCTTCATCTTCCGTCTTCTCCCACAGCTCCATCATTATACAAGACGAGCAAGACATCTTCAAGTCTCTCTTCTCCCCACCCACCCCTCATTCCACTATACAAAGACGCAGTGTCACCCATTGCCACGGCTCTAGCTATATCCAGCGCACGCGCTTCAATCATTAGCTAACATCACTGTAGCTGAGCATCTCGAGTGATCATTGAACTCGCTCTACATCCAAGCAAATACTTCTGCTAGTCGACCTACCTGTCTGCGATAGGCGACTTGGCACCAACTCACCCTTCTCAACAAGACAGCTCTTAGCAATACCCAGAATGGTCAACAAGAAGGACGAAAAGTTCCCTCGCAGTGACACCGTTCAGGGTCCTGACATTTCAGTCGAGGATGCGCTCACAGCAGCATGGCAGCATCACTACACTTCCGTGCTTCGCAGTTTGGGCGTCGAAGATGCTGAACACGGTCTCAACAAGAAAGACATTGAAGCTCGCCGACAACAGTATGGTCCTAACCAGCTCGAAGGCGGTGACGAGATCAGCATCTTCAAAATTGCACTGCACCAGATTGCCAACGCGATGACCTTGGTAAGTCTACCTCAGCCTATTCGTTCCCCACTGGCCCACGTCGAGAATGCCCAAGCTGACTTATGACCATACTTGATCCCTACTTTTCACTTCTTTCTGCAGGTTCTGATTCTTGCCATGGCTGTCTCGCTCGGCATTGGTTCCTGGATCGAAGGTGGTGTACTTGCCGGTGTCGTCGGCATCAACATCGTCGTTGGCTTCTTCCAAGAGCTTTCCGCCGAAAAGACCATGAACGCACTCCGTAACCTCGCGTCTCCCACAGCACGCGTCATCCGCAACGGTGACGGCGAGACCATCTCAGCAAACGAAGTTGTCCCTGGTGACATTATCGAACTCACCACCGGTGACACCGTCCCCGCCGACTGCCGTCTTATCGACTCGATGAACTTTGAGACCGACGAGGCTCTCCTCACTGGAGAATCGCTTCCCGTCGCCAAGGATCACACTCAGGTCTATTCTTCCAGCGACGAAGTCGGTGTGGGTGACCGTCTCAACATGGCTTTTACTTCTTCGACCGTCTCCAAGGGCCGCGCCACCGGTGTCGTTGTTGGCACCGGAATGAACACCGAGATCGGCAAGATCGCTGACGCTCTCAAAGGTGCCGACAAAGCTCAGAAGATTCGAGACGTCAAGCGCAATGCTTACGGCAAGGCTTACCCCCATCGCTACGTCCAAGCCGGCGCTCTCACTGTCTGGGACAAGGTCAACAACTTCCTCGGCACCAACAAGGGTACGCCTCTCCAGCGCCGTCTCTCGCAACTCGCTGTCGCCCTCTTCTTCGTCGCAGTGCTCTTTGCTATCATCGTATTTCTCTCCAACAACTGGACCGACAACGAGGTTATCATCTACGCCGTCGCTACGGGTGTCTCGATGATCCCCGCCTCGCTTACCGCCGTACTCACTATCACTATGGCGATGGGCAGCAAAGCCATGGTCAAGAGGAACGTCATCGTCCGAAAGCTCGAATCGCTTGAGGCGCTCGGATCCATCAACGATATTTGCTCCGACAAGACCGGAACGCTCACTCAAGGCAAGATGGTCGTCCGTAAGGCTTGGGTCCCCGCCGTCGGCACTTACAGCGTTTCGGAGACCAACGAGCCTTTCAACCCTACTCTCGGTGAGGTCTCTGTCAATGATGTTGAGCCACGCAACACAAAGTCGACCGCTTCTAACGACGGTGAAGTGGTCGCCCGCTCTGGCAAGTCCGACAAGGTCAAGGGCAACGAATACTTCGAGAACTTCATGAACGTCGCTTCGCTCTGCAACCTTGCCACAGTGTTCAAGGACAAGGAGACGCACGCATGGACCGCTCATGGTGACCCTACTGAATGCGCCATTCAGACTTTTGTCACTCGCTTCGCTTGGGGCCGACCCCGACTGACCAAGGGTGCTGATGCTGACAAGGAGGTGACTGAGAAGGATCGCTCAGCTGCCAAATGGTCGCAAATCACCGAATACCCCTTCGACAGCTCGGTCAAGCGCATGGCCGTCACCTACCGCAACAACGAATCGGGTGAGAGTTATGCAATGATGAAGGGTGCCGTCGAGCGCGTGCTCGAATCTTGCGTCTCGGCCCAGACCACCGAAGGCATTGTCGACTTCACCGAAGACTTTGAGTCGCGAATCCTCGAAAACATGGAGGCCCTCGCTAGTCAGGGTTTGCGTGTACTTGCTCTTGCTCACCGTAAGCTTTCTTCTAGCGAACACGACCAGGGCGAGGAACTCGAACGTGAGGAGGTTGAGTCCGACATGATCTTCCTTGGCCTTGTCGGCCTTTACGACCCTCCTCGACCCGAGACCGCTGGCGCTGTGCGAAAGTGCAAGGAAGCCGGTATCACC
Source organism: Pseudozyma tsukubaensis (assembly GCA_001736125.1). NCBI lineage: Eukaryota > Fungi > Basidiomycota > Ustilaginomycetes > Ustilaginales > Ustilaginaceae > Pseudozyma > Pseudozyma tsukubaensis. The sequence continues at coordinate 69,604 of MAIP01000006.1, read as the reverse complement.
GTTCGTATGCTTACTGGTGACCACCCTGGTACAGCCAAGGCCATCGCCCTCGATGTCGGTATCGTTCCTCGCAACACTCAGAACTACTCCAAGGCTCAGGTCGACAGTATGGTCATGACAGCATCGCAATTCGACAAGCTCTCCGAAGCCGAGATCGACGCCCTTCCTCAACTACCTCTCGTCATCGCTCGATGTGCGCCACAGACTAAAGTCAGGATGATTGAGGCTCTGCACCGCCGAGGCAAGTTCTGCGCCATGACTGGTGACGGTGTCAACGACTCGCCTTCACTCAAGATGTCGGATGTCGGTATCGCCATGGGTATGAACGGATCAGACGTCGCCAAGGATGCTTCTGACATCGTTCTTGTCGATGACAATTTTGCTTCGATCGGCAACGCTATCGAAGAGGGAAGACGCATGGCCGACAACATCTCCAAGTTTGTATGCCATTTGCTCGCGCAAAACGTAGCCCAAGCATCGGTCCTACTCATTGGTTTAGCCTTCAAGGACACCACCGGCCTCTCCGTCTTCCCCCTCTCCCCCATCGAAATCCTCTACGTCATCATGGTCGCCAGCTCGGCCCCCGCCATGGGTCTCGGCATGGAAAAAGCCTCGATGGAGGTCATGAAGCGCAAACCACGATCCAATAGATGGGGCATCTTCGCTCCCGAAATGCTCATCGACCTAACCGTTTACGGATTGTGGATGGCCGCTCTCTGCCTTGCCACATTCACGCTCGTCGAATTCGGGTTTGGAGATGGCAACCTTGGCGATCAGTGCAATGCGAGCTACAACGATTCGTGCGACCTCGTGTTTCGTGCACGCGCTTCGACTTTTGCTGTCATGACGTGGTTCTCGTTGCTTTTGGCCTGGGAGATGGTCGATACGCGACGAAGCTTTTTCGCCATGCGTAATGATGGTAAATGGTACAACCAGTGGTTCAAAGATACTTGGGGAAAGAACAAGTTCCTTTTCTGCTGCGTTGTGCTTGGATTTTTCTCTATCTTCCCTATCCTCTACATCCCAGGTCTCAACGACGTTGTTTTCCTGCACAAGGGTATTAGTTGGGAATGGGGCATCATCTTTGTCTGCAGCTTCCTGTTCGTTGGTGGTATCGAACTCTGGAAGTGGGCCAAGAGGGTTTACTTCCGCCGCAAGGAAGGTGATTCAGCGAAACTCATCGACGAAGAGCAGCAGGTTGTCGATGGTGATGCCACCAGTGGGGAGATTGCTGATAACGAAAAGTTGAACGAAAAGCACAGCAAGAAGATGACCCCTGCCGCGACTACTTCTTCCGAGACAACAGCGGTTGGCCAGATGGCCTGAAGACGAAGCATTGCTCTCGCACTTCACATTGTAACATAGTCAAGCACTTAGCATTTCAACATCAGCATCTCGATCATGTTCTCTGAAGCTCGGGTACGGTTCACAACCAGGCCATTGGCGTTAGCGTGATCTTGAGGGTTTCGAGAAACCCAACTTCGACAAGAAAATGTAAAAATAAAGGTGGCTGAGAAAAGTTGGTAAAATTCATCAAGCATCTTGATCGTTGGATAAGGATCTTCGATCTCGGCAGTCATTGGCAGCTCATTCTGCTCGAAAGCCAAGGGTACCACCCGGTGATAGAGAAGCAGAAGACCATTGCAGCTGGGGATACGAGCATCCTGGAGCTCACTCTTTTCACGCTTAGTTAGAGTTCGGTTGGCATTATTCATCACGCATCGCTCAAAGCTTAACGGTAGCAATTCGAAAAGCGAGGTCTCGCCATGTGACTCAGTTGAAGACCTGCATTGATGATGAAGCTAGCATACCCGAGAAGAGATGTCGTTACAAGTGATCTATGAGAATGATAGCGGTGTCCAGGATGTGCCAGAAGAGGAACGACGAAAAGCGGGGTAACGGATGCGCTGCCAAAAGTGACACAACGCGGGAACGCAGGCATCCAAGCGGCCAAGGAAGTGACATCTGCGCTCTGTCGATCCTTTGTTGCTCTTTTCAGGCTCCTTTGGCAGTGACCTAGCGTGTGCAGATGCGTGACGGGTAAAGTGCGGTGTTTGTGGATGGGCATGCAGGAGAATCTTCCATTTCGATTCCCTTTTGGTGCTTTTCCAAACTGGGGCAAAAGGCTCGCTTCTGCGCGTGACGATCATCACAAGACGAGAAGTCAAGTCCGCCCTGCAACCCTGCATTTGTGAAAAGCAGCAGCAGCAGCAGCAGCAGCAGCAGCAGACTCGCTTCACCTTCCGATCCGTTTCGAGGTTTGTCTCTGAAAGCGCAAGCGATGAAAGAGCTGAAGGGTTCACATTCCAATGAGTCGCAGCGTGCAGTGAGTCAGTCAGTCTAAGGTTTGGGCGTCAGACCCTCTTTTCACTGTCCATTGTTCTTCCTGGAAAGAGACGAGCTCAGCTAACCAACGAAGAACCGCTTGCACGCTTGCTCCATGCTGAAGATACCGACATAGCTTATTCTTCCGGTCAGCCTGACTTGACCGGTTGCCACCCTCGCTCTCTTGCCCTTGGCGTGCGATGAGCCCTTTGTCATTTGTCTCTCGTCTGTGCGCTGAACAAGCTCTGGAATGACAGGGCTGGTCTGTTCCTTCTTCTTCGTAAGGAGACGAGACTTCTGAGCTTGCAATGTATGAACCGTACCATCATCTCGGTCCTTGATCCGTCAACCTATTAGCACCCTAACCGCCAATCTCCTGTGCACCATATCGTCAGCATCAGCCTAGAGAGGTTCCACGAAGTTCGGAACAGTCCAGGAGTGCCACATTTCAGCTGCAGACGTACCATCGACCCTTGCTTCTTCTGCAAGCCCTCCTATCGGGCTGCAAAGCCACACCAATCAATCAGCACCACTTGTATATTTTTGCCAATCCCAGCACACAGCATCATTGTTCGGCGAGCGATCCAACCACACACTGATCTCGTTGCACAATGAAAGCAGCATTTCGACTACGACGGAAAGCCTCATCGGCGCAGGTCCGAGACGAGCCAGCAGAAAAGCCGACGCGTATCTCAGCCGCTGTTCCACGCCTTCCCGCCCTACTCAGCAGCATTACTGGAACACTTGATGCTGATGCGGATAATGCTGCGCATCGGTTCACGGGATTGGGTTTAGACGATTTCATGGCAGACGGAGCAAGCTCTGGCATCAAAGAGAAAGAGCATGATAATAAGGTCAACGGCAAGACGAATGGCAGCACCGAGGCTTTCGAAGCTCGTCTGCGCACTCGACCTAGTCGAAGCAGCATCAGCCAGAGCGCATTCGCCTCTTCAGCCAGCCCAGCTAGCCCAGCTAGCCCAGCCAACCCGACCAGCCCTTCAAAACAAGCACTAACGCGCCCCGCAGTTGGAAATCTTTCATCCGAAAACAAAAACAAGATCAAAAACAAAAACAATGAATTTGTCGCTGCTGCTGCTGCTGCTGCTGCTGCCTCGGCTAAGGGTCCAAGTTCAGCTGCTGATCTTCGCGGTTCAGCTGCTGAGAAATTCAGCGCTAATTCGATCTACACTGTCGATCCGCCTAACGACGATCATGTAGTTGACAGCGGCAGTAGCAGCAATAGCGGCAGCAGCAACAGCAGCAGCAGTCGGAAAAGCAACATCACAGATCGTCCTTTCAATTCGAGAACCGCAGCTACTGTTTCCCCTCACATCCCCTCTCCTACCATCATCAGTCCCGCCTCTCCCAACAAGCTCGTACCCAAGGCGACAGACTCATACCCTTCCCCTGTCTCGTCGCCTTCTTCAGCACTCGCTTCAGCCGCCAGAGACCATCCCAGTTACCATCGTTTGGATTCAAAAATTTCACGGGAAAACATCAACAGCAGCAGCAACAGGAAAGAAAATCACGATACCCAAGCCAACTTGCCTCGGAACAGTCATGACAACGACTCCATCGCTGCTGTAAGGAACGACGACAACAATATTGACAACCCTCCCGTCCCTTTCCCCGGAACCACGGATACGGACAACCCTGCCACCTCATCAGAATACGAAGACGAAGACGATACCATCATGATGGACCGATCGCCCCAACCAGGATACTATCCACCGCTTCCCGTATACCACAGAACAAAGACGCCATCAGCACCTAAAGGCCCAAGCAAGTCTTCCGTCTCCACCATCCTCGAATCTGCCAAGCGCGCCAACCCTGCCAACCCTGGTCACTCTGCCGCTTCCACCAATGGTCCCTTGCACGGCAACACACTCAACTCGAGCGCTTCCACATATACCTCCACGTCAGCGCTGGTTTTCCCTTCTTCACTTGGAGATGGACCACCCGTGGAGCCCAGTCTCTTTGCCTACTCGTCCTCTGCATCAGCAAGCAGAACACCTAAGAAGGTCAAAGACAGTGCTTCGAGCATCCACACTGCACAGACAAAGAAGAGTACACGCACCAAGAGCAGCGAGCGCGCCATCATTCGTAATGCTCGCGGTGAGATCGAGTGGAAAGATGCTCCCCTTCCGCCTCCCGTTCCCACATCCAGTCTCTTAGCTGCAGCCGCAGCATCCGGATCGCAACAGCGCCGAACACCCTCGCCGTACGACACTACTGCAGAGTCAAGATCTCGGACTCGCTCTTCTGGTGCAGCTGTGCGTGACTCGGACGAGCGTCGACGAAACAACAGCAGACCACAACCAGCAGACATCCCTTTCAGAGCCGTCGGCAGCAGCAACGATCACATGCCTCCTCCGTCCAGACCGAGGAACCGACGCAGGTCGACAGATGACGCAGATGGTTTCCACACTGCCGACGAGGACGATATCGAAGCACGCGAATGGGAACGCAAACGCGATAAGCAGATGGAGGCAGATCGCCTCGAAGTGTATCATCGTCAACAAGCTCGCGACGAGGAAGAGCACCGTGCAAGGAGACGTGCAGAACGTGAACGCTATGCCGCCGAACAGATGGAGCGTGAACGTCAGGACGAAGCACGCAAGCAAGCTGAGCGAGAAGCACGACGCATGGCGCGCGAACGGGCCGAGCGGGAAGATGCCGAACGTCGTCAACGCCAACGAGAAGAGATGGAAACAAGGCGGCAAAGGGAAAAGGAAGAAGCGCAGCGTCGACGCATCAATGCCGAACGAGCAGCCGAAGAGGAGAGGCAACGCAAGGAGAAAGCAGCGGAAGAGAGGAGATTGAAGAGGAAACAGCAGGAGGAAGAGCGACGCAGGCAAAGGGAGGAAGAGGCTAAGCGAGAAGCCGAAGAGGCGGAGAGACGAGCTGCAGAGGAGGTCAAGCGCAAAGAGGAAGAGCGATTGGCTGCGATTGAGGCTGAGAGGCTTGCCAAGGAAGCTGCCATCCGTGCCGAAAAGGAAGCTATCTTGGAGAAGGAGAGACAGCTCGTGGAGGCAAAGCGTCAGGTCGAGGAGGAAGACAGGCTTGCAAGAAGGGCTGGACGAAGAGAAGACAGAAGAGCACAAAGAGCGCTTGCCGCCGGCTTCCCACCAGGCGAGATCGACCCCGAAGCGCAGCAATCGGAGGACGAGGACGATGATGATGTCTTTAACCACGACGATGATGCCTCTGACGCAGAGTCTGAGGTCTTCGTCGATGCAGGCACCGAGGACGACATGGAAGCAAGAAGCGCTACTACTGGTTCCATGGCAAGATCCACCTCCAACCTCGACGCACCTTCGAGCACCGATGGCAGCTCCGATATGCCAGCTACACCTGCAGACGAGAAGGTCATGACCATGCTCCCACCGCCCTCTTCTTCCTCAGACATGGGCAGGCACTCTTCCTCCAACAATGGGCACGGTCAAGTCAAGTTCGCAGCAGGCACCAACGGCGAAGCGACACCCACCGCGCCACCGCCCGAGAAGATCGCACCTTACAAATCGGATCGCTTCCGACAGGCTGTGCGTATGGGCGCCAGGAGGACCACTACGGCACCAACCGCAACCATCCCACCCTCAACCTCGCTTCTCACTGCCACCTTTGCTGCGAGTGAAGATGACGAAGACGCAGACGAGGACGAGGAACACGACGAAATTGTTCAGCCGAACGGACCTTATCGCGAAGGCGGCATCACGTATGGCCGCGGATGGTGTGCTCACGGACTTGCTGATCCTTCCCTTACTATCGACCATCGTCGGTACGTTCGCGTTCCTCGAGCGCAAACCACAAAGGCTGCGGACGACGAGAGCGAGCAAGCTGCAGACACAGCGCAAGAGTTTGACGAGGTCATGTACAGCGATCTTGGCGAGCTCATCTGGTCTGCTACCACACCGGACGTCATTGCTCGACTCATTAGCCACCTCGATTATGCTGACGTCAAGGCCCTTCGTCAGACCTCTCAATCCATTCGCTTCGCGCTGGGTCAGCTTGCCGGTCGAGAGATTGTCCTTGACCGCTTCCTTGCCCCCGTTGGCTACCAGACGTGGAAACCTGTCCAACTCTCAAGCGAGCCAGATGCACCGATCGTCGACAAGGATCCGATGCCGCTCAGCTTCTCGGATTGCGAGGCGTTCTTGCTTTCCTTCGATCTTCTTTCGGAGTATGCTCTGGTTGGAGCGGAATACGCAAGAGCACCGCACAAGATGGATCCACGATACCCCAGGCTGGCTAGGGCAACGACAAGAGCCTACAATCGTGTGCTGACGAGGTTGAGGATGCAGCCCGATTACAGAGTTCCCTCGTCCTCTTCGCAGCTAGCGAGGCAAGGCTCGATCGCACCGCTCTCACCCAATCCTGCTTCGCCGCACATGCAGCAGCATGCTTCTTTCCGCATAGAATCAATCACCAGTCCATGGAAGCCTGGACGAGCCGGATTCTTCCGCGCCTGGGTTCCTTCTACTGAGGCTGGCGGTTGGTTGAGCGATACTGAGCTTGCGCGATGTGAGCGAGAACTCTTCATCGCTGGCGTCTGGCCACATCTCAAGAAAGGTGATGTGGTCTGGGACTGCGCTGTCGGGGACGAACGTAATGAAGGCAAGTATATCTTTGATGGAAGGTACTTGCGCGACATGTCGTTCATGTTTGATCGTGGAGGACACCTGCCGAGCTGGTTGAACGCCTTCAGCTTTGCGCCCAGCTACTACCACAACATCGTTCGTTCGTCAGACGCTTCTCAGCCCGTTATCTACCTCGACGTTCTGCCATTCAGAGATCAGATCGTATCGACGATGCGATTGGTCCAAGATCAAGTCGAGACGTTCTCACCACAAGGCGCGCGCTACCGAATCTCCAAATGGCTCTACCGCGCAGTGATCAACATCGTTCCCGGCGCCATCATCTCGGACGAAGGAATTCAAGTCGTCGACGCAGGATGGCACGGCAAAATCGTCATTGAAACCGAAGGAACAGCCGAACACGCCAAGGAACTTATTTCGAGATGCGCAGGCCCAGCAGAATCGGCTCAGACCAAAGCAAAGTTGCTGGCAAGCGTCATGGATGCAGACGGGAGGCCAAGAGTGCCGAAAGCTCCAGCACCGACGAGAGATGCACAGGGGAACAAGATTGAGACGACGACGCCGTGGGCGATTGTCAGGGCGAGGAGTAGGCCTGGGTTGATTTGGATTCGGCCTATGGATATGCGAGAGCGCGTTGTCTTCTGAGCGCAAAGCTTTACAACTTGCATGTTAGGAAGGATAGCATGACGTCAGGTGTCGTGCCCAGTATACCACTCTTTTGAACATGCTTTGCTTATAACACGATGATACCACACACCAACATTCAAAGAGATGGTCCACAATGCACTTTGATTCCACATCGAGCCAGAACTGATCTGCGTGAAGCAAAAGACATTACAACTTTGCAAAACGAGCCACATCATCATTGGCCACTTTGACGACTCTAGCGTAACCCGCGCCCAGACTCTTCTTCCCCGTACCCTTTACGAATTGCTCAAACGCGATTTCCTGCTTACCCTCCTTGTCATCCAAGAGCCAGACTTTGGTCTCTAGCTCGTCACCCGGTTTGACAGGGGAAGTGAAGCGTACGGCAAACGCTTCGAGTTCGGCCCTTGTTTTCGCACCGGTAGTGTTGGCGGGTACACCGTCGTTAGCGTCGACAGCTTTGAGGACTGCACGTGCGGCGAAGCCGAACGAGCAGAGGCCGTGGAGGATCGTACCGCCGAGTCCGACTTTTTCGCCCAATCCACCGTCGATGTGGATAGGGTTGTAGTCGGAGTTGAGACGGTAGAGCATGGCTTGTTGCAGGGTGGTTTTTTCGCTGAGTGTGAAATCGGGGTTGCGAGTGGGAGCTTTGGGAGTGGGAGGTTTGGTGACGAGGGATTTGGAAAAGTTGGTACCCTGGGAACCGCCACGGTAGAAAGAGCTGCCAATCATGGTGGCGTGGTTGCGTCCGACGGGGCTCACAAGGCAGATCTCAGTCTCCATAACGAGACCGTTAGGTCGATCATGTACGGCTACAATGCGCTTGTTCAACTTCCACCCTTCACCCGAAACGGTCGGAATGGGAGCGTGGATCTCGATGCTCTGTTCACCATGAACGATCGTGTTAGGGTCCAAAACAGGAAACCCGGGAACGGCGCCACGGGAGGCAATGATCTCGCTAAACACCGTCGTATCTTGACTCGTACCCTTCGTCGCCAACACTACAGGGTAAGTCGGGAACGCACGGAATCCTGATTCTCGCTCATAAGCGTAATCGAGATCTTTAGGTCCAACATTGATCGAAACGGCATAGGTGAGCAAGTCGCGACGATTCCAAGCAACGGGTTGCGTACCAACGTCGTAACCTACGGTCTTGGTGAAGTCTACGTTCGAGTTCGACATGCTGTATTTTGGATTGCCGTTGATGTGTGCGATCGGTTGACGAAAGTGTGACGAAGAAGAAAAGTTGCGTAGAGCGGTAGGGAAGGAGGAGCGAGGTGATGGTATAAGAGGGGAGCAGGATAGAGTGGGGGCAAAATGCGGGGTTGCGGGGTCTTGGTGACTGCCGGAAGACAAGAGGGCGAAATTCCGGCGAGAAAGCGACCGGCACCCGGCTGGAAAACGCGCCAAGGATGTAGCGCTCAAGCCACTCGCCATGCGTGTGCATCTCGTCAACATATTGGACAAAGACTTTTTGAGAAGGCCAAACCTTTACTGATTCAAACGTGGTCGAGTCAGTGATGATGACAGGTATCGATAGCGTCGGAAAAAGCGGAGAGAGCGTTCTAAAGGAGGGTGTTGGTCGTGAGTGTGGTGTGATGTGAAGGTTGTCAAGGAACCCAGGTTGGGCGAAGATATCCAAGCCAAAGCCGGGTCTGACGATTCGCTTCCGCAGAGGGGATAGCTTTGTCCCGCCCTTGCTCCGACAGAAAGAATCACCATTAAAGCTGCTCAGATCTGATTCCCATCTCTCAAAGTTCACTATATGTCCAGCTGGCCGTGTCAACATCCGTTGGTAGTCAGGTACAATGTTGGCGGGGAAGTGGGATCATCTTACACAGGGTCCAGGTTTTGGTCGCCTTATAAAAGTGTTAGGTTCTCCTGTGCTGCATGTAAGTCTGGCGAACCGAAGATGCGTACGAGAGAAATTGACCGAGCATAGCCTTTCGTGAAATAGATTTAGAAGCGAGAAAGCGGGCAAAAGGTTGTGATGACGGAAAGTCGCAGGCGAGCGAGGATAATGCGACGTCCGTGCTTAGGCCTCTTTCCACGCTGCATCTGCTTCAGGAACGCCGGCCAGACCGTCGACGCCAAGTGCACAGCCGCTCAGCTCACTCTTACTGCTTATCCTTGAATTCTTCCCGATCTTCACTTTTCCCCCTCCCTTACTGATCCATCCAGCACCACATCCATACCTACACTCTTCCTACGTCTTCCGCCTCACTCACAAGAGGCACCCATTCGCCTATCATGAAGGGTCTCGCCAAAGCCATGAAGCGCACGCCGCATCTCATGACGAGTAAGATCGGCATGGCGGCCAAATCTTCCGATCCTGCCTTTGACTCTCTTAACCAACGATTCACCTCGCTCGAAAAGCTGTCCGAGAAACTCCTCAAGGACGCCTCGAGCTTCCGAGATGCTGTCAAGAACATGTTGCTTAGCGGTGCCAACTTCGGACATCATTTCGATACGCTTTTTCAACCCATCGGTAGCGAGTACGACCTGGAACGAAATCATCCTAACGCATCGCACACCATGCACAACTTGCCAGCTTACGGTCAATTGATGGACGAGTTGAAGGAGACGTTGACTCCCGAGATCGAGTTGATCGAAAGTAGGGTGATTTCGCCCAACAAAGATTTCCAGACCGTGATCAAGGCGATTCGTAAAAACATTACCAAGAGGGATCACAAGCTCGTTGATTACGATCGACACAACAACTCTTACTCCAAACTCCGCGATAAGAAGGAGAAATCGCTCAAGGACGAACAGAACCTGTTCAAAGTCGAGCAGGAATACGAAACGGCAGCTGCCGATTACGAGTACTACAACAATGCTCTTAAGGAGGAATTGCCTCGCTTTTTTGAACTGGCAAGTGCGTTTATGACGCCGCTTTTCCACAGTTTCTACTACATGCAGTTGAACGTCTTCTATCTGACGATGGAAAGGCTGCAGAGTTTTGCAGAGGGGAAGTACGATTTGACCAACAACTCGATCGCTGTGGTGGAGGATACGTATATGGCACAGCTGACCGATGCAGCGGATAAACTGGATGCTCTGTCGATCAGGAAAGGCGCCATACCGAGTGCAAAGATTTTGGCCCAGAACAGAAACAGTGGAAGCGGAGGCCTCAGTCCGAGCGGCTCAAGGATTGGAGGGTTGGGTGCCGGCGCTCCAAGTCGGTCGGGCTCTTTACTCTCTTCTTCGTCGGCCGGAGGTGCAGCTGCTGCTGCGCCCCCTGCATATAGCTCAACAGCTTCAAGCGCAGGTGTAGCGACAAAGAGAGCCCCCCCTCCTCCCCCTATCAAGCCCAAACCAGGTGCAGGGCCGGCAAAGATCTACGCAACCGCATTGTACGATTACGTTGGCACGGCCGATGGCGATCTATCGTTCAAAGCTGGTGACAGGATGGAGATCACCGAGAGGACGGCAAGTAGCGAGGATTGGTGGACCGGGGTGTTGAATGGACGTTCTGGTTTGTTGCCTGGTAACTACGTGCAGGTTGATTGAAGGGGTTGGTGAGATAATGTTCACCAACGTTGATGCTCGTTCTTGTCACTGTACTGCCACTGGTAGCAAATCAAGCCTGATACCGAAGGAATCTGAACGCATGCAATGGACCTTGCTGAGGTGTTGGTAGCTGCAAGCGTGATTCTTAGATGTGAGGTGAATAGGCGGGCGGAGAATGACACGAATTCAACGCGAATGATACTGAAAGAGGTGACAAAGTGTATTGAGCGAAATAATGTGTGTGGAAGTGTGCGAAAGTGCAGCCTTATGGGCTGTACGGGTATAGATTAGGTCGAACGACAAAGTGTCGTAGAGATCAGAAAGGTGAAGGTCGAGGCTCAACCGCGCTCTTTCTCGACTGCAACGTAGATGTGGATCGAGGGATGCGACTTGCACCTGCTCCACTCGCTCTACCGATACTCGTTGCGTTAGCAGCGCCGAAATCGGTGACTCTTCTCCCTGCTGCTCTGACCGAAGGGCTGCCGGTGGCGGTGCTTGAAAGGTTGGTGCCAAAGACAAACGGCGAAATCCTGCTCGAGCCGGCGTGGTCTTCTCTTTGCGGCTGTTGGAAATTGAAATCGAAAGCCGAGCGGGAATGCCTCAAGTTTGGAGTGGGAGTGTTGAAGGTGCGTTTGACAGGTTCTGGGAGGAAAGATACGCTTTCAGACGCTTGAAGTTGGCCTGGGATAGAGCTGGAGCGTGGCAGATTCAAGGATGATGGTGTACCGAGATTGTTTGTTTCTGACGATTGATGACTAGCGAACGGCGAGTCAACCCGCTGCGATGCGTGCGACGACAAATGCGGCGTCGCGGATCGAGAGGAGGCCATTCCAAATTGTAAGCTAGGCGAGGGAGTGTCAATCTCTCTCAGATCCGAGTCTTGCAATACAGGGGTAGAGTTGAGCGCAGCTTGACCCTCGGCGATGAGTGCATTCATTTTTGCCTCAAAGCGCGAAAGCATTTCATCGTCCTCATCATCTTCTTCCTCTTCTTCGACGTCTTGCTCATCACCATTGTTGTTGTTGCTTTCGCCATCGTCCCATTCAGAACCGCTTGCAGAAGCGAAACCTGGTTTGTCACCTGTGTTGAAGGTTGGCGAGTCAGCTCTTGCTGGACTGCGGAAGGCATCAGATAGTCCTTTCCTTGGCGTGTTCTGGCGACTCGTCTTGGTGCCCTGAAATGTGGGCCTGCGTCGATTACGCTGTGAAGAGACGAAGACCTTTCGTGTGCGGATTGACTGCGACTGCGGCGTACTTGGTTGTTGCGGAAGTGTTTGATGTTGGCGCTGGTGATGAGATGTGACGCTTTGGTCTTCATAGTACGGTGGAGGCGGCTCCTCCAATCCGCCTGGCGGTGCTCTCGATTCCTTCCCTTTGCTACTGGAACTTCTCTCCGAGATAGGAAATCCCATATCCGGCTGCGGTCCGGCATCGGGATGATGTCTCTGAGTCTCTCCATCTGCAGGCTGACCCCATGACGACCATAGCGAATACGCTGTTAGAGCGGCTGCACCAGTATACAAAGCCGCATTCAGCGCTGTATCGACAATGGTTCCAGCTAAACCTCTTCTGCGTTTTCGAGGTGGGTCCTCGCTCGGGTTGTTATCCTGCCCGTGCATATCTTGCGAGTTCTTCCTCAGCATCGCTGAAGCAGTCTGGCTGCCACGAGAGAAAATTGCGCTTCGAGCGGAGTAGGTCGACTCGTCGGGGTCAGCAGCCGTTCGGAAACTGCTCGGGCTCGAAGTCATGGGTGTTGGCTGTTGACGGAAGCTTGCGAAAGAGCTAGAGCTGCCGGACGACGGCATGGAGGTCATCGACGCTAGCGATGCCGCAGATGTGCTACTCGGAAAGCCCATACCGGACTGAAAGCTGAAGTCTCCGCGAGGTGGTTCATTGAAGCTTTGAAGAGTGCCTGACGAAGTCGATGGACCTACTTGTTCCCAAGGTAACGAGCCGAGTCCGTTTCGACTGACGGTTGCATTCCATTCGCGCTTCTTACTCGAAGGTGTTGTGCTCGGTGGAGGCATACTCGATGAAGAAGCTTCTGCATGATCCTGCATTGACTCGTTGTCGAATGAAGGAGGAGGCGGTCGATTGCGAGGGTGAAGTGGACCACGCAGACGACGCCGCGAAGGCATCCCGTACCCAGTGTTCATCGGTGTCAGAGCGCCAGCAGGTTGCTGTATACTTCTTGTAGTCCTGGGTGCTCTATAGCTGAGTCATACGCATAAGTTGAGCCGAAGATCTAGAGGCAAGTCAACTGTATGCTTTGGGTGGTGTTGGTGTTGATGATGAAGGAAGCTGAAAACGCATTAGACCCTGCGCATGACATATGAAATATTTGGGTTCCGGCCGATTTGGGCTGAGCAAAGCAACACTTTGATTCACGCGGCAGCAGAGCACAGTTACGCCTACCTTGGCGCGCGTCCGGCGCGTAGAGTGACAGATCTGACACATCCAACGTTGATCCCCCCTCGATATCAAGAGCAGCAGCAGATTGTGTTAGGCTCGTGACCCCAACCTTTCCTTCTCCCAACCATCTAACTTTGTTGGCCAAAACGCTTCAGAGTGTCGTAGGCTCAATGGGATAAGAGAACAACGATGCCAAGAGCAAAAAGGCAAAGCGCGGCCATGGCGCAATGCAAGACCACAGTGGCAGTTGAATCTTGTTGACGCGCTATGTCACTTCTACGTCTCTGCCAAAAATCGACGGAACATCCAACAAAGGTATTGACCTCGCGGTGCCTCCGCAGCTATCCTTCCGGTGCTCGGGCTGAGATGTAATGACAGATGAGTCCGGAGCTAACGGATGGCTTCCGCCAAGATCTGCAGAATCAGCCATGCCGGAAAGAACCTCTGCGAACCCTAAGGTCAGGCACAGCCTGCGGTGTGAAGACCGATAACAATTTGGCCAGACGCCTTTTGGGCCTTACTGAGCTCGGGCGGGACCATAAATACCTAGTCAAGAAGCGTCAGAGTGGAGTGTAAGCCCCTCCTCACCATTCACACCGAGCCTGGAGCCTGGTGTTGTTCGACAGAGTCACCGTGGCCATGCAGCTCGACCTTGCTCTCTTGCTGAGCTTCCTAGCGTTCTGTCAGCTTGTTCTGGCACGACCCCTGAGCCCGCAGAGGATCGCTACTCAGGCAAGCGGCGCAGCACCATGGTCGCCGTTCCAAGACGTTCCGTTTGGTCAATTCGGCCCAGCGTTCAGACAAGCAGGATCGGGAACACCTGGAAGCGACAACATCTCTGAAGATGCATCAGGTCTGGCACCTGCACTGGCACCTGGTGTCCAAAACTCTCTCGGTATAGGCTTCGATCCACAATTTTTGACCGTAACAAGAAACGGGAAGCCCTTCTACGTGGTCACAGACGTCGATTTTGGTATCAACGTCTTCTTGAGAGCCAGCTACGACCTCAATAATCTCTACAGGAACCAATCGGAGAAGCATACTATCTTTACCTTCTCAGCCGAAGACTATCCTCAGGGTGTGGGCACAGAAGCTGCGGATATTGTTGCGTACGGAGACAAATTCTTGTACACGGTCTCGGCCATCCAAGATGACACCATACGAGCGCTGATTTCCAATTCGAATGACCTGCTAGGCAATTACACCGACCTTGGACGAATCCTTGGCCCGGATGGTACACCTCTGACAGGCTACGACCCGCATGTCATTGTACATCCTAATGGCAACAGCTACCTCACCTGGTCCAACCACGAGTTCGTTCAGCTTGTTCAACTCCAAAACGGTGCGCCTGCCCGCGCTGTAGGCCCTATCATCAATCTCGTCTCGTACGGAGTCAATACTGAGGCGCCCTCAAGCTGGATCTTTGAGAACAAACTGAACGGGTCAAGAACACTCAACCTGATGTACGCTGAAGGCAACTATTACCAGTCCAACTACAATACCCGACTACTCTTCATCGACGTCGAAGAAGATCCCTTGGACGTAAGCCGATGGTATCAGAGAGCGCAGCCAATCTTGGCTTCGGACAGCAGTCAGGGTGTCTACGGGCCGGGAAGTGGCAGCTTGTTCAAGGGGCCGGATGGACAAACTTGGTGTGCGTATGGTGCCTTTGATTCGAAAGACGGAGCTGATGATGGCAAGAACGATCGATATGTCAGAGTGCAGGTGGCTCAGCCTGATGAAAGAGGTGTCTGGCTGCCAACGCAGGTGATACCTACACCAAAGTTGGCATAAGTTGTGGCGACAGCTGCTTTTGCGCAGAACTGCAATCATGTACTTTGCATACTTGAGTCACCGTCAGAAAACTTGTCCACAGGTGATACCAACCATGACAATGACCGAGATCCGCGGCTTTGAATAGGGTCTGACGAGGTTTCGATATGCATGAGCGTCAAAGTGCGTCATACCCATGTCTCCGAAATCCGATTTCCGTTTGCTCGCTGCGAGATTTTGGAAAGCCGCGTGCAACCTCGTGCAGCTTAGCAAAGCGTCTTGTACATTACCACACCAGTCAAGCCCTGCAGACAATGGTAACACCCTCATAGCATGATTCATACAAGTCACTTAAGATGATGATGATGGACGGAATTCATCAACATTGTTGTACTACATGACATGATGAACCGACTGGGACAGTGGTCTGGCGCGCATACTCTCATGCCGCGGAGGCGCTATGAGCCAAGATCATGCCGAGACAGGAAACAGGTGACAAAGCCCGAATTTTTAGATTTGCCTCCACCTTAGCTGGGTAAGCCAAGAAAAGGTGACGTTTGGGACAAAAGCTCGCCGGTCAACGTGAATGGTGCTTGGTGAGTGTGTCGTACAGAGAACCCGACCTGCCGACCTCAACACTCGGCTCCATACTTTTGCCATCCTCAGCTAATGGATGATTCACCTTGTTCATTCACCAACACCTCTTATTACCCTGACATCCAGACCATCAACTCAGTCCGGACTGTCCTCATCTTAAGAATCAGGCCTCAATATCGAGGCATCCACAACAAAGACACCTTCGACCTCCGGTCACACCCTAAACCCTAAGAGAGGGGCACACTTTCGCCCAACATGGTCGTGCACGTTTTGGACAACTTCTACCTCTCCATCACCTTTCTCATCTCTCTCGGCTGGCAGCTTCTCGGATTTGCCATCGCTTTCGGTCTTCAGATCGATACGATCACCGACTTCTGGTCTGCTGCCAACGCTATCTTCCTTGCCATTTTCACCCTCTGCTGCGGTGACAAGTACTACGCACGAAATGTTGTCGCTAGCGTCTTCGTCATTGCTTGGGGTCTGCGTCTTGGCGCCTTCCAACTCTTCCGTATGATCAAGATGGGAGGCGATTCTCGGTTCGACGAGATGCGATCTAAGCCTCTCAAGTTCCTTGGCTTTTGGACCTTCCAGCTCATTTGGATCTGGACCATCACCATGCCTGTCAACGTGCTCAACTCGCCCAACAGCAGCGATCCAGCTAACGGCGGAGGCAACGCCAGGTTCGGCAACGGCAAAGACGTTGTTGGTATCATCTTCTTCGGTGTCGGCTTCATCGCCGAAGCGCTTGCCGACATTCAGAAGTACAGATTCAAGTCGGTCACCAAGCCACCGAAGGGAGCCATCACGGATGCTGGTATCTGGAAGTACTCTCGTCGACCGAATTACTTTGGCGAGATCATGATCTGGTGGGGTATCTGGCTTCTTGCCCTTGGCAACTCTACCGAAGCTTCAAAGCGTGGACACGATGCCCTTTACGGCTCCATCTTCTCGCCTATCATCACCATGGCTCTGCTTCTCTTCCTTTCTGGTATCCCACTTGCCGAGAAGCCCAGTCAACAAAAGTATTTCCTCATGTCACATGGCCCCGATAAGCAGGCAGACGGATTGGAACCTTGGCACGACCAGAAGGAGACCGACCCTTGGCAGAGGATGAAGGCTTTCCGTGAACGCACTTCAATCTTGTTCCCCATGCCGAATGAGCTTTACAAGCGTTTGCCAGGCTGGTTGAAGTCGACAGTCTTGTTCGACTTCCCTTTCTACAACTTTGACGAGGCCAAGGATGGCAACAAGGCCATTCGTGAGGCTGAGGACAAGAAGAACAACGACAATGCTTAGTCTTTTCCTACTCACTGTGCAACATCATGCTCTGTATGGGGCTTGTAGATACCCACTTTCATATGGCTTCGTCTAATTTATACTATTTCTCAGATCATTTCTGCTGTGACGGTTTTGGTCGTACGTCGACTGGCCTTGATTGGACATAATGTTACGCGAATCATTCCAGATCGGCCCACCTGAGCGAAGCAACGACGACCCAACTGCCCCGATCGCTAATGTCACCCATCTCTTCATCTTGCTCCATTCCCGCTTCAACCGCTTGATGGTGAGATGCTAGGCCCGCATCGTAGTCTGCCTTGCGCATGATTTGTCCTCCCGACCAAGCCCGTGTTGAGCCGTCGATGTTCCGCTCCCATATCCCGCCGAAGCGCTCTTCTTCCCAGTCAGGTACGATACCTGCTCGTCTGCCTCCTTCAAGTGTGGTGTCGCCAAGGTCTGCCTGCTGCGCTAGCTGCACGAAGAAGCGTCGTACGGCAGGTCGGCCGGTGTGAAATCCTGCAATGAGAACGCAACGAGAACTATGATTGCGCTTGAGAAGACTTCGTATTGAGTGGATGAGCAACGGATGTGCGGACGAGACCCAAAGCACATCTGCTGCGAGGACGATGTCGTATCCTTCATACGAGCCGGAACTCTCTGGAGATGCAGAGGAAGCTGCTAGTATTTTGCGTTCTTCGTCATGGTTACCCCAGCCCAGCCCGATCACTGCCACTCGTTCGCGAGCTTCCAAGTAGTGCGAATTCACTTGTCGCTCCTTCCCTTTGCTCGACTTCTTTGGCAAAAGAGCCAAGTCTAGGTTTTGTTGAAGGTTGTCAATGACATGCGGATCAGGGTAATCGGTGATCACCGTCTTACTTGCTCCCATCACGCATGCTACCAATCCTGGCAGGCCTGTGCCTGCACCAAGCTCGACAGCTGACTTTCCACGCACATCGACATAGTTGCGTGCCTTCTGTTTGCCCTGTACTACCTCCGACGATGCTTTGCTCGAGCTGTGCTCAGCAATTAGATCCGCCAAACAGAGACCAGCATCCCACTGATGATGCGCGAATAGCTTCGTGTTGGTACCGCTGTTCTGGGCGATCTTGTACCTCAATGTTGTTTGACGCGATGACGAGGAAGATGGAAGGTAGCGGGGCGGAAGATTGCGATGTGTGTACTTGCAAGTGTCGCCGGGATCACCGTGTGCGGGTTGGTTGTGCGAGAAGAGGGTAAAGAGCGAGTCTTCGAACAAGGACGTAGGTGAATGCGGGCGACCAATATCACTGGCTGATGATGAGGTCGAAGAGTAGGTAGAGGCTCCGTCATCCACTAAGTCATCAGCCACCGCCATCTTGAGGTATGATCGCTGAAACAACTAGTATGATGAGGATGTGAAGCCAAGAAGGTGCTGAGAAGAATCAAATTTTAGGTTTCCGCAGACAAGCAGACCCTTGTTCCGAAAAAAAAAAACGACTTCCGCTCCACTTCCGAGATGCAGCCTCGCCTCGCCTCGTGGCTGTGAACAACACTTTGCCGCTCAGGCCAACCGATGCACAGCTCGTTCCTTGATCAGCATCACCATCGCTCTCCATCACTCAACCACTGAGACTATCTCTGATCACAAGCGGCAACATTCGAAATGCCCTTGCCGAATCTGAGACGCATCTTCAGCTCCTCCCGTACCGACGACCAGGAGCGAGCCGTTTCCCGTCAAGCCTTCTTCCGATTCTGCAGCTTCCTTACCTCTTGTGCAGTCATCGCCCTCCTCAGCAGTCCCAAACGTAGGCGCGCTATCGGGCTATAACACCTTTCAGATCTTCTGAGGCATATTTGTTGCGAGCATCTGATAAATCAGGCACGCCATGGCGCCTCCACCAGCGATCCCACCCCGTCCATCTGGCTACGGAAGCGAAAAGTCCGCATTCAGACTCACCAACCTTCAGAATGGGGAAACGGTCTACACACGCCTCATCATAGTTGAAGGCACAGTTGGCACTAATGGGCCAATCGGAAGCTTGAATGTTCGCAGTGACTCGAGATCTGGCTTCGGAGAGCATACTTGGGAGATCAACCAGGGCTACTTCAAGGCGCTTGTACCCCTTACCCCTGGTCTGAACGAACTCATCTTCTTTTGGGACATCTTGGAGTCAAACGAACGTGGGAACGAACAAGTCAATGTGACGTACGACCGACCGACCACCGCACCGCCTCTCCATCTAGCCATTGTCGCAGCATGTGATTCGCCTGTCTGGCAGAACGATGGCCGCAAACCGCCAAGCGTTCCGCGCAGGCCGGACCATGGCACTGCAGGCAAGAGCGACAAAATGTCACGCTTTCTCAACAAGGCCATGGATAGACTGGATCTTGGCTCAGGAGGCGAAGTCCTAGACGACAAGGATCGCGCTCTGGTCGACGCACCTCCTGGTCAAAGGCGAGAAGCTCTTCGTGCAGGTGGTATCGCTGAAGTCAAACGTCGTATTGCACTTCAAGCCTACCTTTGGCAAGCCTTCCATGCTGAACAAATGCGGAGACATGGAATGGGTCGACGTGCGTTCCAACTCGACGATGCCGCTTCCGACCCCTTGTCGGGCACGGCCGCACCTTCAGAACGATTGCTCGAGCTGCTCCCCCGCATTCACTTGCTTAAATCTCGTCGGACGCTTCAAGAGTTCCGAGACCCTCACAACGCTCAACAGATGACGAACGCACGCAATGGCGGTGCCATGCACTCCTTTGCCGCCGAAACTCTCGAGGACCCTTCCGCTCCGCGCTTCCTCCAGTGGTCGCCTGTGGCCGTGCTAACACTGGATACGATGTATGATCCAAAGATGCGTTTGATCCGAGCACACGGAGCTGTTGGAGCAGGTGGGCCAGGTCATCTCTCCCATGGCGTCATGGGGAGTCACTGGCTTTGGGCTGCTCCAAGCACTCTCAGTCACGTCACTTCGGCGTTCCTCGACATGGAACCCACAGATGAGAGCTGCTGTGTCAATGATCTGAACGAGTGCCCAACGGCATGGCAGACGCTGAACATCGGCTCGGGAGCGTTCTTCCACGAAGCGGGTCACGCTCTCAACAATCCTCATTGGCCCTCTGGCTTGATGGCAAGAGGATACATTGAATTCAACCGTGCCTTCATGACGCGCGAACCGGGATGCTCACGAAACGGGGTACAAAAGGGTCGCTTTTTTGCCCCGATCCACGCGGGCAACGATGACAAGCACAACCACATCCATCGTGCACAAGCTGTCCGAGCCCGCTGGCATCCCTGCTTCTACATTCCCTCCGATCCTCCGCTGCCCTATTTGCAGGGAAATGACCAAGAAACGTGGGTGAAATGGAACGAGAATGTACCGACATGGACAAGTACACCACGCGGAGCGCTGCTCAAAAGCGAATCAGGTATCGGCGCTCTGGAGGTCGAAGTGAACGGCGAATACAAGACAAGTATCGAATGGCTCAATCTTCCCTCATCGTCACAAGGCGCGCAGATGCCGCCGAGAGAAACCTTAATCGACTCGGCCTATCTGAGCGGGCTTGTTCGCTTCGACGTCAACAATCCTAGTTCGCCGAGGGTCAAGCTTAATGCCTTGGCATGCAACATGCGTCAAGCTGAGCTAGACGACTTTCGACAGCATGGTGTTGCTCGACCACTTGCTATCGCTGGTATCGATCCATCCCGTCGGTCTATCGTGAAGACGCTATCACACGGTCAGACGAATCACGGAGGGCAAAAGTGGGATGTGATTTTCTCGCATGAGCGAGACGATACTTCACGTGCACCGTTGACAGCGATCGACATTTTCAGTGGTGCCAGCTTGGACGGGCTTGTGTTTTATTATGCCAATGGTACGAGGGCTAAATTTGGGCCTTGCGGTGGATCGCCTTACAGATTCACGGTCGAACGACAAGGTGATACGATCGCAAAGATCAATGTGAGGGCAGGACAGTGGATCGATGCGATAGAAGTGGTCCTTCGCAGTGGGAAAAGTAGTGGGATGAGGGGTAACACAACCGGTGGTAGCCTGAGGGTATTAGAACCAGCAAACATGGACGGTAGCATTGTCGGTCTGTACGGCACGAGCGGTGCATGGGTGGATAGCATTGGTGCCTATGTCACCTCATGATACGGCATCTTCGAAATTTTACGGTTTTATAGAGCTTGCCAATAGACATCTGTGATCATGGTCCGTCTTCGATATTGCCTATGGTGCGAGGAACATGCTGTACGGCAATGCAGAGAATTTTACTATATTACACCGAGGGCCGGCAATCCTTTCGCAGCGGCAAAATGCACGTCTGACGTTGACGCGCACAGATCAAGAGGAGAACCTCTTGGAAAGTGGAGTAAAATTCATATTGGCTTCCGCCGAGAGGCTGACACAACGGAGCTCAGCTAGAAGGCCAAGGCAGGCAACAGCTTCCTCAGCCGCTGAATGCTCAGTCAGTAGAGAGCAACTCAGAACGGCCGACCTTTCTTCTTTGTCCAATACCACCATCTCACGCCTTCAAACACACTCAAAATGGCAGACATTCCTTATTTCGAGCTTAACACCGGTGCCAAGATCCCCTCTGTGGGCATGGGCCTTTGGCAGGGCGCTCCTGCTCAAGGACTTGACGAAGAACTCGTTTCCATCCTCGTCGGCGCTATCGACGAGGCTGGATATCGTCATCTCGACACTGCCACTGGCTACGGAAACGAAGCTGACGTAGGTGAGGCCGTTCGTCGATCCAACGTCTTTCGTTCCGACCTCTTCGTCACAACCAAGCTTCGACCCGGAGGAGTCAACGATATCGTCAAAGAGTTCGAAGACTCGCTCAACAAGCTCAACATCGATTACATCGACTTGTGGCTCTTGCACTGGCCTCAAGGTTTCACCTCTCCTGAGGGCAACTTTGGTCAGGGAGAAAGCTTCGGTCACGAACACCAGAAGCACCTGGGTCCAACTTTTAACGAGACTTGGGCCAAGATGGAAGACATTTTCCTTAACAGTCATAAGGGCAAAGTGAAAGCCATTGGTGTCTCGAACTTCAGTATTCAGAATTTGGAGATTCTGCTCAAGACAGCGAAAGTCGTACCTGCGGCCAACCAGATCGAGACTCACCCTTACCTGCCCGAACAGGAGTTGGTTGATTATTGCAAGCAGAAGGGTATTCACGTTACCGCTTACAGTCCGCTCGGACAGACAGTCCCTGTTATTCACGAGGATAAGGATCTCAACGAGATCGCCAAAGCGCACGACACGACCGCTGCTGCTGTTGCGCTAAGCTGGAATGTCCAGCGTGGCGTCAGTGTCGTTCCTAAGTCGAGCAACGAGAAGAGGATGAAGCAAAACATTACGCTGCTCAAGCTCAGCGATGAAGAAATGCAGAAAGTCAGCGCCATCTCAAAGGATGATAAGAGGCACACGAGGCTGAACAAGGGCGTGTTCAATAAGGAGAAGGGAACCGTCTTGGGATTCTCGATGAAGGATATGGGCTGGGATGTCGGTTGCAACGTGTAAGCCATCCACACCCTCTCAGGAAGGAATAGCATCATTTTTGTCTCGAGGAAATGCAACATGGAATGCAATGTGGATTACTTCTTGCCTCTGATATGAACAATACCTTTTGCAAAAGAGAGGTCTTGGACTGTTCGAAGTGGCTTCCCAGCTTGAATGAGTTCAATACGACCGTTGATTGTGGTAGTGATGGTCGTTTGTGCAGTATCCGAGTCGTGAGTGATACCAAGTGCAAGACGCCGTGCTGCACGTCGGACTCGCTCTCTGAAGCCAGGTGGACTGTCTAGTGCCTTCCATAAAGGATGGAGACCCTGAACTTCAGCTTGAGCCTCGTTGTTTGCCTCCGACTTGTCCGAATTGCTGCCGTCCTGATCAGCTCTGGTACTCGTCTCGGTCGGTATTGAGGCGCTGCTGAGCATCTCCGTGATTCTGCTCTGTACATCTTCTAGCGTTGGCAATTCATCGCTCTTCCCTGTTGTTTTCTTACCTGCGACCTCTAGTAATGCTCCCTCGACAAATGTCTCGACGTCCACAGTGACTTCGCTTGCCCCGCCACCATCCTTCGCTTGTCCGGTCTTGATCCCTGCGCATTGCTCCAGCTCACCTAGACTTCCTTCTGGTAAGAACTTGACAACGATCTTTCCGGGCCTCGTTGACCTACATCGATCCGAACAGTACTTGATCCCTGCCCAATCTTTGGCCCATTTCGCTCTTGGCGTGATGACTCTCCCGCAAGTCAAACATGACTTCGGCGACAGATCTGATACTGTCACCTTGCCAGCTGGTGCTTCGTCCTCCGAGTGTGAAGCCTCCGCCGCTGCGAGAGCTCGTGCTGATTTGCGAGCCATCAGTATCTGTCTGACCGTGGATGGAGCTACGGTGTTCGAGGTTGCAATCGGCAGTCGAGGTCGTGCTTGCAACACGGCTATGGAACGAACGCAAGAGAGTGTGATAAATCGGAGCATTCGAGAAATCGCCACCGTTAGCTTGTAGATTCGTGCTGTGATGGCCTGATCTCAAGAAGCTGAGAACAAGTATGAGCGGTTAGCAGCTTCAAAAAGAGGCCATCTTGTAAGCAAAAAGGGTCCGTTTGATGATGAAGGAGCTTGATTTTTTAACCGAGAGAAGCCTCCACATGCAGCCCTGTGTGTTCGGCGATATCGTGAAGGGTACGTCGAGGACGCATACACCGCTCAAAGGACATTGTTCATTCTTTACGGTTAAATTCTTGACCAACTACACACAGACTTCAACCTGGCTAGAGCTCGAGACTATAGCACGCGAAGAAGGCATATGCATTCTGTCAAGTCTATAGACGGCATATCTGATCAAAGAGCTTGATATTGAAATCGGTCGGACCCGCCTAAGCACAGAAGAACAAAGCCGAAGAGTTTACGAGCATCACCCCTCACCATGCCGTCAATGTCTGTTCTGCAACCCATGTGCTTCCCTTGCTCAACTTCTCGAACCCGCTGACCGATCCTGGCTCGACACAGACGTACTTCTTCCAGCCACCCTCTTCCAAATCATCGATCCCCTTGTTCCCTTCCTCTGCGCAGTTCCACACAACCGTCTCCTTCAGCGTCTTTGACCTCGTCACTTCGACACCCTTGCCCATCCTACCCAATGGGTCTTGCAGCAAGCTTGCATTGTACACGAGCTTGACATCCCTTGGCTCGCTAAGGTGGACACGATCGACAGCTTGTGCGTCACATTTAAAGTCGTCGGTGTCGAGTTGCGACTTGGCTCCTCCGGCGACTTTGTCAGTGTAGGTGAGCCCTTTGAGGCCTTGCACGGAGGCTTTGGTCGAGTCGGGT
The DNA here is from genome assembly GCA_001736125.1 of Pseudozyma tsukubaensis. Lineage (NCBI taxonomy): Eukaryota > Fungi > Basidiomycota > Ustilaginomycetes > Ustilaginales > Ustilaginaceae > Pseudozyma > Pseudozyma tsukubaensis. The sequence goes on along the minus strand of MAIP01000006.1, from coordinate 45,149 downwards.
ACGAGGAAGTAGTTGTGCAGCAGAGCGTGGAAGGGCATCTCGCCTTCTCCGTTAAGGTAGTGTACTTTGAATTCGCAGTGCAATGTGTTGGGAGAAAGCGTCACAGTGTACGAGAGCACCGTTTCGAAAGGCCATACAGCTTTGATCTCGGGCTTCTCGTTGGTGCGAAGCTCGAGCGTTACAGCAACCTTGTCCTCGTCGTCGATTCTGGGTGCGGAGGTAGAGATCGTCCAGTTGTGGTCACGCGCGAAACCATGCTTGCCGAGCTTCGTGATGATTTCGGGCGAGTCGGCGTGGTCTGCAGGAGCACCGAAGACAGGAAATACGAGAGGAATACCACCTCGAATAGCAGCACTGCCATCAAGAGCCGCTTTCGACGAAAGGAATAATCGCTCGCTACCACCCGATGCTTTCCACGAAGTAACGGTGGCACCGAAGAAGCGCACCTCAGCCGAAGCCTTTGACTTTGGCAGCTCAAGCTGCACCGTTGTGTTGTCGTTGATGATGTTGACGGGCATTTTTGGTGGATATCGAATCGAATGAAGAAGATGTGGAAGGACTGATCTAGAGCACGATAAGTCAGAGAGAAAGCTTCCCGTGTTCGGCAAGGGTGCAAGAGCTCTAAATGATGACTGGGTTCATGCAGCATCCGAACCGCGGAACGGTCATCATCATCTCCCGATCCAAAGTATCGGATGGAGTCGGATCGTCGATGCAAAAAGATGTAGAGCTGCACAAAGACGTGTTTGACTCGGTGTTGGTCTCCTAAGCTTGTTGAGCCAAATTCCAATTTCCGCAACACCGCCGTTGCAGAGCGCGTAAATTTCAAATCGTTTGTTTTGAAACAGAAGCCCCTGAGTGTTGTTCGCTAAATACAAAACCAGCCAAACTTGACAGGTCCCGCTTGGAACCTTGTTCGCTGCCCATAGGAAAGCAGGTATCGTATAAAGAAGTGCTGGTGCTATAGACTGTTGTGTTCTTGAAAAGCAGGCTTGAGCAAACTTCGCACAGCTGAGGAGTGCGCCAAGAGCGAAACAGCGGAAGTGGGAGCGGAGGACGAGGAACAATGCAGGGTAGATCGATGAGAACAAGCGCTTCTGTGTTCGTGCATGCAGGCAACTTCATGCTGCAGTCGGTCCCTGAGCGCTTCCACACTTTCCTATTTGGGCCTGCAAATTACTCCGCCGTAGTGACGCTCACGCACTCCCTCTCGTAAGCCCTGGCTGTGCTCTGTATTGCATCGGAGTTCATCTTTCCCCCCCTTCTTGAGCCATAGCCCGCCGCCCAAACCCACTCTAATTTCGCCGTTGCCTCAGTACTGCATTGAGCTTAGAGCTTAGCATCGTCACCGTTGCACCTTGTTGATCGCTGGAGAGACCCCTAAGCGTGTACAGCTCCACTCAAACTTCCTTATCGCACCTCTCCGTTCTTTCCTCCACCATCTCTCGACCATTACTCTTCATCCATACGACCGAAGGCTCATCACCATGCCGTCCAAGCTCTCCTCAGATCCGGCATCCATGTCCACACCACCAAAGAAGAAGAGGAAAGGTGGCTTCTTCGGTTGCCGATCTAAGCACGCACTCGACTCCTTGCCACGTAATGCACGCGGAGAGAGTGCAGCGATTCATCGCCTTCAAGCACAGAACATCTTCCACCACACACCGGAATCATCCAGTGCTTCCACGGCCGCTGCCGTCAACACACCCTTGACCGAGGAGAAGGGTCTGCTCAGACTTGCCGAGCTCAACAGCTCTGCCTCGCTTGCACCTCTTCCACCGGCGCAGCCGGCATCTCCCGTCAAACCGCTATACGCACAAGAAGTGGCCGAGGGCGCCAATGCAGAGGACGACACAGCAGAATTCGAAGAGGCTCCAACACACCTCCATGAAGCCGATGTCAGCGAATATGAGGAAGCCCGCGACGCCTTCTACGACGATGTCTCTTTCGCTAGCCCATCTCGTCCGAACACACCTGGCGTAGTGAGGAGCTTGAGCGTCGCCAGCAAGACAGGTGGTCGTATCAAGCGTTCGCTGAGTCTCAAGCGTAGTGGTAGCACGGCGAGCGCAAAGTTGATCGCAAGAGCTCCACCAGTAAGCTCAGCAGACTTTGCGGATCTGCCTGCTTCCTCGAGCTCTTCTTCGGACTTGACAGCGAAAGAAGATGCGGCTCAGCAGTCGCTCGGTGACATGGCTTCGATCAGAAAAGCTAGAGGAAGACATCAAACTGCCGTGTTGCACCAGCACATGATTCCAGATATCACCGAAGACGAGTACGTCACCGTCGACCACTTCAACGCTTATCCTGACGCAGCAGCGGAGGAACATGCTAGGTTTGGGTCAGCAGAGGAGGACATGTCGCCGCTGAAGAAGCGTGCCATGGCTGTCACCATTCCTGACTCGGACAGTATGCGTGCCGTCGCAGCTGCATTGGAAGGTTCCAGCGATTCGTTCCGCTTTCAACCGGGGCCGTCGGTAGGTACGCCGAAGCTCGAGCCTCCTTCACCGACCAAAGACGCTTACATTGCCGAAGTACGCAACCAGCGTGGCGAGGGAAGCGAAGACACCGTCTCTGACCTCCCCGCTTGGAATCACACTTCCGAATACGAAGAGTACGGCCCAGGGCGAACCATCCCTTTTCAATACGTAACGAACATGTCCCGACCTGTCTCGATCGCTTCCTTGCGCTCGCTCGCTTGCCCGAGTACACCACCGAGAACGTCTTCCCGTCCAACATCACCCAACGGGACATACTCTGGAGCATTGCGATCACACAAGAGCTTCTCAGTATCGCCTTTGAAGAAGCAAGCCACATTCAATGGCTTCCCACGTACCTTTTTCCCTGGTCCATCAACACTCAAACACTCGCCCAGCGTTGCAAGTAACAGCTCGCAAACTCGACGCAAACCCGTCCCCGATGCAATTCCTGCGCTGGACTTTGAAGACCTTCACATTCAACGTCAACAGCGTCGATTGCAGCGCGAGTCGCGGCCGCATCTCATTGATGAAGAAGATGCAGAGGATGTTGACCGTCAACTTGCGCCGGGGCATGTAGCGACTCGATCTCACACGTGCTCGAATTGTGGCGTGGTAGAAGAACAACGTGATTTCGCGGCCTTTGTCGCCAAAGGTAAAGCTTCGAGGAAGACTAGCGTTAAGCAGCAAACCCTCAACAAAGCTCCCACTTCTCCACTTGCAGGCTCGCTGAGGAAGAGCAAGTCTGCAGCGCCAACGAGTCAGGGCACCATCGGCGAAGGCACACTCAAGCGATGGGGTCTGGCAGAGGCCTTTAAGTCAGCAGAAGCAGAAGGTGAGATCCCTGCAGAGGTCAAAGTGGCGACGTTCAAGATGCAGAAGAAGATGGTACCGGGACCTGCAGGTGTTGGATATATCACGGATACTGCAAATGTAAGGTGGTGCTCTGCGTTGGATGAGATCAAGAAGGCGTTGGCGTTGGATGGTGAAGAAGAGGGTGGAAATGAGGATGAGAAGGAGACAGAGGCAGCGTTGAAGCAGGCAGATGCTGTTTTGGCCCGACTCGGTGTAGAGACATAGACCAGACTCGGAAGACTCGAATGTATTTTACGATAGAAAGGACACCTTATAGCAATGACCTGGTCATGATCAAACTCAAGCACGAGACAGGCATCGGAAGAGTGTTGAGAACGCAAATGATGGTATTGAGATAGACTGTGTTTTGACTAGAAGCAAGAGACAGTATCAATCTGAAGCGGAGATAAAAGAAAGCCCAAAGAAGAGTAACAGAAATTGAAAGTGAAGGGGGAGAAAACCTAGCAAGAGGCCATCTTTTTAATGGCGGACATCCTGGTTAGAGATGGGCAAGTGACTTGGCACCTCGACAGGGTCGAAAGCAGGGCTACCCTGACTGTGCTTGTCATCGTGGCCCTCTTGCGAGCTGGTCGACGCACGAGCCTCGACATCGTCCTTGTCACCGTACATGGCGTTCCTTTCGTGCTCGATCTGCTCCTGTCTCTCCTGAGCCAACCTCTGAGTCTCACGGCGACCCTCGAGGTAGAACTCAATCTCATCCTCGGTCATCTGCCAGAACTTGTAGTTGCCACTCATCACCTTCCTCATCCAAGGAGGCAAGATCGCCCAAACACCGGTAGTGTCATCGTTGGCGCTGACCATGCGAGCTCCCCAAGGCTCCTTCATTGTGTCCCATCCGTCAGGAACGATGCGGCCCTTGGTGGCACGCATGATGAGCCAAGGAATAGCGTTGAGGGCGATGTAGCAGCAGATACCAGCGATAAGACCGTAAGCGATGTTGAAGAAGAGAGGGATACCGACGATGGTGACGAAGGCGGGAATAGCGTCACCGACGTAGGACCAATTGACCTGGGCAGTGTTGGAAGCCATCATCGAACCGACGATGACCAAAGTCGAACCGGTGGCCCACGAGGGGAACGAGGCGAAGATGGGAGCGAAGAAGAGCGAGAGGAAGAACATGAACGAGATGACGAGACCGGTGATACCAGTGCGACCGCCTTCAGCGATACCGGAGGCGGACTCGACGAACGCGGTGTTGGGAGAGCATCCGACGAGCGAGCCGATCGAGATGGCGACGGCGTCCGAGAGGTAGGCGGCGGAAGAGCCCTCGAAGTCACCAGTGCGAGCGTCCATGAGTCCAGCGCTGTGAGGCAGAGAAGAGAGCAAGGGTTAGAGATGGGTGTCAGCGGATGAGTTTGGAATCGTACCAGTGGAAAAAAAAAGAAAGAGATACATACTGTGATGCCATGGCGTACAAAGTACCGGTGGTGTCGAGCAAGTCAATGTAGAGGAACGAGATGAGGGCGTACCAGACCTTGCCGTGACCGTATCCGTTCCAGTCGATGTTCTTGGGACCGAGCATTCCGAGGCCGTTCCAGTTGGCAACCTTCTTGAAGTAGTTGAAAGCGTCGTCGCCCATGTCAGTGTGAGGGAAGAGGGTGACGGGGGTGTTCCTAGGCCATGAGACGATCGAGACGAGGACGATACCAATCAAGAAAGCACCCTTGACACGGTAGAGAAGCATGAGAGCGGTGAAAATACCACCGAGCATGACGCCGAGCCAAACGGTAGGGGCTTGGAGCTTGTGGCTGAGACAGTAGCCGGTGGTGGGGTCCTGGTACTGAGCAGGGCAACCAGCGAGAGCGACGAGGTCGGAGGCGTCACCGCCGATAACGCCGAGACCGTTCGGGCCAAGACCGATGAAGGCAAGGAAGATACCGATACCGGCACCGGTGGAGAGCTTAATGCTGTGAGGCAAAAGACGAGCGAGCCACTGACGAACACCGAAGAGCGAAAGGAAGAAGAAGATCCAGCCTTCGAGCCAGACAGCGGACAGAGCCTGGCTGTAAGGGATGATACCGGTACCGGCGGTGCCGACGATGGTGAAAGCGAAGTAAGCGTTGACACCAAGACCAGGGGCGAGACCAAGAGGCATGTTGGCGAAGAGAGCCATGAGGAGAGTACCAACACAAGACGAGATGGCAGTAGCGAAGACATAATCACGCTGGAGGACAGCGGTACACTGCTGGTAGTCGGCGTCGTTCTTGCAAACAGGGTCAGCGTCGGTGTGAGGGCACTCGCAAGGACCTCCGGAACCGGTCAAGATGCTGGCGTTGACCGAGAGAATGTAGGCCATAGCAGCGAAGGTGACAAGACCGGCACGGATCTCAGTCAAGAATCGCGAGCCAGGTCGTGCAAGAGGATGTCCAGAACCATCGAGTCTAAAGTAGAATCCCAAAAAACTGGAGGCTACGGCCCTGTTGATGCTGTTGACGATGTTGCCTACCGCCATCTTGATGATCCTACGAAGATGGGTCGAGGTGGTGGTGTAAGTCGGGGAGGGTGCGTCTATCGAGATGAAATTAAATCGAGCTCGATGTCAATAAAGACTCGAGTACCGATGACGTGCCGGGTGAGGGCCGAAGAGGGGTTGAGATGGTGAGGAGGAGGAAGCGTGAAGAAGGGAAGGAAGATGGAGAAGGTCGGACGAGGATATGTTGAAGGAGGATCAGGATGCGGAGAGGCTAAAAAGTGGCGAGGGGTAAAGACTTTTTGAGGGCGGGGCGTCTGATTCGCTGCTATAGAGATAGCGTGCAGAGGGCGGACATGAGGTTCGCACAGACTGGAACCCTATCTTCTTGTCAGGCGTCAGGCGAGGGCAGACAGACAGATCCAGGCAACCTCGGAAGGACGCTTCATCCTCAGGACCGGCTTTCCACATGAGCGGCGAGGCGGAGGCAATCTAGCGCGAAGGCAGGACCGGGACCGCCACTATCAGCCGTGACTACCACATGAGCTTGGGCTCGTCTAACGGCAGACTCGCCGATGAAACCGAGTTTCAGCGTCTAGATTGTGTGCAACACTCTCAAGCTCGCCCTGAGAGTTGCTATCGTTGACAGGCGGTCTCGAATAGGAAGATCAAAATTTTATTAAAAAAAAAACAAAATCGCCACACACCACGTCCGTCTAATTTGGCGTTCCTTCATCGTTCTTCCCTCTCATCGCCCCTCCGTTAACAAACATCGTACGATCATCGTACAGCGTGCACGGTCTGCATTCAGACACGTTCGAGAAACCAGATGAGATCTGGAGGCCTGTTACAGACGGAAGCAAGCTCACCGGCAGCATTGTCCATACCGGAATGCTAAATAGAAGAACAAAAAAAAGAGGTTCGTCAAAATTTCAAAAGATAGCGCGGAAAGTCGGAGAGCCAAACAAAACTTTCCTGTCAAGCTCCTGCGGAAATAAAAAAAACTTCAACCCTTGATACTCAAGCGGAACAGCGAAACCTGACACACAAACTCTAGATTTTCATGCCTTGGAACCCACCATCCTCATGACATCCGATCGAGTCTGTTTGCTGTTTGTGCATCCATCAATGACCGCTCGTTGCCAAGCGATCCAAGCTCAATAATGTACATTACGCCCACGGTGATGCTTCGGTGGGCTAGAAGAGGAAGAACGAACACGAAGAGGTTCTGTTGCATTTTGCATCTCGGTTGTGGCCCTTTAGACTGTATGACTTGCATGTGGACGAGGTAGACGAGGGCAAGACTGGCTCGGCTGTTGTCCTAGCGAGTGCACTGTCACTGTTCGACGCTCAGGCAGGCAATCAAGCAAGCAAGCAAGCAAGCAAGCAACGAAACGCGTGGCACAGGTCTGAGCCCGAAAGCCGCACAATGCGGCGAATTTCTCTGCCGCGCCGCGAATCTCTCACAATTGCAGCTTCGCCAAAGCAGCCAAAGCACTATGGTCGTGCGTACAACGATAAGCGAGCTCTTTTCCCTCTTTGCGTTGCTGTCATTCTTCATACCTTCTTTGTCCAACCACAAAATCGATTGATGGAAGTGAGGTAGGACTGTCCATCGCCGGGCCGGAGAAAGCTGTTGGCACAATCGAAGAAGAGAATTCGGTCTGCGACGGTCGTGAATGGATTCCCAAAGCAGCATGTGGTATTGTGAGACAGCCAGTGGTTGATTGGCTGCATGAGAACAAGATGTTGAAACTATGCTATCTCTCTCACCACACGACCAGTCACGAAGGAGAAGATTGCGGCAGGCTGTCACGGAGAGAAAAATTCAATTCTTGAAACTCAAAAAGAAAAAGAAAAGAGAAAAGCCTCGGCTGTGGAAAGAGCATGCGGTGTTTCGGCCGGTTTAAGCTAGTGAGCGGCTGAGGACCGCCTTGATGCATCGTCATCGAGCTCGTCAAGAAGAAGGACAATGCCGAAATGATGATGGTGATGAGGAGGTGGCTTTCGTCCTTATCTCTCCAAAGTATCATGCTTTCAGATAACAGCACTCTAAAGATGGTATGACAGTACACGGGCAGGCGAATGAGAAGATCCTTGCAGGTCCACAAACTTGGTATCCAATAACGAGGTGCCGATGGGAAGCAATTTCGGCGATCTCCGAGATTTTGTCTCTGGCTCGATGTCGACCCCGCAATTGCTCGATTGCGCTTGTGAAATGGATGACACTCGATTGACGTTGCGTTGAAGCAGGATCGGGGAGCAAAGTCCGACCTTCCCGCGTTCGAGCAAGCCACATTGGCATGGATAAGCATCGAGAAGAGGTTTCTTATCGCCATATTACCCCGCAATGAGAACCTTTTCCTCCTCACGATCGCGAGCAGCTGAGAACAACCTAGCGCAGACATCGCCGCGAATTGCTTGCATGCGATAATAAGATCTGATGAGACTGTGCTGACACTGTAACGTCCTAACGGTGCCTACTGGCCGGATGTGAGCCCTCGCCTTCCAATATTGCTTTCGGACAAGGCCGGAATGCGCACCACTCGTTGGCCATGTTCGCGACCCAAGTATACTTGTCTTATCAAGGTAAGAGTGATAATCTGAAAGACGAGTGCGCCGTAGATGCTGACCCCTTGTGCCAAGTGATCTCTGCTGATAGCTCTGCTCGGATATGCCCGAAAACTAACCTAACAGCATGCTTCTTGAAGCGTCAGGGTTGCCAGGCGAGTCTTGCTCTTGCAAGCATCCGACAAGAGGCGCAGTGGCCGGGGGCACGGTTAGACCAATATCAGAGTCAGACGATGTATCGTGCTATCACAGAAGCGATAGCATCGCGAGCAATTCTCATACGGTTCCTTAAATTGTCGCCATTGAGCTGTCGGAGAGCAAGACCGCCGGCAGCTTCAGTTCGCGCGATATCAGCATCACGTCTCGAAGAGGCATTTCCTGAGAGCATCACTCCCATGTTCGACACAAGTACATGAGCCTCGGATATGACCGAGCACGTCTGTTCATTCGCTGCATTCCCATCAAGCCTGTAAGCTTCCGTCCATCACAAGGTTCACATTTCGATTACGTACAATGAAGCATATGATAATTGACATGAAACGAAACAGAAGCAACAAAGAAAAACATTCAGACACACTTCTGCTCGGCAGCCAAGGCCCAAAACTCCCCCCTCGTCTGCAGCAGCTCCTGCGGGCTCCCGCTTTCGATCGCCCGGCCGGCAGACATGCAGATGATCTGGTCAAAGTCGATGATCGTTGCGATCCTGTGTGCCACTGCAATCACGGTGCAGTCGGGGAATTGAGTGGAAAGCACGTTCTGCACAGCTGCGTCCGTCTCGACGTCCATAGCGCTTGTCGCTTCGTCCAGAACGAGAATCTTGCGTTTTCGGAGCAACGCACGTGCCAAAGAGAGCAACTGCTTCTGGCCGGTACTGATGAAAGCTTTCTCGGTGAGCAACACCTCGTCCAGCTTGTTCTCTTGCTTGTTGACAAAATCGGCCAAGTGACACTTTTTCAGTGCGTCCCAGAGCTGGTCCTCGGTACAGATGCCTTCTGGGTCGAGGTTTTCGCGAATGGTGGCAGCAAGGACAAGTGGGTTCTGTGCGACGATCGTCATCTGCGAACGGAGCTTGCGTGCAGACATCTCGCTGATGTTTCGACCATCAATTTGAATCGAGCCCGACCGCATGTCGATCATTCGGAACAGAGCCAACAATGTCGTGCTTTTACCGGAACCTGATCTACCGCATAGCCCCAGACGTTTGCCGGCAGCAATGTTGAAGCTCAGCTCCTTTACCGCAGGCTCGAGATCAGGTCCGTACGAGACAGTGACCTTGTCAAACTCGATGTCGCCACGTAGTGCCGGAACGTCCTCTTCATCCGAAGGTTTGCCTTCTTGCTGATGCGATGCCACAACATCCTCTTCCGGCTTAATCTCGGAGAACTCGCGAACTCGCTCTAGCGCCACACCGGCGATCTCGACCTCGGTCATGCTGACGACGGTTTGATTCAGCATGATTCCAAGCGACGTAGCATTGACCAGGGCAACTCCGAAGACACCCGCGTTAGAAGAGTGGCGCAGCACCACAACGAGCAGCACCAAGATTACGTTGATGAGTGTGGTGGACAATAGCAGCCAAGTCTGCAACCACCTTCGAACAGCGAAGAGATGGAAATAAGGGATGCTTGAAACGTCAAGCGCCTGCGTGTTGAGCTCGATCAAGGAGGCTTGACGTTTGAGTCCGCGCACGGTTGCAAGTCCGGATGGAGTAGAAGTTTCCGAGAAGAGAGAGTAGAGCGGGCTCTTAGCTGCCATCTCAAGTCGACGGAGCTGACGACTCGACGGGATGTACAGTCGCTGCATGACCCACGATGAGGCCAGGATACCTACTGCCAGCAAGGCAAGGTAAGGTGCTGGAACGATCATGGTAATGAGGTAGCCACAAAATCCGATGAAGCAATACACCAAATTCATGAATGCCTGTACAAATGTCTGATCGACGTTGAAGAGGTCTTGAGAGAAGCGATTGGTGATCTGACCTGGGCTCCACTTGTTGAAGAAGGAGATCGGAGCGAACAAGACGCCCCGAAGCTCGGCTTGATGGAGTTTAGTGCCGGCGGTCTCGGCGCAATAGACGTACATAAGGATAAATCCACCGGCAATCATGATGCCGTTCAAAGGAAGAAGCGCAATGTAGCCGGCCATCCAAGCTCCCCAATGTTCGAAGCGATGCCTCTGTTGCGCTTCGGCCCAAGCCTGCAGGACATAAGTGGAACCAATATAGCCGCCGGTGGACAGGATGCCAGCAACAGAGAAGAGGGCAACCCAAACAAGACCTGCGGCCTTGAACCATCCAGCGTAGACACCAAAGCCTACCGATCCAGTCATTACCCCTTCTTGCTTTTCGGCAGCACCAGTTTTGATGGCTTTGTCCGCCGACTCTTTCAGCACCGGCATCGCTCTCTGCGAGTCGACACTGGCACGGGAGATGGCATCTTTGCCTTTCATGGAAATCTCCTCGTACCGTCCTTGCTCAGCGATCTTGCCTGCATCGATGCGGATGATCAATTGCGCATGGTGTAACAGATGGATAGCGTTGGTGGCCATGATCACTGTCTTGCCCTGAAGCAGTCCGGCTGGGCCCATAAGAGATCGCCACATGTGTGCAGCCGTCTCCGCGTCTAAGGCGCTGGTAATATCGTCGAAAATGTAGGATTCGGCATCGCTGTACACGGCACGAGCTACTGCGAGACGCTGACGTTGACCTCCACTGAGTGCTCCGGCTGTTGTAGCATCACCTTCTTGCAAGCCATCTATGTCTTCATCAAGAGCGCACGCTTTGAGAGCGGTGGTGTAGCGGTCCTCGTCGTATTCGCCAGTGGCAAAAATGAGGTTCTCGCGAATCGAGCGCTTCTCTTGCAGCCAGACATCCTGACTGACATAAGCCACACGGTCTGCAAGCAAGGGTAAGTACTGTTTGCCTCTGATCAGGTCCGACTCGCCGAGGATGGCTTGAAGAAGGGTAGATTTTCCTTGACCCAGTCGACCGCAGATCATTGTGAGCGAGCCGCGAGGTACTTCGAGAGTGACATCCGACAGCACCACTTCGTCCCCCCATCCTAACGCAGCATTCTCCAACCTTGCTGCGAAATTGACGGAACCAACATCAGAGCTGGCAGCGGCAGCCTGAGCCGCGATGCCATCGGCAACGGCATCCTGAATATCGGGTCTGTCCTCACTGCCGAGGAAGTCTTCGATCCGTTTCATGCTGGCCCAAGCTTGCACGAGGTATGAATACTCTTGACCAATTTTGGAGAGAGGGTTTTGAAGGATAGCGAAGATGGTGAGGGTAGTGATGATGGTGTTGAGGTTGAACCTGTTCGACCCACTAAGCTTGTCGACGACGAACAACGTGAGGAAGGTGGCAACGCTAAACATCTCGCTGGTGCAGTTGGTGAAGGTGACAACGCCAGTCATTTGCATCATGAGCGAGCTGCGGTTGGTGAGTTCCTCCGCTCGAACTTTGCAGATCTTCTCGTGGAGGATCTCCTCGTAGGCAGAGAATTTGACGCCCTTGATGTCAGAAGTTACGCTCGAAGTCAGGTTGACACGCTTGTCTGTGGAAGCACTCCAAGCAGCTTGCTTTGTGCCTAAACCGCGACTAGTGTACGGGGTGAGCACCAAGCAAACGATGACGGTAATCACAGATGCGAAGAAGACGAAGCCCAGCTGAGCATACAGCAGGTAGACGCCAATAGCAATGACGATGGCCCCACTCCAGAGAGAGTGCACAGTATCAACAGCCTGGACAACGCGCTCGGCGTCGACACTCATGAGGTTGGCAGCTTTGCCTCCACCACTGGTACGTGCGGTCATGAGATGAAGGTTGAGACCTTTGCGGTAGATAGCCTCGACATAAGCACCGCGGATTTTGGTCATTAGCTGTGAGCTCGCATACCAGTACTGGCCGGTAGACAAGGCCTCCCCAAGGTAGACGAAAGCATAGGCGCCGACCAGTCCCCAGCCGTACGCGACAGGCTGAGCAGTAACTGGTTCGCCTTTGATCGAGCCCGAGTAGGACTGCACAAAGGCGAGGGTGGTAGAGACAAGGAAGACTTGCGCAAGCTCACTAGCCGTCAGAAGCACTTTCCATGGTACAGGAGCAAGGGCCGCCATTGGAAAAGCTCGCAGCGTAGCATGAAGGAGACCAAGCTTGGCCTGTCGCTTTGGGAAAGTTGCGCCACCGCTCAAGGGGGACGCAGTTGTATGGTAAGTAGCATCGGAAGACTCGATTCGCGACGAAGCAAGCTTTTCAAGAGGATAGGCTTCACTGCTGGTGCGCGAGTTTTTTGTTTTCAGATCGTGGACACTTGCAAAGTCGATCTGCTCGGCTGGAGAATCTTGAGGTTGTGATTGGAATGGAGTACCGGTCCAAGTGGCGATGAAGCTCTGGGCTAGATACCGACCGTAGTATTCGGGTTTGAGGGGATCGAGATCTTGGAGCTCCAGGGGTCTGCGATAGCCTTTCCAGAGCATCGGGAAGACCCAGATGAAAAACAACCTTGAGAGAAAGCTGGCGCGGGATTCATGGCTCGAATTGACGTCGGTGCTGTGGATCCCCTTGGCGTTCTCCACGGTGAGCATCATAGCCTGGCAGGCGAATGTGATGATGTACACGTAGAAGAAGGCGGTGTGGTGAATCGCCGGAATCGCGTTGAAGGTGCGGATACGGCAAGCGTTGAAAAAGAGGTTGAGGAGAAGCCAGAGGGGCAAGAGCATGTTGCCGCCACGAGTCTTCCTTCGCTCAGCTACGGCAAGCGGAATGGCCAAGAACGAGGCGACGGAGAACAGCGCAACGCTGGCCAGACCGGTGCTATCCCCCATAGCGAGTCGAAGCGCATGGTTTGAAGGTGTCGCCAGCAGTCCGATAAGCACCAAGCTCAAGATGGCATTCGTAACATAGACAAAGGCACCAAAGAGGCTGATGGGATCCGAGTGCGGTGCACACGAGCGCAACAGCGAGAGACGGGGTTGAGTAGACGCGGTCGGAATGTCGGGTTTGTTACGAATGCGATACAAACGGGCGAGCATTAAGACGATCGCCAGGCAGGATGGAAGAATGACGAAGATGGCATTGGAAAAAGTGACGGTGAAGTCGAAGAAACGGCAATTGGATGTGGGCGTAAAGACGCCATCGTTGCAGACCATCATGGTGTTTCTAGATGGGAGCAAGGCGGTAGCCTCCGGTTGGAACACTGCTAACGCAGCGGATAAGGTGAACACTGCTTTGTCGGACTACGCGCCTGCGCGATGGGATAGATTCACAGCAGGTGCTGACTGAAGAAGTTGAGTTGGTCGAGATTGGCTTCCGGGATTGGAAGATGGAGGACGAAGGTGAGGACGAAGAAAGTGGAAAGGGCTTGGTTGTCAGGTCAGCTTCATATCCTTTTCTAGCAGCGGACAAGGGTGCAGTCTTGTGCCTGCAGAAGCAGGTTGAGAAGCATGAGGAGCTCAGTCGAAAGTGCAGGTTTGGATCACGTTCTCCGTTGCAAACGCGTACTGACAGTAGTCGGATACGGATCGTTTCCTTGCAAGGAAAAGCGCTTCTGGGCTGCAACTTGCCCTTTTTGACAGCACCTTGTGCTTGAATTGTGTTGCAGTGAAGCTCAGTCCCATACTCCAACGGAGCAGTAGCGTGAGATAAAAGAACCTCGGCTGGACGAGCTCCCGATGCTGAGTTCTATGTCGGCTTCCATGCCATGGTGAGCGGTAAGGCGAAAACAAGGGCAAATTCGTGCGCATCACTTGACCGACGGCGAGGGTTCGGCAGAGTAGTCTATTGTTAGCGGGGCCTACGATTGGCGAGGCTTGCAACGGGTGTGTGTAGGTTAGAGCTCGCGTGCTTTTGCTTCGAGGGTCCAACTCCGCATGGCATGCATGCAAGATAAGAGGGACCCAACTCAAGTTCCTGACTGGAAAACTAGCCAGACCCTGTCACGGACACTGATGAAAGCTTCCTGCCTCGTCTCCCAGACACATCTGCTCATCGCTGCCAACGAACACAAGACGCCAGTATGGCATAGCCATCATCAGTATGTGATGGCCATAAGGGGTCACATTTTCAACAATATTGTGATAGTACAATGAAAGGCTGCGTTATCCCTTTTTCCGGCTATCTCTTTTGTTCGCAATTTTCACACCATACTCAGCCACGTCGGAACGATGTCGTCCGCAAATCATGCATGTTGTGCTCGGATACGGTTTTTTATCGTTCGCTTTGCTCTCGTGCTGTACAATGCAACCGTCCAAATGACTCGAAACGTACAAGTGTGCGCAGTCGTACATGACAAACAGACTTGTACAACACCTCATGTCCGTCAGCTTCCGCGGACCGCACGTCATGTGTCGTTGGACAGCTCTGTGTGCATTTCCATGAAAATCGCTGCACCGCACGATACGAGTTGCTCAGTGAATTAATTGTGGTCAATATACACCGCTCCAAGTCTCACGCAGCCCTTGCTTGTCATTAACATGATTGCATTGAGGCCAAAGTTAGAAAGGAACGACAAAAGGCAACGAAAAGAACTAAGTGTGTAGAATACAGTGACGAAAGCGAAAGTCCAATACTGGCGGCCATCTAGTGGTAGCCGTAGCTCAAGGATGGCAGCTGCGGTGGACGCTCACCGCCATGACCAGTGTTGAGCTGGTGAGTGATGGCGCTGTAGGGATCCGCTGCATAGACACCAGGCACATTGTTGGCACCATAGGCGTTGTAGTCGTATGAAGGTCTGCCATATGCGGGTGCAGCTGCAGCACGGCCATCCGCGAAAGGATCAGCCGAGTATGCTGGACTCATGCCATACTTTGCTTCGATGTCAGCCAGCGGATTGTCGCCTCTGCGATCGTAGGAAGGCATGTTCAGCTTGGGTACACCACTCTGTGGGGCTATCGGAGCAGCGCCGTATCGGCCGTCTCCGCCGTCACCGTATCTGCCCGACTTGTTTGTCTCGTCAAAAGCGTCTTCGTCGTCAAGGTCGTTGATTGGCTCGAAAGCAGAGTCTTCGTGGGGGTGGACGAATGCCGGGATGCGAGGACCATTCTTGCGCTCCAACCTCCACTGTCGCAGGAATAGAAGCAGAGAGAGGAACCATGATACCCACAAGAACCAGCAGAAAGCAGCTTCAGCACGCTTCGTACGACACCATCCACCGAGCTGGTTGACAAAAGCAGCACGATCCTTGCCGCCAGCATGAGGGTCTTTCTTTGGGTCCTTGCATCCGGGCGAAGCGTATGCAGAAATGGTCTGCGTCATGGCGAGGATGAGCATTAGAAGTCCGAAGACGCCGTTCGAGACGAGTCCAACACGGGCTTCCGAGAGGGCACGGTTGAAGCCCTTGAATGTCTTGTAGTTCGAGCGTTCGTAAATGATGGGTACGACGAGCAAGACCGAAGAAGCTAGGAAGCTCGCCGTCGAAAGGAAGAGGATGAGACCCGTCAGTCCGGAAGGACTGCCGACCCATTTGTCTTGGAATGTTGCCATGTAGACTGCGATCAAGAGCGTCACTGCGGCAAAGAAGACTTGAGCTGCACGTAGGAGCATGTTGACCCTTGCGACTCGGTCATCCTGAGGGACAGCCCTGACAGGGCCTGCTGCCGTGTTACCGATGCCTTGAGCAAATGATTGTGGGTCTGCGCTTCCTGAATCGAGCTTTCCCCACACCTTTTTGAGTGACATGAAGTCGGGCATCTTGGCGATGCGAGCGGTAGTGGTTTCTGGCGATGTGGAGACTGTACTTGCGAGCCAATCGGTTTAGAGCTTGAAGGTTGCGGGTCGTATGCCAGCAATTAGTACCGTCACAGTGGTGAAGATCGTTCTAGCTGATTGAGACAGATCGCCAATGCTTTCGTTAGGTATCGTAGGAAGATAAGTAGAATATCACTGGTCGTGAAAAGGGAGTAGAGTGACTAGAGCATATGATGTCGACAGGGATGGTGGTGGGCGGGTCTGAAGACCCGACAAGCCTAATCAGGTTGTAAGTTCATGTTCCACCACCCTGATGCAGTTGTGCATCTGAACCTCCACTGCTTCTGTCTCGTGGGGCTGTTCCTTGCTGCTTGCAGCTGGCTGCTTCATCAAGGTAAAGTTGACGAGCACAGCCCATGGCCGCAAAAGGGGCTCGACCCCTTAGATGTTGATTAACGCGGCACTCGAACTTTTCGGCATTCATGTTCCACAGCCCCTGAGTCGGGCAGTTCGCCTAAACGAGACACGCGCCTCGAGACCAACACTTTTTCGATTTTTGGCGGCAGCATGTTAGTTGTGAGGTGCGAACAACTTCGTGGAAAATTCATTGCCGACTTCCGGTGAATTCGTCTGACCTCATACTTCTTCCGACTCGTTCAGGGTCTTCTGGAGGACCTTCTTGGCTGTATCGTGTTGAAGAAGGTCACGATCAATCGCAAGCATGCACCCAGTAAGCACCGACAGAGCAGACTGAAGCAATTGGAGCAAACAGACTGACAAGCATTGACTTCCTCGGGCCCACTTTGTTGCGAATTACCAGCATCTCGTCGGCGAGAGCAAGCTGCAGCGTAAGTCGATCTCGAAGCCTCTAAGTCGCATCGGGGAGGACTTGAAACTGACCACGTACTATCTGTTTCATTTCATACTATGACCTCGATGTCTTGCAGACTGCGCTCACCTCATCCAAAAGCTCAACCAATGTCACGCTAAAGGCGTGTGGCACAAGATCACAGGTGGCTGCAACGACATCAAGCATGATCTCAACATGTGTCTACGACAAGAGGTACGTCTGACCTTGTCCTTTGCTTCTCGACGTAGCTAGACCGGCTAGCATGACCTGACTCTCTGCCCTTTCTTTTGTTCTTACGATCTCCAGCGTGTGGAGAGGACAGCCAACCACGTAAAGGAATCAAGGGAGAATCGCAAGAAGACGGAGGAAATCTGGAAGAAGATCGATGAAGAGTCATAGCGCTTTTCGTTGGTAGTAGGATACCATCTTCTTCATAGACACAGTTGCCTGCAGATATACTCTCTACCGAC
Organism: Pseudozyma tsukubaensis; assembly: GCA_001736125.1. Lineage (NCBI taxonomy): Eukaryota > Fungi > Basidiomycota > Ustilaginomycetes > Ustilaginales > Ustilaginaceae > Pseudozyma > Pseudozyma tsukubaensis. Next base: position 27,814 of record MAIP01000006.1, on the reverse strand, counting down.
TCTAACAACACCGCTCCTTTGTCGTCGCTCTAGACGGCTTGTACAACAGCTTCTCATTTTCTGTAACCTTACTCAACAATTGCTGCATCACTACTCATTCGACGCCGTCAAGAACAAGAGTTCGCTTGCATCTGTGCTGGCGAAGTACGAATGCTGACCGAAGTGATATTTAATTGAAAGGCACAAGCAAGCAACACGATGATGATCATAAAGAAAAGCTGCGTCTAGAAGTGGCGTCTATAGCTTGATTCTACGTGTATATGGTTAGCTAGATCTAGACTAGGAGAGCATAGAAAAGCGAGAAATTAACCCAAAATAGAAACCAACAGTCATAGTGCACAGAGCTCAGCGAATGGGCCCACCCCTAGCAGGATCCATCGCTCCCCTGTCCGCCGCTCGATCTTCCAATGCAAACCCTTTGAGATCGTCCAAGCTTACTACGTCCAAAGCTCGTTGATGTGTTGCTTCCAACTTGATCTTGGGTACGCCTTCCTTTGGCAACTCTCCCCTCTTCCATGCGTCGAGGCTTTGTTTCCAGCGTGAAACGCACAAGCACCAGGAACATCCTTCGGATAGGATGGGGCGAAGGTCGTTACCTTTGGAGGCGGAATAGTCGAGCCATTTCTGGGAGACGACTGCTGCTACGGTGTGCGAGCCGCCGTCTGCTGGGCCTGTATTGCAGTACTGTTCGGCGGAAGAGGAAGTGAAGGAGAAATACAATCGACGTTAGAGTCCGAATTGAGAAAAGATAGCTGTGATAAATTGAAGGTTTACTTACGCCATCACGATAAAATCCAGTGATAGGGTTGGTTCCACACTGCGTCAGTGGACGACCGAAAACGTTGACTGGGCGATCCATATTGAGCGGATTATCAGAGCTGCCGGAAGCAAAAGATGCCTGACGAGGAGTACCTGCTACGTTTGAGTTAAGCTTCGCTGCTTTATGATGGGGGAATCGATGTGCTGCGACTACACCACCACGATTTGCGCTAGTGCTGGATAGGGCGAGGAGAAAGAGCGAAGCGTGTACAGCTCTTCTTCTTGCAGATCCGGTTGTTGTCGTACGGAGTGTCGTCAACATATGGCAATCTTCTCGAAAAAAGATGATGGTCGCTTACGATCAAGAAAGAGTTACTGTTTGCTGGGATGTAAGGTAAAACGTTGACGTGCCAAGAAAGGCAACAATGAGCGGCTGTGACTCCGCAACCCTTACTCACTTTAACTTACTCACTCACTCACTTCTACATGCCACGCAATATGATGTACCGAAAGTCTGGGCGCAAAAAGCTTTCCTAAACCTCGCAACCTCCTCAGACTCCGTAAAGCAGAGCCAGAATCAGCTGTTCCTTTACACTCGGCTTCGGTCTTTTCGTGCTCGGTTATCCTTTCGTCATGCATCAAAATCCGTATGCATACCATCGTGTGGAGGAACACTCATCACCTCTCTTCCTCTAATGATGGTATATATATGCAATAAAGTCCGCCAGGTCATATGATACCAGGCAAGATGGCCGAGTGGTTAAGGCGCGACGTTCAGGCTATCTTTCGAGGTATAATCTAATCGTCGTCTTCGGGCGTGGGTTCGAACCCCACTCTTGTCACGAAATGTTACTTTTTTGGTGATTTCGTGATCATCTTTTTGCTTTTATTTTCGGTCTCCATGCAATAAATGCTTGCTAAACTGTGCCAGGACGACGGAACTTCATAGCAAACACTACGATATACAGCTCACATTCTGAAGAGGTCACAAGGTTGATCTCAGTGCGATCGATGATCCTACGTGTGAGCAATCAGCTGGATCACAGCAACAACACTAGGTTTATAACAGTGTTGTTCTTGCTATTATGAGCATGTTGCGAGGCACAAAGAGCAAGCTGTGTTCATGGAGGCTTCTGCTGTTGTCAGGAGGCTCAAGCCCAAGCACCACCACCACCTCCCCAGGCATCTGCACCAGCACCAAACGAATCTGCAGTCTGCTTCATCGTCTCGCCAGCCCCAGCACTCGCAAATGGCAGACTAACCCTTGCCTTCTTCTTATCCTCACTTCCTTTGCCAGCCCCACCCTCAGCCTTCCTCTTCTTATCCTTCTTACGCAAATCCACAATCCCCGCCACGCTCGTATTCACCACCTTCTCCTCCGCCTTCTCCCCCGCCTTCTCCCTCTTGCTGTTCTTCACGCCACCCTTCTTGCCCTGCTTTGCTTCAGTGGCAGCGGCGTCATCGTCAAAGGTATCCAACTCCATCCTGACCCGTCCTTCCCTTTGTCTCGCCTTGGACAAGGTTGCGCTTGAATCCTCCAATACGCCCTCAGAGACCTCTGTGCGACCGGAGGCGATCTTGGCGCGCTTCTTCTGCAGTTCGTAGATGGGGGCAAGTCGAGCTTTTTCCTCTGCTGCATCGACGGTTTCGAAAAATCCCTTGTCTTTGTCTTTGGGCTCTTTACGAGTTTCGCTATCAGCAGAAGAGGTAGAAGGCTTGTTGACTTTCTTGCCAGAGCGAGAGCCACGTTTGTGTTTGGCTTTGCCGCGGTCGTCGTGCTCATCGTGCTCAGCGGCGGCGACAGCAGCTTGTTTGCGAGTTTTTGAGTCAGGTTTGGCGTTCTTGCCGGTGAGCTTGGGTTTGGTTGCATCCTTTTTGTCAGAGTTACGCTTTTGAGCGGGGGGAGCCGCTTGACCACGGCGAAGAGCTCGCATCTCGGCTGCCATTTGAGCCGCTTCGTCGTCATCTTCTTCCTCGGAGTCTGCCTCCTGAACCTGCTTCTTGCTTGGTGGTGCAGGCTTGCCACGACGCAGCGCACGCATCTCTGCAGCCATCTGCGCTGCTTCATCGTCATCTTCGTCCTCGCTGTCATTGTCGTCGTCATCGTCATTGTCGACCTCAGCCGCTCGTCTTCTCGGTTGAGCTTTCTCTTGCCGGCTCTTCTTTCCCTTCCTTTCAACTTTCGTATCCTCTTCAATCTCTTCTGCGACAGGCTTGACTCTTGGCTGCAGCCTCTCGTTGTCCAGTACTCTGAGCGTCGGGTGCACTTCCACAATCCTCTCCTTATATCCCTCCGTCTCTGCCACACCATTTCCCTTCAAGAGCAACTGCGTCAACCCTTTCCGCCTCAACCTTGGCTGCTGCTCCTTCTCGCTGTCCGCCTCACCCAACGTCGACAACGATTCCCACGTGTCCAAGCCGCAATCTTTCAATTCGAGCAACTCTAACCCAGGCGCAGTCTTGCCATCGGCACCTTTGCCCCATCGAGCTACACTTTCCGGTAGTTCCCCTAACTGCGGGTTGTCGTTCAAGCGCACCTCTCGCAGACTCAGACAGAGCGAGAAATCAGGCAGACTCTCTTTGCCCGTCAAGTTGTTGTGCCCAAGCGAAAGCTTCTTCAGCGCCGGCAGGGATGCAGGTAGGGATGCGGGGAGGGTGGTGAGCTGGTTATGTGATAGGATGAGCGAGTTGAGTTCCGGCAGATGAGGGAAGTTGGTCGGCAGCGAAGTGATGCTGTTGTTGTTCAGAACGAGTGCTTTGAGCGATCGCAAAGGTGTGATCGAAGGAGGGAGCGAGGTGAGGGCACAGTGCGAGAGGTTGAGTACGCAGAGCGCTTCGAGCGCTTCAAGGCCGGTGCAGGAGTCGGAAGTGAATGAAGGATTGGAGGAGAGGTTAAGCCAAGTGAGCGAGTCGCCGAATGCACGAGATTTGCCTTTGGTGGACGAGGAGCTGCGGAAGACGGCTTTGGCGAGCCATGTGAGCGAAGTGAGTCCAGAAGGAGATGAATCGGAAGCTTCGATGGAGGAAAGGTCGAGACGCTGAAGGTAACGGAATTGAGACAGTGTATCGACGAGTGCTGCTAGAGGAGGCAACTCATGTCCTGAGAGCGAGAGTGTCGTTTTCGAGCGGACATCATCGTCGCTGTCCTCCTCCCCACTGTCTTCTCCGGCCTCTGCTTTGTCGTTGGCTGGAGTCTGTGCTTCCTGCTCTTTGTCATCGTTTCGAGCTACTGGAGGTTTGGCCTGGCGAGAAGACTCTGTGCGGCGAGGTGAATCTGTCGAACGCTGACCATCTTGTCGCTGAGAGTCCACAGTATCACTGTTCGTCTTGCGCCCCCATCTATTGCTGCCAGACGCTACTGCAGGTGTGGTACCCGGAACTTTGCCTTGAGCACGCTTCTTGTGGAACGCCGAACTTGTCGAAGCTGATTGCTGGTACGAGCTTGAACCGCCAGCAGCCTCCGCAGCTTTGTTGCGTTCCGACTTGATTGGACCGAGTGTCGTCCTCGACGTTGATGAAGGTGCCATCTTCGCTGTCCTGCTTGGTGGTGATTGCTGGAACGTCGAGACGGATGATGACGAGGAACGAAAGCTGGAAGCGCTTTTTTGTGGAGTTTCTGGTGAACTTTTTTTTCGAAAAAAGAAGCTTTTCTCCAAAACCCTTCCTTTAAAACACAAATTTCGGAAATCGGTGCACGGCTAAACTGGACAGATAGCCGCCGCCAGCAGCAAAGCATGTTGGACGTGCACTCACATGCTGCGTGCTTGTACAACCTTAAAGATCAACACTCCCGACACGCATCTTCTCATCTCGTGGCCGAACGGAACCCCTCGCATCTCTTCCAAAGCATCGCAAACAAGCTCAAGCTCACGCCAGACACTGCATGCGGATAGCTCGGCCACGTTTGTCCCCCTTGTCCCCCTTACCTATCTCGTCCTGCGCAGGCTCGTAGTCGCCGTGACGCTTTACCATGTCGTCCGACCCAGTCGGCGCGGCGATTGCGCTAGCTGGTGTCCCTGATGAGCCCTCTTCGCTACATTCAAACGCACTGCGACCTTCAATAGACATCGACTCAAACAAATCACTCAAAAGCAAAGCCAGCACAGATAGCATTCGTCTACCAGAGGAAGATGAGGACGAGGACGATTTCGTCGTTTTTGAAGATAGGAATACTCTACCTGCACCTCGACTCGCCGACGGCGAGCTTCACGACTTAGAAGATACACGGCATTCGAGAGATGGAAGCAAATCGACACTGGGTGCGATTGCACGAGCGAGCGTGGAGAGTCTATCCTTTGGTTACCGGGATCATTTGTTACCGCTAAGCTTGAGTGGAGATGGGGATGAAACGCTAGCAGGGGACTATGGGGATGTCGAAGGCGCTGTATCGGCGACGAGGTCATCAGGTGCAGGATCACGGAGAAGGCGGCACAATCGCAACTACTCCCGTGATCGTGTAGCAGAGCGCCGCGTGACGCTCATCGACGGAATCGCGCTGACGATCGGCGTGCAAATAGGATCCGGTATCTTCTCCTCACCAGGCGTAGTCACGCTCAACACGGGCAGCATTGGCGCATCGATTGTCATCTGGCTTCTTTCCGGCCTGCTCGCTTGGACCGGTGCATCATCCTTCGCTGAGCTCGGTGCAAGTATCCCACTCAACGGCGGCTCCCAAGCGTACCTCAACTACTCGTTTGGACCCATGTCAGCTTTCCTCTACACCTGGTCGGCATTGACCGCCCTCAAGCCCGGTGCTGGTGCAATCATCGCAACCATCTTTGGCGAGTATGTAGCACGCATCATCTTTCATGCTACCGGAAAAGCCGCAGACCATCCCCACGAGACCGGCCTCGACGGTATCCCTGGTTGGTCGATCAAACTCCTCGCTGTAGCAATTGCAGCACTCATAACCGCCGCTCACGCCTTCTCGAACAAGCTCGGCACGCGCACTCAAATCGCTACGACCGTTGTCAAACTCATCGCCCTCTCCGCCGTTCCCGTCCTGGCCATCGTCCAGGCAGCGAGAGGCAAAACCAGTCCCAGCTCGCAACAAGCTTTCTCGAGCCTCTCCAACCTTTTTACCGGCAGTTCGACTTCTCCCTCCTCTTACGCTTTAGCACTCTATAGTGGGCTCTGGGCCTTTGATGGATGGGACCAAAGCTGTTTCGTTGCGGGCGAGATGAAGAGGGTGGAAAAAGACCTGCCCAGGGTGATCCACATCAGTTTGGCTACGGTGATCATGATCTTCTTATCGGCGGTGGTGAGTTACTTTGTCGTGTTACCGGCAGAGTTGGTTAAGCGTACGAATACGGTAGCGTTAGATTTTGGAAGTGCGATTTTTGGTACGGTTGGAGGGATTGTTTTTGCCTTTTTGGTGGCGTTTTCGTGCTTCGGTGCGTTGAACGGACAGATTTACACCACTGCTAGGCTCATCTTGGCTGCTTCGAGGGAAGGCTACCTCCCGGAGAGGCTGGGAGAGATCAACAGAAGGACTGGAACACCGGTTGCTGCGTTGATTTTGCAGCTTGTTCTCATTTCGGCGTTTATCTTGTTGGGATCGGGTTTTGCAAGTCTGGTCAACTTTTACGGCGTTTGCAGTTGGACATTCTACCTTGCTTCCGTTCTGGGGTTGCTCGTTCTTCGGATCAAAGAACCTAACTTGGTAAGGCCGTATAGGACCTGGTTGGGTACACCGATTTTGTTCGCTGCAGTAGCGTTGTTTTTGTTGCTAATGCCGATTGGGAGTGCGCCTTTGGAAGGCTTGGCTGCGCTGGTGTTTATCGCTGCCGGCGTGCCAGTGTATTATGCGACACAGGGAAGGAGCGGCGGGTGGTTGAAGGGGTTGTTTAAAGGCAGTGGCGCAAGAGGGGTCGGAGGCGATGATGGAAGAGGACAGCATGTCCCACTTGCGACAACAGAGGATAGAGAGGAAGCGGAGGAGGAAGAGGAAGCGATGGAAATGTTGCCTAAAGCGGAATCACAGGAAAGCAAGACTCAAGACTAGACATCCCCACGCATTCTCACGCATTCTCACGCATTCTCACGCATTCTCACGCATTCTCACGCACTCACACTGTAACTTTATCAACTCAGAGAACTAGGGTCATGCCTTCATAGGGGCTTGTATCCAGCTAAAGATTGCTCTTTTTGCTGGTCGACGAGATAGCATGCGTACTGGCGTGATGAAAAGATATTGTGAAGAGCACGTGAAGGGAGTGAAGCAGTGACTCGTGGGAGTTGCAAGGTGCGCTCCTCACTTCTTCCCCTTCTTCCCACCCTTACCCTTCGCCGTCGGACTACCATTCGCCCCAGCAGCAGCAGCCTTCTTCTTCTTCAAGACCTTCTGCATAGCCGCATACCTGTCCAACGTCTGCCATTTCACATCTTCCCACTTGTTCTGCTGTGCGCCACTTTCAAGATCCAGACCTAATTTCTTCCACTCTTTCGCAACCTGGGCCCTGAGTTGTTCTGCGATATCCTTGCACTCTGCAGCAGGCTTGTTACCGAATTCCTTCTCCGTGCCTAGTCCTTCGGCGAGGTAAGCTTGGAACTCGTCCTCGAAGACGGCAGGGGAGTACTTGCGCATGCCGAGGTCCGTCTCGATGACTTTCTTCGATGCGGTGGAGAGCGAAGCGTACTGGCGGGAGACGAAAGTACGGTAGGTGGGGGAGAGGAAGTAGAGCGCATGCAAGAGTTCGTGTGGCAAAGTAGAGTGCGCTTGCGATGCGACGCAGGAGATCACGTAGGTGACAGATCCGGATTCGGCGGTATCGAGGTTACGCGAAGAGGCGCCTTCATAGGCCGAGATGGCTCCGAGGGAGACAAGAACATCCAATAGCTGGTTCTCTTCCGAAGAGCACTGCTGGGTCCACCACTTGGGCGTATCGTCGTCATCCTGCCCGCTGCCGTTGGTAGCTTCGTACATGGCATCAAGCCATTCCTGGACACCCTGGCGCAAGGGGAAGTTGAAACCTTGGTAGTTACGACAGATGCGTTCGTCCGCTGCTTGTTGAAGAGTAAGGTACTGCTTGGAATTTCCATTGGACTCGTAAAACGCTTCCATTCGAGCAAGAGCTGCGTGTTGGATGGCTGCGGTCGGGAAGAGAAGGGTGAGCACGGGCGGCGAGACAATGTGGCCGAACAAAGGCTCTTCTTTCTCCTCCACAGGGTCAGAGCTAGGCGCAGGAGGAGTCGACGGCGCAGGTGTTGAGCTGACGGAAGGCGAAGCGCTGGAAATGGAGAAGCCTGCAGCTGCAAGCGCGCTAGTGAGCGCTGCTGGAGTCGACGAGCGCGATTCTTGGGCACTGACCGTGGTCGGAGCATTGGGTGGTTGCTGAATGGTCAGGGCGGATAAGTCCTTAATTGCAGTATCGACGACCGCTTCAGGCGTGTGTTCAACCTCTGACGTTTCGGTCTGGATGGGAATGGGCGGCGACGAGGTGTGATTGGACGAGTTTGTATCAGCGCGGGTGGAGACTCCGAGACCAAGACCAGCGAGCTCTTCCAAAAGCACATTACGCCTTCTTGCAAGCGCGAGTTCCGCCTCGAGCTTTCGAATCCTTTCCTCGAGCTGTTCGTAAGTCGGCTTGTTGGAAGCATTGACAGGAGCAGCAACCGCGCTGGTTGTTGGGGCCGTGTTGACTGGAGCAGATGTCTGCGTCAACGAAGCCGCCTGAGCCGCAGCAGCAGCCGGTGCGGGAGTGGGCGAAGGTACACGCTCAGGCGAGGGACTGAGCACCATCTCATTTGGCCTCAACTTTTGCTGTCCGTCCTTTGCGCCGATCCTGCCGCCGCGCTCTGGCGTTGAGATCGAATTGGCAGGTCCGACACCATTGGGACCCCTGACAAGTTCTACTGGACCGTTCGAAATGCGATTGTGGCTGACAAGAAGCGAAGCAGGATCGGTGTGATCGGATGCACGGATGTCGTCCCAGATCTTCTTCTTGTCGAATGCTTTGAGGCCTGCACTGAAGTCGAATTCATCCACGAGGGCCGCGTTAGGAATAGCGGGACTGCTGCCTCGAGATGCTGGTGTTTGTGGTTGCTTCTTCTTTGCTGACTTTGGCGTAGGGCGGGGCGAGCGTGAGGGAGTGGAGGAACGGGAGCCAGCGGGGTCAGAGCCAGCTAGAGGTGCCAACAGGTGCTGTGCGTGACTTTGCTCGGCTGCAGACGGAGGAGCATCGTTCGAGAGGTTGTAGGACATAATGGCCGGGTCCACAAAAGCAGAACTTGCTGCTGGCTTGGTTGGTAGAGCAGCCTCATGCTTCTTCTGCGATTTTGACTGCGACTTTACAGGAGTGGCAGTGTCTGTTCGTGAAGGGTTGCTCGCAGCAGCAGGCGCAGAAGAGGCTTTCGTTTCGGTCTCCACAGGCTTCGCTGCAGCTAGGCTTGCAATGTCGGTACGTTTGAGTACAGCTTGAGAACCATCTTGCTTTTGAACGGTGAGAGTGTTGGATGCTTGATCGATCGAAAGAATCTTTGCGTGAATGGAAGAGCCAGGTTGCGAATGCAAGGTCAGTTTGACACTGAGACCGATGAATTGCGACGACATGACTGCCGCTGATTCAAGTCGTGCTGATTGTTTGTGATCAGTATTTGGAAGTTATGGGAAAAAGAAGAAGAAGTAAGTGAATTGAATGCGTTGGCCGAAGATGACGTTCGATGGTTCGGTCGCTTGACCATTTCCCGCAAAGGCGCGCTTTTGAGTTTAGCGCTTTTTTCGCAGTGTCGACGGGAGAATCAATGTTAGTTGGACGGAATCTTTTGTTTCTGGAACTCGGCGACTTCTTTTGTGGAGAAGAGAACAACGCACAGACGTCACTTGCCTGCTCTGAGGTCATCATCTTGTGCTTTGAACTTCTGGCTTGATCATCGTACTCCTCACTGCTGCTCCTGTTTGACCACCTCAACTTTCGAAACATCTGATGTCCGCACGCCGCGCCCTACTTCCTGCTAGAGTGCCATCACTAGCCACTTCTTTCCTTCGATACACTTCCCGCTTGCTGCCAATCGCTGCCACCTCACCTCGAGCCCTTTCGACAACCCCAATCTCGCACAAGATCCAAGCGTTCGCTGCAACATCCGACTCCACCATGTCATCTCAATCTGCCAAAGTCCTCAAGACGATTCCCTTGGAAGACGCAGACGCCAAATGGGTCGGTCTCAAGGCCATCGAATGGGTCGACCCCTCCGGCAAGCAGCGCAAATGGGAATCTGCAGACCGCAAGACCCGCAAAGGCGACGTCGACGCTGTTGCTATCATGACGATCATTCACCGTCCTTCTTCGGAGCCTCACATTCTTCTCATCTCGCAATATCGACCACCGGTGGGAAAGAGCTGTATCGAGATGCCCGCTGGACTCATCGATGCAGGCGAGGAGGGTGACGAGGGAACAAATCGGGCCGCATTGAGGGAGTTGGAAGAAGAGACTGGATATGGTACCGACAAGGAAGGTGGGAAGGTCAAGATCGAGGAGACAACACCGACGATGTTCAATGATCCTGGCTTGACGGGCGCGAACATGAAGATGGTGGTGGTCAACATTGAGTTGAGTGACGATGCCAAGGAGCCAGTAGCTAAGCCAGAGGAAGGAGAATTCATCGAGAAGTACTTGGTCCCCGTCAAGGGGCTGTACCAGAGCTTGAAGGGTAAGTCTGACGTCCTTGCTTCGGATTTGACCTTTTGTGAGCAAATGTTTCGAGTACTGATACCATATCTGCCTTTGGCTTTTTTCTTCTCGCCGTGAAACAGACTTCCAAGGCAAAGGATACGCCGTCGACGCCCGTCTCGCTCATCTTGCCATTGGCCTCGAGATTGGCGCTGGAAGGCTCGGCCGCCTATAGATCTGGTGAATGGACAAAGTAACACCCAGAGGGTCGAGATATTGAGATTGATCTATAGTGAATGTGTGATTGCAGCGTTGTAGTGTTACATGTGAATGAGTGATGGTGTAATGCCGTCTTTGATTTCAGGTTCCGCATTGCTTGAGATGCGATCAATTGGGAGCACACTGCATTCCTGGTCCTTGACCACCCGCTTCATCGTAGTCTTCCCATCCGTCGTCATCCATATGTCCCTGACCAGGGATGCGTGCACGGTTGCTACCGAATTGTTCGATCTTAGCCGGTGTTGGCTCTACCGCGTCTTCGATGGTTTCTGTAGTGGTCTCCAAATCGGGTCGTGCTGGTGGCAGTGCAGCTTTCAGAGCGTCGCGAATCGTTGGGTCTGAAGCGAGCTGAGCGTCGTTAGGGAAGTCGACTTCCCATCGGATGTAAAGGTCGCCTTTTGTCTGGTTGCGATCGCGGTATGCTGGCATTCCTTCTCCTTTCACTACGTCGACATCGCCCGGCCTTGTAATCTTTGTCCTAGTCACCTTGATATGCCTTCCATCCAGATGCGTCAATGCTGTCCGTGAGAATCCGAGCAATGCTTCGACTAAGGTCAACCTCACCGTTGTCATCAAATCCAAACCCTTCACTTCAAATGCCTCGTTCTCTTGCATCTTGAGCTCGATCAAGATATCACCTGCCTTGACACCTGGTTCTTGATCGGCGGCCTCCTTGAATACGATACGCTGACCATCCATCATACCTTTTTCGATCTCGACATCGAGCTTCGCTTTCGCTCTGGTCGTCTTTTCGCCCTTGCACTTCTTGCAGCGATCCTTGTCGCGGACCTTCTTACCCTCTCCGTGGCATTCAGCGCACTCGACGTACGACTGGGCGATCATGCCATTGCCCATACTTCGTTGTTGAAGTACCGATCCTTTGCCGGAACACTTGACGCACTCCTTCTCGCTGAGACCTGGTTTAGCACCGGAGCCTTCGCATTGTGTGCAGATGACGTTTTTGGTAAGGTTGAAATGCGCTGTTTTGCCTTTGTACAGGTCGGCGAGAGTGACAGCATACTCGATGATAGCATCTTCACCCTTGGTGCGACGAGGGCGACGACCACCACGAGGCATGCCTCCCATGCCACCCATGCCGCCCATACCGCCCATGCCGCCACCAAACATGCTAGCTAGGAAGTCGTCCATGTCTGGCGGCATGCCTCCAGATCCACCTGGTCCACCGGGGCCATCATCACCGTATCGGTCGTATGCGGCACGAGAGTCGGGATCGGAGAGAGTTTCGTACGCGTGATTGATCTCAGCAAACTTCTCGTTGGCCACTTGCGGATCGATGTCCGGGTTCTTGTCTGGGTGATTAGCGAGAGACTGCTTGCGGTAAGCCTTCTTGATGTCTGCTGACGAGGCGTCCGGCGCTACGCCTAGCAAGTCGTATAAGTGCGTTGACTCAACCATGCTCTATGTGTCCGTTGAGTGGGTTGCTGGGGTTGATCGTTGGCGAGAAGAAAGGAAGGGTGCGGATTCGAGAAGAACGTGACACGGCAAATCACAAATACCATCACCGTGCAGCACAAGGCAGCACGACGCTATCAGAAGAACAGCTCAAAATTCTGCGATTTTCAACGCTTTGATTTTAGTTCCTCGACTCAGCCACATCTGCGGAAAGGGTCGCACACGACAGGCAAAAGCAGAGAAGCCGCTCAAAAATGTGTGGAGGAATTCAGAGCCTTTTTCCGACTTCCGCGACTCGACTGCGCCTTCATGTCGGTTGAGCTCTACACAGACACAACTACGCACAGCACAAGCATGAGGAAGAGGACATTGACGAGGCTGCAACAGCTTAGAAGTCTATGATCACTGTTCGGTGTCAGTACCAGCGTCAAAGTCCGGTCATGGGAACAGAACGGGCCAGAGCTTGCTGTTAGTACCTAGCGCATAGGCCATTGTCCGCTTCTTCATGTTGACACCTAGCTTGAGCAAGTCTATCACATCGTCTAGCAGATGCGCCTGACCAACGATTGCGCCTGGATGGGAGGTGAAGCTTGTGGCCAGGATGTGTACGTGAAGGTGACTGCGGTTCGGATCAGATAGAAGAGAGCTCTATCAGCTATCTGCGAAGTAAAGGACGTAGCGGGGTGAGGGAAGAAACTTACTAGTAACTCGGTTGATAGTGCAAAAAGCATCGCACGTTCCCCTGCGTGTCCGGATCACCCTCTTTCAGCCCAAACTTATGAAACGCGACGTCACATGCTTTCTGCTTGATCTTCTCCAGCATCCCAACGTGTTCCTTTGTCAGGTCGCGCAGACTTCTAAGCTCGCGGTTATGTACGATAGCCTGAAGGTACAAACTCGACAATGTCTTCTGATCCCACTTGAGGTCCGGCACAATGATGAACCCTTTCTCCGGATCTGGGTCTTCGTAGCATATGCTTTCGGCTTCCTTCTTGTGCTCTAGGATGTTGTACACCCACTGGAGGCGCGAAGGCGGGAACGATTTGATCCAAGGCTCTACGTTGTCGCGGTAGATTTCAGGTGTTTCGAACACCATGAATTTGCGCTGGGCTGAGTACTTATCGATATGTGTTTGCGTAGGTCTCATGATGACTGTGATCTTCACATCATCATCTGTGATAGCTGATCCGAATCGAGCGAGCAGCCACGTATAGACGTCGTTTTGGCCCAGGTCGCGAACAGAGGTGAAAACCTTACGGTCGATCGTTTCAGCAAGATTACCATCGCTTTCGGTTCTTTGACGTTTTTCGGGAGGCTCTTCGACTGTCCTGCCTGTCAGAGCATCGAGAAAGTCTTCAGAAAAATGCGTTTTTTCTATGATGAGGATTGCCCTGACGTTTGTGGCAGGCCCTTCGCCGAGGACTTGGGCGAGGGTGCCAAGAAGATTGACAGACTTGCGTGCAGGATCTTCATTGAGCACCCTGTCTAGCTTGAAGCCGTCCAGAATCCTAGTGTTGCTGTCTGCAGGTGCTGCGTCCATCGTGTGCGAGGGCGAGAGAGTTGGACGTGAGTTGTTGTATCGGGACCTTGTTCAGACGCAGGGTCCACAACCAGAAGGAAGCGCACACCTTTTGGCTCTCCGACTTCCGAAGCTTTTCTTTCTTCGCGCTGTCAAACCTCCACTTTGGTAAGCCTCTCTCATCTTTGCACCCTCCCTTCCTCCTACCCTTCACCGTCAGCACTTCCAAACCTTCCTTCATCATGGGCTCGTCATCCTCGAAACCAGCCCGCAAGCTGGGCTCTGAAGTAGCTTCGACCGTTTCACGCTCCATTCCATCGGCTGCTAAGCCTTCTCCCAACCCAGCACAACGTCCTGCGGCGGCGGCTCCAGGAAAGGATCGAGTCCCACCTACCGAATATGGTGCCTCTACAGCAAAGCAAGGTCGTCAATTCGCACCATCAGCCTCGACAAGAAGAGAGCAAGAAACTCAACGACAGCAACAGCAGTCAAGCGAACACAAGTCAGCCGACATTATGAGAGACGCCTACGATCCGCAATTCATGCAAAATCTTTCAGCGTTGGGACAAGTGCAGGTACCGAAGAACGCAATTAACTATCAGCCTGTAAGCACATCTCATTGCAGCTTTGGTGAAAAGAGATGAAGGCCTATACTGACCATTGTGAAATGCTTCTGCGATGTAGGGCGATCAAATGCTGCGCATCTTGGAAGCGCGCGAACGAGCCAACCTCGACAACGTCCAATCCGACGTCTTCTCCAACTCCGCCTCGTCCACCTCGACTGGCAACGCACCTGCCAAGTCGACCGCTACACCCCGTATCAGCGCCAACACAATCACTTTGCTTCTGGACGATCGTAAACATTGTGAAACACAGAAAGACCTCGACAGACTCGCCCTTGAATACGATCTCCCCCTCACCACCATTGAGACTCTTGCCAAATACTACAACTCCCCAACGATGGGTGAGGAGGTGAAGGATGACCAGGAGCAACATGATCAAGAAGATCAGGCGAATAGGCAGGACGACAGGGCACCACCAAAAGTGAGAGGTGTATGGGTTGAGCCCAAGGTGCAGGCTAGGATTGGAGCGTAAGACATGCCAGACGGTGAATGGAAAAATTGAGCGACATGTCAGAATACCAGAGAGTGTGTCTACGTATCTATGTTTGTATGAGCGGACGTAAAGTGTGCAATCGCCTTGCGATTTAGGCGAGCAGCGCAGGTCCACGAGCTATCGCGGCTTCGCGATGAACGTCCAGTGAGGTGATGACATATTCGAGCTTTCGACCCCTAAGATCCACGGGTAAAGTGAGGTCGGCGGGAATGCAGAACTCAAAAGCGGTTGCTTCACGAGTTGACGTCCCGAGCCAGACTCTGGTCTCTGGCGTGTCGACCACCTGTACAAAGACGTTGTGAAACGGAGTGAGGGAAGACCGGAGTGGAGCAGTCCATGTTAGCACAGCTGCTTGAAGGTTCGTGGCTGTTGATTTGGCAGTCGAGGTCTCCGGCATGTTTGCTACGGGACAGACTTCAAGCTTTCCAGCGCTCTGGATAGTCGAAGGCGGCGTGGGCTTGCGGGACAATTGCAGGGCTCCGATACATGTTTGTACCCCGGCATCGTTGACATGGCGTGTGAAGCCGAGACTAAGTGCGATCGAATCTGCTTCTTCACCTCCCTTATGGCGAAGACGCAGAACTTGGCTGATACTGGTGAACCCGTGCCCGCGATCGCGGCGTTCGATTTCGCCGTGTTCGAGCTCGACCCCGGCAGCTTTCTCTGTGTTCGGTATGAACTCTACATGAGGGGCAATTGCATCGCTTCCAGGCAGCGAGTCAGATGAGACCACCAGCGTGTACGACCATTCGGTCCATTCCTCGGCCTTGACACTCGAAAGTTTGACTACTGCGGAGCAAAGAGGGACTGTTACTTCTTTTGAGCCTAACTCGGTGGAGCAGGCGACGATGAGAGATGTGGTCCCCGACCATGCTCGTCCTTGATCAAATTCCCACGTGAGCGACTTGACCCCTCGCAACGTCGAATGACTATTCTGTTTCCAGTCATTATGTGCAGCGTAAAGCAGGTCCGGCTTGGGCATGCATGCGCCCATATCTGTGAAGCCAGCTTCTGCAGCTGTGCTAGATGTTGACCGGTAGTCATGGACGAGTCGACCATCGTCATGCCACTTGTTGCCCGATCCGAAGCTGAAGTTGGTGTAAAAGCCTTCAGGACTAGCACGCCGGCGGAGACGGCTTCGCTCAAGATTCGAACGATGGAAGTACTTTTGTACTGGCTTGACGTCGTTCTCTGCTATCGAGATTCTGTGGTTCGCAGGTGTAATTTGAGGGGGATTGCCAACCCAAAAAGCTTGGTCAATATGCCACCAATGGCTCCAACTTCTCTTTTGCTGCTTTCGAGCAGGGTCGAGCGTCAGGCCTGCGTCTTCGTCTTCCCACGTCCAACCAGGGGCGAACAATGCCACACTCAGTCCCAGTGCTTCTTGTTCGTCCGACGAAGGGGAACGATGCGGTCCGATCATGTCGAGACTCTTCCATGACTTCAGCCCGCCCCAGCAATTTCGACCGAAGACGTCGATGCCCACGTAGATGTCACTGCGCTGCCGTGCGATGCTGTCTGCCATGGCTGCCGTCATGAGCAACTGCGGATGCCAGCCACCGTCGTCAGGTCCAGTTAGTCCGTATCCACGAAGTTGCAGTATTTGCGGATTCTCGTCGTCCGGATCTATCAGTTGGCCAGGCGGGAGCGGCTGCGGTGGTCTCGCCCAGGTATAGTTCGTGAAGAAAGTATGCGCAGATTGGAAGAAGTCAATGTTGTGCTCTGTGAGCCCGTCTTGCCAGGCAAGCTGACCATATGGGTAAACCACGCTATCGTACCACATGACTTCCCATTCATCCGCCTCCTTGCCTGCAGCGATGAAGCGCTTCGTGCCTTCCTCACGCAGGAAATGGACCCATGCACGCAGTCTTTCAGCGTTCTTGTGCATCTCTCCGACTCGTGCTTGCTCTCCGATCCAGGCAGGCCAAGGCTCACCAGAACAGCTGAAGCCGAGATCGAGGTTGACCTCAATGTTGACAAGGTATCCAGAGAAGTTACGTTCGAGAGCCAGCTCGATCAATTCTATCGCGTATTGTGGTGAGAAAGACGGCTCACCTCGAAGAGGCATCGCTTTGCGCTCCGGACCGCGGAGCAGTCGAGACAGATCAGGTACGCTTTCGGCCCATTCGAAGATCAACGTGCCCAAGACCTTGGTGCCGGTGCGAGAAGCTGCAGCGAGCCAGGAGACGGGTGGTATGGATACTCGCTTGTGAGAGAAGTGGATGAATGTGTCGACGAGATGCAGATGTTCTAAGGAATAGCTGCGCTCATACGGCGACTCGTTGTAGCCTCCTTTGAAGTCGTGACAGACTACTAGCTTTGGTCGTTTGCTTGAGCGAGACGTGGATGTAGAGACAAGGGCGGAAGGACCAGCATGCTTGCTGCACGCCTCGAGATGGTCGTCCTGAGCTTCTCCATACCGCATCTGATACCACAAGTGTAGTTCATCGAGCGATTCAAAGTAGTCCGGTCTAGGCAGGGCTTCCGGATCGAGATGCTGGCGAAGGGCAGAAGAAGGTGTCTGAAGGTCGAGTTGCGATTCGGCTTCCGTGCTGCCCGACGTGGACGCTACCTCATGCAGCGAGAAGACATCGCGAAAGCATTGTAGATAGGATGCTGATGGCATCTCGTTCTCCGATGCTCTCCGGTCTACGTCCTTGATGTGAATGAGAACAGGAAGAACATGGTATCACAATCAACTTCAGGGTCCAGCGATTCGGCTATAGACTGATCCATGCGCCAAAAAGATTGCAGTTTGTTAGGCCCTGTGTCAATGGACAGACTGCAGATTTTGCGAACACAGACCGTCTAGGCGAGCGAGCATGTGAGCACGATTCACGGGCCGAGTTAGCCGTGAAAATGTGAACCGCTCACAGAACAAGCACCAAGGTCGCTCTGTGCAAGCGCAGGTTGAACGCATGATGATGTTGAACAACCCCGCATTCAACATTTTGCTTGAGCTGAGCGGAGACAAGAAAGGTTTCCACTTCAACTAGGCGGTGACCTACAAGTAGCTTTCGACTTAGTTCCGTTCTTCCATCCGGCATCAAGTTCTCCTGCGCACCTTGTTGCACCTTGATCACCACTACCGTTCCCACAAGTAACCCACGAACCTGAAAGGCAAGATGGCAGGCGCTAACGACGATATTGCCCCCAAGGCAGAGGGCATCATCTCGCACATGAACAATGACCACAAGGTGGGTGTCATTACCAGCCCAATGTATGCATGTCGCGTCTTATTTACTAACTATATAACGATCATTCCTGATGAACGCTCACATGCTGCAATTGACACGATCGTAGGACTCACTGGCGTACCTCGCAACGCATTATGGAGACCTCCTAAAGCCTATCAAGCCTAGCCAGGTGCTCATGACCGCGATTGACAAGAAGCACCTCGAGATCGTTTACACCACCGACAAACGCGCCGCACCTACGAAGGGCGCACCTGGTACCAAGACTGTCAGCGTGCCGTTCTACCCTCACCTCGCAGGCTACTCCGAGGTTCGGAAAAGGCTGGTCGACCTCTCTGCCATCTCGGAGAAGGTCATCACCACTCGCAAAGTAAGTCTCCACCATCCTCCTACGAATATGCGTATTTCCTTTCAATTCATCCATTGACGATTCCATTTCCTCTGCGTTTTACAGCCCGACATCATCTACAAAGCCCCCAAGCTCCTCTTGAACGGACTTGCACTCATCTTCATCGCCTACCTTGCTCTGCGCTCGGACACGCTCGCCTCCAATGGCATCTTTCAATCCATCCTTCCCGAAGGCCGACTCGCTCAATGGAACGACTTGCGCAACAACAGGTTCGGTGGACCTCGCAAGATGGATAAGTTTATGAAGAGCATCGCCCGCACTCACGTGATGGAAGGTGCACTCATGGCAGCTCTTTGCTACTGGAAAGGCGGAAGCAAGATCGTTACCTTCAAGTGGTTCTTGACTACTTTTGCGCTTGGTGTACCTGCTTGGGTGGTCTTTTTCTGGTTGAACTCTCACAAGAGGGCGATGAAGAGGGCTGTCTTTGCTGATGCTGAGAAGAAGAACAAGTGACGCAATGCACTCAGACAGATGTACCTGAACCTATGCTATGCGGATCCAAAGTGGTGTTATAATCGAATCTCAATTACTGGCTGCGCAGTGAGAATGAGTGAAGATGAGCGAAGCGGTTCAGAGCTTGAACTGGTATCCACCAACACGGTTCTTGACGTTGATCTTGAGCTGCTCCAACAAGTTTCCACTTTGATCCTCCAATCCGCAGTACATAGTGTCCCCGTCCTTGACCTCACCCACACCCGATGGGGTTCCCGTGAGCAATAGATCTCCCTCCTCAAGCGTCATGATGCTCGAAACGTGTTCGATCAACTCTGGGATACCAAAGATCATATCACTTGTTGGTCCATTTTGCTTGATCTGGTCATTAACTTTAAGCCAAAGCTTCAATTTGCTGGGGTCACGAACGCGCGACTTGTCAATGAAGCCAGAGGTAGGAGTGAACGTGTCGAAGCCTTTAGCTGAGGACCAGGGGAGACCTTTGGATTTGACCTTGTCTTGGAGGTTGCGTGCGGTCATATCGATGGAAAGGGTATAGCCGGCGACGTGAGACATGGCTTCCGAGGCGGGGCAGTCGCGAACCTTGGAGCCGATAACGACGCCAAGTTCGACTTCGTAGTGCGCTACGATGCCGGCAGGGATTTCGACGGTGCCATTGTTGGGGATGTAAGAAGTGGTGGGCTTCAGGAAGAAGAAGGGCTCGGTGGGGACGGCGTTGTTGAGCTCCTTCGCGTGGGCTGCATAGTTACGGCCGATCCTATAAGATCAAAGTAGCCAAAGTGCGAAGATCGAAGCATTGCATGTGGATTGACGAGACAAATTGAGGTTCAAGTCAGTATTTTGACATATCCACAACACAGCGACTTATGGTATGGGCGTTTTACTTACGCAACGATCTTCTTGCCTCGGGTAAGAAAAGATGCCATCTTGATGTGTTGGTTGCCTTGTTGACTGCGAGATGGTGATGGCGAGAGACGAAACGTTTTCAGGAAGAACCCTTTGGTGCCAATCAGCGTGGGGTAACAGTAGAGGGTAACGAACCTCGTGACTCTGCCAAAGTGCAAAGCCGGCAATTCCAGCTTTCGGCCAATTCCTTTCGTCCGTGCACTTGCTCATCGGGTTCCCGATGTCAATTCAAAATGCACGTCAAAAAGCGCCAGATGATGCCATTACATTGCCGATCCCACAACCCCGCACTTTTCACCTCGCACTGACACACCACTGACACACCTCTTCATACTCCTTCAACACCACCATCACACGTTTCCGGAAAGACACTTCGTAGAAATGGCGAACGCACACATCCAGACAGCGCTCAATGGGTTCTTCTCCGCTAGCAAATACGCCGTTGTCGGGGCCAGCAAAGACCCTTCCAAGTTTGGTAACAAAGTGAGTACCGAACGTCGTAGGCTAAGGTTACTTGCCGCAGACTATGAAAAGCTGACATCTCCTCCGTCTGCTCCCTGACAGGTACTGAAGTGGTACCAAGCACACTCACTCGACGTGACACCGATCCATCCTAAGGAGCCCGTGATCGAGAATGTGGCTACCAAAGCCGATGTTGCCAGCTTCCTCGAATCTGCATCGACCAGCCCCGAAAACGTAGCGATTTCAGTTGTCACTCCACCCAAGATCAGCCTCGCTGTCGTACAAAAAGGACTCGGCGAGCAGGGAGTATCCACATTCTGGCTTCAGGTAAGTGACACAACCATCAACGACGAAGAAGTTGAGTCGGCTGACAGACGTTTTTTTTGTGCTTTGCTTCGGATTATGTTGCAGCCCGGCGCGGAGGACGCCGACCTGATCAGCTGGGTCAAGTCACAGCCTGACAACATTCAGAACCGAGTCATCTACGGCGGCCCTTGCATTCTCGTCTCAGGGCGCCAACTTGCGTCGGAAAAAGGCAAGCTTTAGGCTCTCACTAATGCCGAAACTCTTCAACATCATTATGAACCCAAACATCACACATCTGTGTTATGCTCAGACTGTAGCGAGCTTGAGTGACAGCTGCGATAGACTCTGAACGACACGGAAGACTGATTTCAGACGAAGAAGGTGGCCGACAAAAGCGTTGCTACATCGAGATGCATTTCGAGGAAAGAGACGCGATGTCATTACATGGCTTTGCCGTTCTCGTCAACCGTTGAAAACTTGTAGGTAGACTTCCAGTGGTAAGGCCTGTTAGGTCCATAGATCTGGTTCCTACCCCACTCAGGTTGGTTGATGCCATCGATGTAATCCTCCATTTCCAGCACCACGCATTCGTGATTGCCATAGATGACATCCCCGATTGAATTGCCTACCTTGCCTCCGTGCACCTGTTTCCTTGGGATGCTGCCCTTGCTAGGGCTGTCAATGCCATCACAAGTATAAGCTTGGATGGCCGCCTGGTTAGACGCAACCGACAGCTTGATACCCGACTTGGGACTGTACATCTCGAGGACCGGTTTCGACGTGTCGTAGCCAGGTGGGTTGGACATGATGAAGCACGAATCCCAGCCTTGGCACCCGTATCCGCAGACTCCTTCTGTGTCGTTGAAGTTCTTTGAGAAAGGTGTTGGGTTGCGGAAATCGAAGGGCGTGTTCTCGACCGAGGGCAATGGGCCGGTAGGGATAAGGATGGTGTCCGTCTCGACATACTTGTCTGCAAATGGCATATGGACAACGTGGTCCAAAATTGAAGCCGATTCGTTAAATGCGGCCAAGTTCCAGTAGACGTGCGAAGACAGCAGGATGGGTGTCTCCTTGGTCGCCGTGGCATTGAGATCGATGTCCCAAGTGGCATTCTCGCCCAACGTTAACTTTGTATATGTTGTAACTTGGCCCGGGAAACCTTGGAATCCATCTGGATCGATATGTTCAAGGATCAACTCGTTTGCGCTGAGACTGTGGATGGTGTAGTTGCTTCGATCATATCCAATATCACCGCCATGCAGCGCGTCCAAGCCATTCTCGTTCTTTGGCACATGGTACGTCTCACCGTTCAGCTCGAACGTGCCGTTCTTGATACGGTTAGCATAACGTCCTACGACAGGTCCGAAGTTGGGATGGATAGGATCGGTGCGCCAATTGGTCGTGTTGTCATAGCCGAGGACGACGTCTCTCCAGCCACCGTATCGATCCTTCACCCAAAGCTCGGTGATGCCTGAGCCGTATGGCTGGAATGCGGCACGGATCGAGTCGTCGGGAGCACGAAGTTCGATTCGATTGTTCGGGTAGACAGCAGGCAAAGCTTGTGGGCAACGGGTGCCGGGGACGGTGGAGCCAGATCCGAGGATGAGCTGCGAGTCTTCCATCTGCGAGTCGTATAGGCAAGGGTAGCTACCGATGGTGCCATTGTTGACGAAGCCAGGCGTCTCGCGCGATGCCGCTGCAGCAGCATTTGACGCGGATGTGGTGGCAGTGCCGTTGACACAATCGAAAACGGCTGAGTCCCACTGTCCAGGACGTGTTGGTGTAGGACTCGCCAGAGCTGTTGACGAGGCAAGAAGCTGGAGTGCCAGCGGCAATAGCGCCTTGAACGTCATTTCGAAAGTCGAATAAGATGAGATGGGAGCGATGAGGTGACGACAGCTCGCTGTCGAGCGAGATGTATAAAGAGAGAAGGAGATGAACCCTGAACGACTGAAATGATCGCCAAGTGGAGGATCGAGCTTGAGTTGCTGCAGGGAAAAGTGCGGGGTTGGTGGGGGCGGAGTTGGGAACGAACAGCATCACGGAGATTTATAGCAAATCGTCACTTAGCCAAAGCTGGGATCCTCTATCGATGCAGGGGTCAGCCTATCTGCCTCATGGTCAACCTCAAGAAGAAGCACAGACTCCCTTTGCGCTTACTTTCGCTCGTGCTCATAGTCTGATATTCGCAGACTGGCTTACACGCGGACGAGCGAGGAACTTGAGCTTGCTTAGGAGTTGCCGGTCGTGCGTGGGGCGCTCCATTGCGATTCTACTTAGCTGAGCGCTTCTCATGCATAAATTGTTTGACTCTTCGTGATGCTTGACAGATGTCCGAAGTCTGCTCTGATCTCGTGAAGATTACCGAAGAAGGGTCTCATCAGACTTTGCCGGTGATCTTCTTGGACAACAGTGAAATACAAGCTAAAGCTGCTTGCTCCAGTAGTTTCTGTCTTGTAGAAATATGAAGCGAGTTGAACGGTGTATACAAGCGAGACGAAGATGGAGGCGAGCTCGGCTAGCAAAGTCAAGAAGAAGAAGAAGGGACCAAGCATGCTGCATGCACATGGTGTGGGGTAGCTGCGCGATGATGATTCTGCTCGCAGCTGAACAAAAGCATGGCAAGATGGCGGTCGGTTCGGAAAGCTGTAGGCCGAACAGCAAAGTTGGCGTTGCACAAACACTTGTCTGTCTTGCACGAAGGCTTTCGCTTCTGCTTCTGCTTCTGCTTCTGCTTCTGCTTCCAGGCGCGGTTGGTGCGGCTCGGCAGATGTGGGGTGCAGCCAAACGCGAAAATCGCTCGGTGCGGCAAACAGCAACACCGTTCGGTGATCTCTTATTCTGCTGTTGGTTGGCGAACGGGAATCTCCTCACCGACAAAGGCCGTTAAATGTCTTGCGCCATGCCAACAATACTACCTCGGGTCGAGACGAGACGAAGCCGCCGGCTTTCTTCAGGATGCTCGGTTCAAGGGTCTCATTGCTTCACGAAGTCGCGGCTTGCCTTTGTGCGTTACTCATACAGTGCATCTCAGAGTTTGGCCAATTCTCTTTGTACAGCGGTAGCTCTTAGGACGAGATGTGAAGGTCTATATGGCATGCAAGATGTTGTGAGCAGGTGGTCTTGTCTAGTCTACTCTTCGTCTTCGTGATTCTGCGCTTCTGGCGAACGATGCTGTTCCCAATTGGCAGCAATGCCACAAAGGTACCATGATACACCCAGCAAGAGTTCCATTCCCGCCAACACGAGCAAGGCATGCTGGACAGCTTCATGCTTATCTCGCTGCGAGGCTTTCGTTGCCACTTTTAGAATCGTCTGCGAAAGTGCAGCACCGCCCAGAAGTCCAATCAGACTCAACAACTTGAAGCGATTCGCCTTGTCGAGGTGCAGCATTGGAAGATGCAGATCCGATGACACCGACGTCAGCGTGGCTGTGAAGACCACAGTATTTGAGAAAGGGGTTGCAAGGTCGGTCGAGTAGGTCGATTGACAGCCCAAGCTGGCTGCAAGGATTGAATTGACGAGCCAGCCCAACGAGCCTTGCAGTCGGAAGGCAGAATACTTCATGCCGAGGAGCACGATGACCAGCGTCGCAATGCATCGGTAGAATGAGAACAGCACGATTGTGATGCGCTTTGTACGGTCGGTAGCTACTCTCGAGACCAGATTTGACGTCAGTTGGCATCCAAGAATGAAGCCGATCAGGGCACTGACATTGGAGATGAGTTTGGCACGTGTATCCTCCGTGCTGTTGCCTGCGTTGGAATCGGATGGCAGAAGGTAGTCAAAGCTGTTGATGGCGACTTGGACAAGACTTCCTGACATGAAGCCTACCCAGGTCTTGGTCAGGGTGAATGTTGAAGCATCGGCGAGACCAGAGATGAGGCATTGTAGCAGCAAAGGCGGAACATAGGCTAGAGGCAGTGATGAAGGCGAGTCGAAGTCGGGCAGAGGTGAGAAGGTGTGATCTTTGATGAAGCTCGCGACCGAAGACGAGCTCGAGACAGCTTTGTTGCGATGAGCATGATGAGGTAAGAGCGGTGAGCGCTCATCCCGTTCTTCGTATTCCCTGTTCGATCCGTTCCTAGAATTGTGCGACATCGTGTCCGCCAAGGAGAACAGCGGCTCCTACCACTTGTGCAGCGCGTCTATAGACGATCAGGGCTCTATGGCTGCTTGTAAATCCTCAACGGAAGCGAATGTGGTGTCGATGGTGGTGGTCGCCTAGGTGCGCCTTCCAGCAAGTCAAAAGGTTCTTCGATGTCAGCAAGTTTCATGCTGCGCTTTTCTTTTGTTACACAGAACCCAATTTTCGGACTCAGCCATGTGGAGTGGCAACGCAGAAGCATGGACCCTGAAGTCACAGTGTAAGCAATGCATCGATCGTGACAGCATCAAAGGCGAAATTTGACCCACCATCTCTGCTTCCATCACATTGCGACAGCACGTACTTCTCAAGATCACATTGAAGCCAGCAGAAAAACGCGGTCAGGATGAGTCGTGTCCGCTCAACAACGGCGCTGCTGCTTGGCTGGCTTCTCGTGGCACAGCTCGGCATCGTCAGCGGCAAGCAAGTGCCTTTCTCCTCAGTACGGACTAGCGATGCAGCGAGCACACAAACAGCAATCAACTTTTCGCTGCCACCATGCTACCCATTCTGCGTAGAGCGAGATGGCCTCAACTCGATCTCTGCGATTGAAGGGGCTCGCTACAAAGGTAGAACAGGCACATTGCAATGGGTGGATCCACGCATTGGCACGAACGGTGCCGATCCATCCGAGTATGGCGGAATGGTGCCTTCCGTCGCACTACCCTTTGCAGTTGTTCGGACTGTGCCCATGACGCGCGAGAACCTCGTCTCTGGATGCGCCTATCACGATAACGACACGGTCAACATTGGCTTCCTTGCCTCACGGCAGCCTGCGATCTGGATGGGCGACTACGGTTTTGCGACTGTCTTTGGAGGACATGGAGAGGTCAAGCTCGGTCAGCACGAGAGAGGACACGGCTTCGAGCAGGAGCAGGAATTTGTCTCTCCATTCAAGTACGCTGTGAGGATGGGCAACTCGACAGGACTCGGTGACGAGATCTTTGCCGAGCTTGCGGGCAAGAGCCGTGCTGCTATGGTCCAGTACACGTATGCAGTCAAGAACGAATCCTTCGCAGCCGAATCCTCACTTGCTTCCCAGCACGACGCGCTTCAATCGTCCGTGGCAGCCAATACCTCCGAATGGGGACCTTACATCGGTATTCAGGCATCCAGAGCGCAATGGCGTGGCGCTGTTCGAATTGACGTCAAGAAAGGAGAAGTGAGCGGATACAACACCGAGCGCATGGACTATCGTCTAGGTCCTCACGAAGCTGCTGGCTTCAAGGGCCACTTCGTCTATCGAATCGAGTATCAGCAAAGCGGCTCTTCTGCAAACGAGTGGGTCGCAGGCTTCCCCAGTGATGGAGTGGGTACGGCTCACACGAACTCGACAGGCATCGCAATGCATCCAGGAGAGCGTGCACGATGGAACGAGCTTGGCGTGTACGCCTTTGTACGCTTCCCATCCGATACTACGAAGGTGCGAGTACGTCTTGGACTCAGTCTCATCTCGGAAGAACAAGCTCGCTACAATCTCAATGTCGAAATCCCTGACGGTACAGGCTTGGAAGAGGTCGTGGACGAGCTCATCGATGCATGGAAGAGCAAAACCGACCGTATTCGGGTCCAGGGCGGCACCGAAGAGCAGAAGCGGATCCTCTACACTGGCATCTTCCACGCTTCACAGTATCCTGCCGAGCATGCAGAACCGATTCCGTATAGCGATGGCAGTGTCAAGGGTGAGACAACGCCTACAGTGCTTCGTCATGACCGCGATGACAAGCACAAGTACCACTACTACTCGGGCTACACGGACAGCGTGCACAAAGTCAAGGAGGGTCTACAGCGATACCAATCCTGGTCAATCTGGGACATCTACAGAGCTCAGTGGAATCTGCTCATTCTGTTTGAGCCAAAGCGAGTCGTCGATATGGTGCGATCGCTGCTCGACATCTACGATGAGTCTGGACTCCTGCCAATGTGGTCAACACTAGCCGAGACAAATATCATGATCTCGACCCACGCAGACTCACTCATTGCCGAGGCGGCTGTCAAAGGCGTGACTGGCTTCGATCTTGAAAAGGCATGGGAAGCGGTGCACAAGGATGGCACTGTGCCTCCGGAGAGGGAGAACGAGCTTCGGTACGAGGATCGGGAAGAGTACACACCACTGGAGGTACGTGCTGGGCTGACCTTCTACAACAATTCAGGCTATGTTCCGCTGGACGGGTGGTCCGAGTCCACGAGTCGCACCCTCGACTATGCATACGACGACCATACCATTGGCGTGCTTGCGGAGCTTCTAAACAAAACCTCCGACGCAGACTTCTTCCACAAGCGCAGCAAGAACTATCGCCACGTCTTTGACCACGAGCAAGGACTCATGGCTGCGCGGCTCAAGAATGGCTCCTTCCTCGTCCAATCGCTTCCAGACCCACGTGGCCGACAGGAAGGTTTCACAGAGGGCAACAGCTTTGACTACTCGTTTGATGTAGTGCAAGACGTTCCTGGTCTCGCTGATCTCGTCGGTGGAAGAGACAAGCTAGTCTCTCTGTTGGATCGACACTTTAGCGAAGGTCACAATGACCAATCGAACGAGCCATCGCATCACATCCCCTACTTGTACACGCTGCTGGGGGAGGCAAGTAAGACGCAAAGATTGGTAAGGGACATCTCGTATGAAGGTTTCAGCGACAAGCCTGATGGCTATGCCGGAAACGAGGATTGCGGTCAGCAAAGCGCATGGTACATTTTCAGCTCGATGGGCATCTACCCTGTCAACCCGGTATCGGGCGAGTATGTTGTCTCGTCGCCGTTCTTTGAACGTATCGAGGTTGACATTCCGCCAAGGCTCACGCATGGGCAGTCTGAAGAGATACGCGAGGTGAGGAGTACAAAGCTGATCATCGAAGCTCCAGGGGCGGACGATGACCACGTCTACGTCGCCAATTTGACCGTCAACGGTCGCGCAATCAAGAAGCCAAAACTCAAATGGTCTGACCTTCTCGCCGGAGGCACTTGGACATTTGGACTCAGCAACACACCTCAGCCCTGGGGCAACGATGCTTCACTTCAACCATTACACGCATGAAGTCTAGATACCAGTTGTAACGAAGGAACAAGCTTTTGACACTTGCAGGAGACCAAGTGTACCTCTCACCTGGAGACCCTTTGTATTGTATTTGTGTGCCAACTCACCTAAATTGAGCCAACGCTATATGATCAGCTCTCCTTCCTGTCATGCCATCTGCGGCCATAGAACCTTGAAAGCACCGCATCCCGTCCGATCTGCGAAGTTAA